>OZ012740.1:521152086-521523856 GCA_963859935.3 Lathyrus sativus | reverse complement strand
TTTCAATGCATTTTGAGTCATACCCCAAGATGGTACTAAGGCCATGTGGTTAAACAAGCTAAACTTTGGCTAGATTTGTTGCAAGTTTGTTTATGGAATGACCATTAATGCTTCAAGGAAAGGATAATTCATCCTTAGGTCATGCTTGATTTTTGTTTCAAGATCCAAGTTTGAATTGTTTTCAAGATTAATGGGTAATTTTAAGTCATATGCAAGTCATGTTTCAAGCTGCTCATAGCATAACCAATTTGTGATCAAAACCTATGTGCAAATTTGGACGGTTTCCAAGTCATGTTGAAATTATCTTAAAGCACACTTTGAGTTGTTAAAGGGAAGCCATGATCAAAATATTCAAGTTATCTCAAGCCATGTTTAGTCTGTTAAGTTGTTTCAAGTTATGATCATGCATTCAAAACGCCTTTTCAAGCCATGTTCAACTCGTGATATGATTAGAAGTTTTTGTTTCCAACCATGATCAAGAATTGTTCAAGCCATGTGATTAACTTATTTTCAAGCCATAAGGTTAATATGTGATGACTTTTACATGCTTAATTCATGTTTTAAGGACAACAAGGGAATCCAAATTCAAAGTTTCCAACTCAAGTTCAAACATACAATTCAAAACTTGTTACCATGGACTGCGTACACTGTTTAGGATCAAAAAGCCAAGACTCGCTCAAGAGCCATCACACAATATTCAAGGTTATAAAACAATTCCAAGAGGTTACAAAGAGGAAGAGAATCAGAATAAGAAATTGGGATTGAAAAATGTTGCATTCAATATTTTAAATCAAGGTTACAAGCCATGCCACAAAGTTTAAATTTGTAAGTTATACAAGGCTTAAAATTTATAATGCGTAAAGAGAAAGATTTCAAAACATCATTCCAAAGCTTCAAGGATCCAATTTTTGCCAAGCTTCATGCTAACTCACCTTTCCATCAAGCCTTCATGTCCAAGCTTCTTCTATAAGTCACCAACACCATTACTTCTCCATCAAGCTTCAATTTGGTGCCAATTACTTCATCAAGGTGTCACAGCCTTATCCAAGCAACTCCCAAGCCTTCTTCAAGCTTCCATCTAATTCACACATTTTGCCAAGAATGTTGCTTCAAAATGTACATGAAACAAGAATGAATATGCAATAAGAAATAATGTAGAAACCAAGGTCAGATGAAGTGCAACAACAGTTTTGCAGGAAATATGAAGCACCACATCACATGCCATTTCACAAAGGCCAACATTTCACAAATAGAACACAGCAATGGCAAGAATAAAAGTGAATGTGAGGATTTAAATTGACATGGCGGTGTAGAGCGTGCAAGGTCAGGTACAACATTACAAGCTCAGTACACAAGACAAATTCACAAATATTACATGATCATGAGCATTTTTGTAAGAGGAAAAATCACGTGGAATGCATAATTGTATAGGTTACTCCTAATTTCACTGTGGGACCACAAGATTATCCCTCTTCTAGAATCGCATAGCAGACAAAGAGGTACAACCATAATCCCTTGAAATCAGGGTACATTCCCACCACCCTCTTGTCGTACCTCTAAAAATACGATCCTCGCGATGGACGCAAAAAAAACGTTCGAACAGAGTCGCCACTGAACTTTATTCATTCTAAGGAAGGAATAGGAAAATATCGATAAAACATTTAAAGAGATAAGAACATGGTCATCGCAACCAAATTCTAGGTTCGGGAGTCGATTACATAAGAGGGATGATATTAACACCCTCTATGTCCCTTGTACCCAACAGGAACCTCTTGATTCGATTTCTAAAAAGAGTTAGCAAGGTTTGTTTGTTATCTTCTAAGGGATTCGGTCCTAAGGGGAAAATGGGTAGTTTTTATTAGGGTGATCGCCAAGGATTGGGGCCCTTGTGCCTACGTACTCTCTCATGCAATGGGAAAGTCAGAGCATCGTAGTTCATGGACTACGGGTAAAGCTTTAAGGTAAAAAGAAAAAGGTAGCTTGCTAGGATCTCACAATCTTATGCCTACATATCCTCATAGTGCAATGAGGAAGTCAGAGCAATCGTAATTCGGAAGATTACGGTTGGTTGGTTTGCGTTCGAAGCAAATGAGTGCTTAAGTCGTGTTCTAACTGTTAAATGTTTGTTTGTCTGCTCACTAGGGGAGGCTGAAGCACTAGTTCATATGCGCAGAAGAAGGGACTAAACAATATTCTTTTGAAAAAGAATGTTTTGAGTTATGGATCGCACGAGAGCGATGACTTAGTGTCTTGAGGAAGTTTCAATCGCGCGGGGCAAGAAAAGAAAGTTTGATTTATTGGATGTTTTGTTTGGGTGACGATTACTTAAAGCTTAAGAAAGGCTCCTCGGACCCAAACAATCGGGAGAGTGAATCGAAGATTCGACTCTCTTTCTTTTTAACCTTAATTGTGAAAGAGCTTTGATATAATTATGGTAAATTAAACGGATGACGATTACTCGAAGCTTAAGAAAGGCTCCTCGGGACCAAGTAATTATGGGAGTGAGTCAAAGGCTTGACTCTCTCTCATTTTCACCTAAGTGTTGTGAAAAAATAGATTTGGTTTAGTTTATTATGAAATAGTTTGATGTATGATCGGATTGTAAATCGTTTTTGAGAAGACAATTGTTCGAACTTAAGAAAGGCTCCTTGGACCCAAACAATTGATGAGATAAATTGAAGGCTCCATTCCAACTCCCTTTTCATCTTTTACTAAAATTGTGTTTAATTATGGTTAAGTATATTGATTTGGTTTGAAGAAAATACTTGACGTTGATCGAGGTTTGAATTTGCGTGCAAAACGATTAAGGTTTGAATTAAATGGTAAGGAGGTCCTAATGGTATAAGGTAAGGTCGATGGCGAGGCATAAGCGCTCGACTTACAAAAGGTAATGGGATATGGTATGGTTCAAGAGCTTTAGAGTTTCGATTAAATCTAGATACAAGACAAGATACAAATGAATAAATAATTAAATTGAGTTTTAATCGTGTGCAGTAGCAAAGTGGACTAGTCTTCTAAACAACCAACTAAAAATAATTGATCGAATAGGTAACACTGTAAGAAAGTCCAGGAGTAAGTTTTGAATATTGTGTTTAGTGACCAATTAGGTTGATGGCGATGTTTTGAAAAGCAATCGACTTACAAGGTGTAAAATGGTTTGACGTTGGATCGATAATTTATTTTTGAAAGGGTTTAAAGCATTAAAGCATAATCAAGACAAAAACGATAAAAATTATTACATTTTATGGGAATTGGGGGTATATTTTTTCAAATGGGGATGAAATAACACGAAATCAAGTGCGTATAAACGAGAAGTGATTGGAGTTTTGAAATCCCTCGAATTTGGTCCGATTTAATTTAACAAAATCAAATGGTCAAAGTTTATTAAATCACTTAATTAGATTAATAAAAATCAATTATCAAAATTATTTGATCAAAAATTTATGTAATCAAATAATTAAGTTAATTAATATTGATTAATAAAGTTAAATGATTGCAATTTGATTAATCGATTAATTAGGCTAATTAAAATTAATTATCAAAATTATTCAATTAAATCAAATAATTAAGTTAATTAAAATTGATTAACAAAATTAAATAATTAATACCAAATTCAAAATTAATGGGCTTTAGACACAAGATTCAAACCGACCAATTTTATTATAAAAAAAGTTTGACTTGCATTCTGCTATAAATAGCATCAGTGATGAAGGAATGTGTAGAAAATGCTAAACACGCACAATTACCATTGCAATGCTTTTTCACACACACTATACATGACAAATTCAGCCTCTTGAAAACCAAATTTACACAGACTAGAAAAAAAGAAGGGCATTGGAAGACCACTGTAAAAACCAAAACACAAAGCTCCCAACCTTCCATATCTCTTTCCGAAATCTTCAGGACAAGACACTAAGGCCACAAACTTCCTTAATTCTGTCAAATTTGATTTCTAGAAATTGTACTTCCTAGTGTTTCTTTTTCCAAAATCCATGACCTAAGGTTTTTTGCAATAAAGAAAACAACTGAGTTTCTCAAAACCAACTGCATAAATGCTTATGATGGGATGATGAGATGATGCACAAGCAACACATACACAAGTATTCACATAGTTACATATATAATGCATATGCATACAAACAAGGGTCCTAGGTTTGGGCTACAAGCATGGAGCCATGGTATACCCTTCCCAATTGATATGTACTATGGTTTGTTTGTACCTGCACAACGGGTTCTACGAGGTTCTAAGAGTCATGGATAAATCTTTCGGATATTATCAACCTACATGACTACTCATGCGAGTCAAAAATATTCTCAAGATAAACTCGTCTGAGTGTAGTATCGCGTAGCAACCATTCGGGACTACTCCCTTACAGTCATCGCACTACATTTTAAAAGGCCAAGTGGGGTAAGTGGGTAACTAAAAGGTCTCTCAGTGTCACGGACTCCCAAGTCGGAAAAAGTAATGAACGTATGACTATTCATACGCCATCAGTAATCCCAAAGGGGCCTCGACTGAGCGCGGTTATATCATATGTCAAACATGTTAGGATTACTCTTAATCATCAACTATTGATCTTACCACAATCCTATCATAAGTGTACACTCAAGTCCGGGCTAGGACTTATCTCATCTCTCAAGGTAGCAACCTAATGCACATATGCAATACAACAGGTATAATATATAGATATTTACAAATATACATGTATAAAGGAAACCGACATGAACAAAACACAACTACAAATAAGGTGGGCTTAACCCTCAAGATTCCCCAGTGAAGTCGCCATTTCTGTTACGGTGAGAATCGGATATCAAACTATTAATTAACTTGAATCGTAAATCTTTGAATATTCATCATTAAACTTTGATTTATCCGTAGGAAAGGGTAAAGATCGAAGAAAACCCTAAGTGCGCTACGTTACAACGAAGCTAAGAGATCAAGGGGTTCGGGGGTTGGTTATACTAAGGGAAGATATTAGCATCCTAGGTATCTGTAGTACTCTACAGGAGCCTCTTATTTGGTAGTTGTGTTTGTGTTAACGTATATTTTTTAATGGTTGTATGCTAAGGTAAATACCTATGGGTTTGTACACTAAGTATGCTCGCCAAGACGTCACATCTCGTGCCTACGTATCCTAACAAGGATGAAATCAGAGCAACCGTAATTCTCCTAACTAGGGAGAGAATGCTTGACTATGGTCAAGGTTCAAGGGGGAATAAGCATCCATAACAATGATACTTATATAGAGTTTAACAAACTCTCTAAGTCTATGTTGAAAAACTAACTAGGGATTGACTTTAGCAAAAGCCAAAAGGGGGAGGTGAGTATCCATAACCATGATACTCACATAGAGTTTACCAACTCTACCTAAATCTAAGTTGAAAGACCAATTGGTTCTAACTAGACCAAAAGGAGGGGGATAACAGTCAGTTGTTAGAGGTTAGAGGGCTCGACAAGGTATCGCATCTTGTGCCAATATATTCTGACTAGGATGGGATCAGAGCCATCATAGTTCTCCTGACTAGGGAGAGAACTCTTGAATGTGGTCAAGGCTCAAGGGGGAGGTAAGTGTTCATAGTAATAACACTTACATAGAGTTTACAAAACTCTATCCTAAGTCTAAGTTGAAAGACTAAATGACTCTAACAAGGTCAGAAAGGAGTTAAGGTAAGGCTAAGCTTCCTATGACATAAAGTCAAAAAAAGATCTTTTCTTTGGATTTTGGAACAAAGAAGGATGAAAGCTAGCAAAGCTAACAACACTTAGGGATACAGTTTAAAGTACACATGAACAATATGGGTTAACATAGATAAAGATGATATTCAAGCATGATATCAATTGACATTCAACAAGCATGTATATGTCAAAACATTACTTAAACATGGATAAGATTCACAAGACATGTCTAAGTCAAAGAATTACTGAAACATGGATAAAGTTCACAAGACATGTATAAGTCAAAGCATTACTTAAACATGGATACAATCAATAAGACATGAATAAGTCAAAGCATTACTTAATAATGAATACAATTAATAAGACATGAATAAGTTAAAGCATTACTTAATCATGAATACAATTTAAATTTCAAACAAAACATGTATAAGTCAAAGCATTAATTAAACATGGATACAATTTATACATGTATAAGTAAAAGAATTACTTAAACATAGATTCAAGATAAAAGTTCAAACTGAACATGTATAAGTCAAAGCATTACTTAAACATGAATACAATTTAAACAAGCATGTATAAGTCAAAGCATTACTTACACATGGGCAAAGTTTAAAGATTAACATGCATAAATCATAACAATATTCAAGCATGGAACACATAGAGGATCATGTATAAGTCAAAACATTACTTATAAAAAAGTTCAAAGGATCAACATGCATAAATCATAACAATATTTAAGCATGGAACAAATAGAATCATGTATAAGTCAAAACATTACTTATAACAAAGTTCAAAGGATCAACATGCATAAATCATAACAATATTTAATCATGGAACACATTTCAAGGTAAGTGTCATTTATAAGTCAAAACATTACTTATAACAAAGTTCAAAGATCAACATGCATAAATCATAACAATATTTAAGCATGGATACAATTCAAGGTAGGTAACAACCAAACATGGCATTCAGACATATCTGAACATGAACTTGAAAGAGTGATAACCAACATATAAAAACAAGGGGATATAAGTTCATACATCAAGTGAGGTTCATACAAGCAAGGTGTGGAAGGGGAGTCAAGAGAATCAATCAAAAATACTAAGAGAAATCTCGTAAAAACCCTAAAAAGGCAACATACTTTGAATACACACAAATGCAAGGAAAATAATTCTTTTTGGAAATTTATTGATGCAAATGAAAAATAGGCAGTATCATGGTCAAAATGCAAAAATAATGGGATCAAAGTGATAAAAATCAAAGAAGTTATGATTAAATCAATTTGTGAAGAAAAACATAAAAACAAGTGATAAAAATATTGGAAATGCATTCCAAGGGACTTGAAACCACACACTCAAGCTCATAGCTCAAAATATTACCCATCCAGCTAACACGCGCTTTGTGAATCAAATGGAAAAAGCATAATATATGTTGAGCAACAATTAAATCATGAAAAATGAGCAAAAGGGTTGATCCGCTGGATCGAACCCAGGTTTGGCAAGGCAAAGTGAGTACAAGAGCGCATGGTAAACCACTGGGGTGGTAATACATCCATTGTATCACCCCCACCAATTAATTAATGAACCTAAAGATGACCTGAGGCCTAACCTCATGCACCATGGTTGGCTGGGCAAGATCAGATTTCCAACATTTGCAAGAAGCATCATAACTCTGTGAATACTTCATGAAATTCAATGAAACAAAAACCAAACTTGCATATTTTTTCACAAGGAACACAATGGTGCAATTAGTTTTGGCTAATAATGCTTCTATTTCAAAACCCGATAGTAAGATAAAAAAGGTAACAACCTTGCATTTTCAATGCCACCGTTTTATTCAAACATGATAAGTAGCAAATAATTGTTTGTACACATCAAAAATATCATACCAAACATGTCCATGATCAGTGCACATCAAAGCATAGCTTGGTTAGAAATTTTCAAGTTCAAGTGAACTTAACTCTTGGAGCTTAACTTGGAATCTTCAAGAGAGCTGCTTACAAAAATGTTTTGTGATTTGAACAACTCCAATATACCTTCAAGAACCTCTTTGAATGCTTGGAATCAAATGGAAGCACTTGGAGCAGAAACTCCCCTGTTTCTTGCAAAATGTGAAAAGTGGTCAATATGGAACTTCAAGTAAATGAAGTTACATATGAAAAACCAGGTTTGGAACAGTTGGAGGATGATTTATAGTTTGTGTTTGAAGTGTTTGAAGGTTTGGAAATAGATTGGACAATGTTTTGGATGTCAAAATGCAAAAAGTCAACAAAAGTGAGGTTTGAGAGTTGACTTTTGCATTTGATGGTTGTGACGGTTTTAACACCTCTAATACATGTTTTATGATGTGTTAGAGTGATAAGTTTGGTGGTTTAGTGTTTGGAAATGATTTGGAGAAGTTTTGTGCAAAGTGATGGTTTTTAGCACAAATGGTACTTGGTTTGCAAGAACTGGTTTTGAGGGTGTTTTCTCTAGTTTCAAGATCTTGTTTTCTTCCTTTCTGTCTTTTTTTCTCCTCCCTTGAAGCATGAATTGAACCTCTATTTATAGGGCAAGATTATGGCAGAATTTGTGACTTGTTGGTTCCATGTTCTAGTTGGATTCCAACTTGAAGTTTTGTAATTTTCCATGGTTCTAAGGAAAGGTACAAGAGCATCTTGAGTAGTTGGGATGTTGCTTCTAACTTTGAAAGGGCTTGAGTGCAGAGAGGACAAGTTGGAGGCTCAAGAAGTTGATTTTGTGCATAAAGTTACCTTTATCAAAATGGAAGTCATGCCTTTATGCCAAAAATGGAAATGTCTTTAAAATTAAGCTTCAACCTTTGGATATTGCACCAAAGCAATGTGTACTTATCTGATTTAAACCAATTCAACAAGTAATAGGGCATGCCACATGAGATCTTGGAGATTTGGATGATTTTGCAAATTGAACTCATGAGGTCATGGCCTAGAAATCAAGTTTCGGACTCCAACTTCTTCTATTTGAAACTCCTAGCTCACAAATGCTATGAAGTAGTTCTTGTACTTTTTGGAAGGACCTAAACATGCTCTACAAATTTCATGTTTTGATAATTTCTTTAATTTGGCATAAAATTGCTTTCATTCTTCTTCTTGAATCATGACATCTCTTGGCCATTATGTCTCTTCTACAAAGGTTTTTAGAGGCATATATATATACCTCAAAACTCAGATTTTAAAATACATGTTCTTGCAAAAAATTTCAAATATATTTTCCATCTCTCATTCTCAAATTTTCACAAGTGTTAAATTTATGATTTTTCAAGAGTGAAACCTGCATACTTTAACTTTCATAAATTCATCATAGTTTCACTCATTTACCTCTTGAACACTTGTTAAGATATATATATATATATATATATATATATATATATATATATATATATATATATATATATATATATATATATATATATATATATATATATATATATATATATATATATATATATATATATATATATATATATATATATATATATAAGAGTTGGAATATCAAAGAAGAAGATTGATCAGAAGATTGATATTTTGAAGACAATTACAAAACTATTCAAAACATATTTTATTCTTTTACTCTTTGATTACATACTTAGTGTTTCAGGATTGTTGAAATTAAGTTTGTAAGGTTGTTATCTTGCTGTCCAGGATTGTTAGAAGCAAGAGGTCCATATTGAGAGGATTGTTCTCATTTGACTTAGTTGAAAAAAATCCAAGAGTTTGTTCTTGGTGGTTTGATTGTTTAGAATCTGTATAGAAAGACTAGGTAGAAGTTTTGTCTTAGGATCTAATAATTAATGAAAAATACCTTTCGTGTTGAAAGGGGATTGGAGTACTCTCGGACAGTAAGGGGAACCATGATACATTGCTGTGTCTCTTTACTTTCAGCATTTAACGCATTCCACACTTAGTAAATTTTAAGAAAGTAAAACAAGGATCCTACATTAAAGATCAGAAAATTTTAAGTACCTAATTCACCCACCCCTCTCTTAGGTGCATTTCACACTTACAATTGGCATCAGAGCAGGTTATAGGTAACCTGTTCCTAAAAGATTCACATGGCTTCCACTAGTGCAAATCCGGTGTTTAAAGATTGCGGTAGCAATAATAAACCTCCTTTGTTCTCTGGTGAACATTTCAATTTCTGGAAAATTCGCATGAAAGCACATCTAGAGGCACAAGGAGAAGACATATGGAAAACTGTTGAAACTGGCCCTCATATACCAATCAGTCTTATAAACGATGTTGGTACTCCAAAGATTGAAAGTGCATAGGACAATGATAAGAAGAGAGTTTTAAATGAAAAGAAAGCTATCAATGTTTTACAAAGTGCTTTAAGCATGGATGAATTCTTCCGAATTTCACAATGAAAATCGACTAAGGAAATCTGGGATACTTTGGTGGAGACTCACGAAGGAACCGCCGAGGTTAAAAGATCAAGGTTGAACACACTAAGTCAAGAATACGACATGTTTCGTATGCTGCCCGAAGAATCCATTGTTGCTCTCAGGAAAAGATTTGTTCACTTGACCAATCATTTGATTGCATTAGGTAAAACATTTTCCAATGATGAATTAAATCTGAAAGTGCTAAGATATTTAACAAGAGAATGGCAACCTAAAGTTATGGAAATTTCAAAGAAGAAGAGACTCTCAACAATGACTTCCACATCGCTTTTTGGAAAACTTCAAGAGCACGAGTTAGAACTTATACGTCTTGAGAAACATGAACATCAAGAGAAAAAGTCTATTATGCAAGGAGGAAGAAACACTTCAAGAAAAGGGAGACTTCCACATCAAATCAAGATATTACATGCTATGAATGTGAAAAGCAAGGTCACATCAAACCGGATTGTCCAATACTTTCAAAGAAGAATGGGTTCAAAGTCAAAAAAGAGACAAAAAACAAAAAGGCTTATGTTACATGGGAGGATAATGACATTAGTTCATCATCCGGATCAGAAAGCGACGAAAGTGTAAACTTGACATTGATGGCTTCTTATCACTCCGACGACGAAAATAATGAGGTTAGTACCTCTTTTTCACTTTATGATAACGATTATCAAGAGGCTATAAACGAACTATTAAACGAATGCAAAGTTTTGTGTAAAACCATATTTTCACAAAAGAAACAAATATCATCTTTAGAAGAAAAAGTTCAAACTATGGAAAAAGATGAAAAGAATAAAAAACAAAAGGTTTATAGTAAAGAAAAACAAAACTTTGTATGCAAAAATTGTGAGTCACTTTCATTCCAAATTGTTTACTTAAAAGAGTTCTTGAAAGATATGAAAAATGAAGAATTGGTTTAGAACGGGTCCTTAGCCAACAAAGATACTCAAACGATAAAAGCGGACTTGGATATTCAAAATTTTCTAAACCAAGTTCTAACAAAACAATCTTTGTTAAGGCTAGTGATCAAAATTCTAAAGAGAAAGTGAGCAAGCCTAAAGTTGTACATCATTATCATAAAAGCATAACTTACTTAGTATAAGCCAATTATGTAACAAAGGATTCAAAATCAAGTTCACAAAAGATGAATGCTTGATAGAAGACGAAGTCACTAAAGAGGTAAAGCTAAAAGGATCAATAATTTTTCTTGGTTATGGCATAAGAGATTTGCTCATATACACATGGAACATTTGAACAAGTTGGTTAAACATGATCTAATTGTTGGTTTTCCTAAGATAAAATTCATCAAGGATAAGTTGTGTGACGCATGTCAAAAAGGGAAACAAACCAGCTCAACTTTCAAGTCAAAGAATATGGTGTCCACTACAAGGGCACTACAATTGTTACATATGGACTTGTTTAGTCCATCGAGAACAAAGAGCTTCGGAGGTAATGTTTATGCTTTGGTTATTATTGATGATTTTTCTAGATTTTGGTGGACTTGCTTTTTCGTGCAGAAAAGTGATGCCTTCAAAGCATTCAAGAAGTTTGCAAAACAAATACAAAATGGGAAATCATTAATAATTGCCTCCATAAGAAGCGATCATGGTAAAGAATTCCAAAATGCTCCTTTTGAAGAATTTTGCGAAGAATACGAAATCTCTCACAACCTATCGGCACCAAGAACTCCCCAACAAAATGGTGTTGTAGAAAGAAAGAATAGATCATTGGTGGAACTTGCAAGGATAATGCTTAGTGAATCTAATCTTCCAAAATATTTTTGGGTGGATGCAATTAGTACGACATGCTTTGTAAGTAATCGTGTTAATATTGGACCTATTCTTAAAAAGACTCCTTATGAACTTTTCAAAGGGAGAAAACCAAACATTGCTTACTTTCATATCTTTAGATGCAAGTGCTTTGTCTTGAACAATGACAAAGACAATCTCAGTAAGTTTGATGAGAAATCTGACGAAGGAATATTTCTCGGCTACTCTCTCTCTAGTAAGGCTTTTAGAATTTATAATAAAAGAACTTTAACTATTGAAAAATCTATGCATGTTAAATTTGATGAATCTAACCTCTCCAAGGAGGAAGTTGTTTTGTGTGATGATGGTGATATTGTAGATATTCCTAAATAAGGTACTTCTCTATCAAATGATCAACCTAAGCATCAAGAAGAACCGATTAAACAAAAGTCAAAAGACGATGATCTACCTAAGGAATGGAGAACACATAGAGATCACCCGATTGATAAAGTTATTTGTGATATTAGTTAAGTCGTTACAACTAAACTAGACCTCAAGGATGCATGCTTGAATATGGCGTTTGTATCTCAAATTGAACCTTCCAAAGTTGATGAAGCCTTAGGAGACGACCAATGGATCACTATTATGCAAGAGGAGTTAAACCAACTCGAAAGGAATCAAGTTTAGGAACTTGTTCCTAGGCCAAGTGATAAACACATCATAGGTACCAAATGGGTGTTTAAAAACAAACTTGATGAGAATGGGATAATTGTTTGAAACAGGGAAAGATTGGTATCCCAAGGGTATAATCAAGAGGAAGAAATTTATTTTGAAGAAACTTTCGCTCCGGTTGCAAGGTTAGAAGCTATTCATTTATTACTTGCTTATGCCTGTTCATTGAATTTTCAGTTGTACCAGATGGATGCTAAGAGCGCATTCCTAAATGGCTACATCAATGAAGAAGTCTACGTTAAGCAACCCCATGGCTTCAAGGACTTCAAGAATCCATCACATGTCCTTAAGTTAAGAAAAACTCTTTATGGCTTAAAACAAGCACTAAGGGCGTGGTATGATCGACTCAACAACTTTTTATGCGAAAATGGATTTGAAAAGGGTAAAGTTGACAAGACCTTGTTCATCAAGCGAATCAAGGATAACACTTTATTAGTTGAAGTCTATGTTGACGACATCATATTTGGATCAACTAACAAAGATCTGTGTGAGGAATTCTCGTTGGTGATGCAATGAGAGTTCGAGATGTCTATGATGGGAAAGATGAATTACTTCCTTGGATTACAAATAAAGCAGTTAAAGGATGGCATCTTCATCAACCAAGCCAAGTATTGCAAAAAATTGTTGAAGAGATTCGACATGGATAGTTGTAAAGTGATGTCTACTCCAATGGGATCCGAAGCTTATGTTGATCAAGACGAATCAGCAAATTCAGTTGATATTACAAAGTACTGAGGTATGATTAGTTTTCTATTATATTTGACGGAAAGTTGTCCTAACATTATGTTCAGTGTGTGTTTATGTGCACGGTTTCAATAAAATCCAAAGGAATCACATCTCACTACTGTAAAGAGGATCGTGAAGTATCTCAAAAGAACAACCAATGTTGGATTATGGTATCTGAAAGTTAGTATATGTAACTTTATAGGTTATTTTGACTCGGATTATGCAGGTTGTAAGACAGATCGCAAGAGCACAAGTGGAACATGTCATAGTCTTGTAAATGCATTAGTTTCTTGGTCCTGTAAGAAGCAAGCATGTGTTGCCCTTAGCACGGCTGAAGCAGAATACATTGCGGCAGGAAGTTTTTGTGCTCAGATTCTATGGCTCAAACAACAATTACATGAATATAGATTAAATCTCGGATGCGTTCCTCTAAGATGTAACAATACAAGTGCGATCAAAATTACCAAAAATCCTATCATGCATTCAAGAACAAAATATATTGATATCCGACATCACTTCCTATGAGATCATGTATTACAAAAGGACATTGAAGTTACCTTCGTAGATACTCATAATCAACTGGGGGACATATTCACAAAACCTCTTCCAAGAGAAGCATTTTACAAGATCCGAAGGGAGCTTGGAATCCTTGACGAAGGTGATGTATAAATCTTCAATATTGGTTCATTATTTTTTTCCTAAAATAATGCTAAGATACTCTTTACTATATGCTTTATATTCAAAATTGACAATTTTCACTTTTTACATTTTTACGTGAGGTAAATCTATTTATTTTAACTTGCTTTATTTTTCAATATATGCATTATACTTTATAATAAATTGTTAAAATAAAACTTTTTGGAAATCTCATGGTGGTTAAGAAAACGTTAGTTGATGTTTTTTTGCTTATGGTAACTGGTTACCTAAAGTGAGTAACCGCTTACCACTCTTTCGTTTTCAATTTTGTTATCCATTTTTAGATAGGGTAATCGATTACCCATTCTTGGTAACCGGTTACTCCTGAACATTTTCCAAATTTTTTTCAAAACCAGAATTGTAATAGTCACTTTATTCTTTTTCTTTCCCACTTTCATAAGCACTTATTTATTCAGCTAAAGACATTCTTACCTATTATACTCATTCACTTCACGTTTCAATCTTCTCTCCTTCTCATTCAAGATGAGTCAAAGTTCTTAAAAATCCATTAACTCACTCCACTCCGTAAATACCTCTCCAACATTCGTATCTACTCACCCAAATCCAAATTTCACTTTTCTCTGTCATAAACTCTAAAAAGCTTCAGAAATCATCAATGGCTCAAACAATCTAAGATAAAGGGAAAAAGAAATTGGGAGAAATCTCAGAACCCACAGAAGCAGAACAACAACAAACTGTTAAGGTGAGGCGGCTTAACTTCAACATTCGGAACCGACCTCTTATGCCAGTGAAATATGTGAGTTTGATTTCTTTCCTTGCACATAGTTTTAAATTTCCGGAACTGTTGAAAAATCACGGTGTAGATAAACTTGTGAGCAACATTGGACCGTTTATCCGGATTTAGTAAAGGAATTTTACTCAACTCTTGTGGTTGGATACGATGATTTTGGAGATATTGCCCTACAATCCACTGTTAAAGGTGAATCCATTACTATGACTATAGAAGAATTGGGAAAATGTTTAGGGATTCCTTATGAAGGGGCTAATATCAAAAATTGTTTTCAATTAGAAGAGGAACATTGGAATAATTTTTCAAGCATGAACTATTATATCGATATTTCCCGAATTACACAAGAAAATCTAATGAGTAGGCAGAACCCTGAATCTTCTCATGTGATTAAGCTGGATAAGAATCTTAGTGTTAGTGATCGGATGCTTCACTATATTCTTGCATATATATATATATTGGTTCCAAAGCACTCTAATCACTCTCAGGTGAGTGATATGGAGATGCAACTATTGTTTTCCATAAAAACCAACTTGCAGGTGAATTGGGTGTATGCTATCATGCAACATATGACACACCTCAAAACTTTAACTGGAGGACTTCCTTACAGACAAATTATTTCTATCATTTTGGAGGCAAGTTCTATTCGGCTTCAACGGGAACCTCAGACAATGATGACTTTAAAGGTCAATGAAATCAACGTCACAACAGCTACCAAGAACACGAGAATATTCAAAATGTTGAGAAATAATATGTGTACAAGGATGATATTTCTTCTTCTGCTGCTGTTCCGACTCCTGAAGAGGGTTACTCGAATGAACTCATCTATAAAAGGATTGTAGCACTTGACAACAAGGTGGATCTTCACATTTGGGAACATCGAAAGGTATGACTTTAATGAGAAAAATGTTCAAATCCATAGCCTTGCAGCTATCTAGAAAGAAGAAGAAGAAAAGAGAAGTGAAGATGGAAATGAAGATGAAGATGATGATGAAGAGGACGCTATGTCTGAAAGTGAATGATTAACTTTCTGTTTATGTTCTATGTTTTTAAACTTTATGGTTGTGATTATGTATTTTTGTTCATATGTTGTAAACAAGTACAATGTTTTGTTCCGTTTTAATTATATGTGTTTCGTAACAAGGTGTTATTTACATGTTTGTGATGTATTTTTGTTTCGTATTGTGTTGTTTTCCATGTATATGTATAGTCTGTCTTGTGTGTTACTTTTCCCATCCTTTTTGTTGTTGAAAAAGGGGGAGAAGAAATTCATATGTGTTCTTTCTTGTTCTTTCTTTCTAACAAATTTTGCAGAAAAATCTCAAAGACTCTCTTAAATCAATGATTAAGGGGGAGAATTATCCGAGGGGGATCAATAGCACATTCGTTAGAAAAACTGGTGAAAAATGAACTTTCAAGCAGAGGTTTTCATCATCAAAAAGGGGGAGACTGTGAAGGCGAAGCTTCTCAAGCGATTTTGGTGACGACACACTTCACAACACACAAGAATGGTTCAAAGACTTTCAAGTAAATCAAGTTTGAAGCAACTAAATTTCATATCATTATGTCAAAGCTTGATCAAGAATGGAGACAAGTTCTACACAAAGGAAGATACAACGTTTAAGCTACTATATACCTTAAACAAGTGTTCAACTTCATCTCTCCTTCTTGCATCTCATGATAAAACCTCTTAAAAAATTTCTTTACACTTCTGCCTCTTTTTCAAAAGTCATTTTCTAAAAAATTGAACAGAGTAACCGGTTACTCAAACCTGGTAACCGATTACCCTTTGAAAACTTTCAATTTTGTTAGTATGTTGAGGCTGGTAACCGGTTACCCACTTATGATAATCGATTACCACTGGCGCTGCGGGCCAGAAAGGTGCATCTTTTGGCATAAAATTATTTTCATTCTTCTTCTTGAATCATAACATTTCTTGGCTATTATGTCTCATCTGAAAAGGTTTTTGGGGTATATATATACCTCAAAACTCATATTTTAAAATACATTTTCTTGCAAATAGTTTCAAATATATTTTCCATCTCTTAATCTCAAATTTTCACAAGTCTTAAAATTATGATTTTTCAAGAGTGAAACCTGCATACTTTAACTTTCATAAATTTATCATAGTTTCACTCATTTACCTCTTGAACACTTGTTAAGATATATATATATATATATATATATATATATATATATATATATATATATATATATATATATATATATATATATATATATATATATATATATATATATATATATATATATATATATATATATATATATATATATATATATATATATATATATATATATAAGAGTTGGAATATCAAAGAAGAATATCTATAGGAAGATTGATATTTTGAAGATAATTACAAAACTACTCAAAACTGATTTTATTCTTTTACTCTTTGATTACATACATAGTGTTCCAGGATTGTTGGAATTAAGTTTATAAGGTTGTTACCTTGCTGTCCAGGATTGTTGGAAGCAAGAGGTCCATATTGAGAGGATTGTTCTCGTTGGACTTAGTTGAAAAAAATCCAAGAGTTTGTTTTTGGTGGTTTGATTGTTTAGAATCTGTATAGAAAGACTAGGTAGAAGTCTTATCTTAGGATCTAACAATTACTGAAAAATATCTTTTGTGTTGAAAGGGGACTATAGTACTCTCGGTCTGTGAGGGGAACTAGGATACATCGTTGTGTCTCTTTACTTTCAGCATTTACCGCATTCTGCACTTAGTAAATTTTAAGAAAGTAAAACAAGGATCCTACATCAAAGACCAGAAAATTTTATGTACCTAATTCACCCCCCATCTTAGGTGCATTTCACACTTACATTTCAATGGAACAGTTTGATACAATCATTAGAGATTGTGACTGTTAGATATCACTGAGGTGATTTAGGAATTAATATGGGTTTCTCTTATCTAGATGGGTTTCTAGGTAGAAGTTGCACTGGTTAAGGAATTAAGTGATAAGTAATTGGAGGTTGTATACTTAGAACTAATACTACTGATAGTGCATTCATTCTTGGCTTGGTAGCCCCCAGATGTAGGTGTTGTTGTGCACTGAACTGGGTCATCATATCTTGGTGTTATTTATCATTCTACTATGAATAACTCAGTCTATTCTTATGCTGTAAAATATATGTCTTAACAGATGTTGAAACATCTGTCATGAAACTATTATGACTTTGAGATATTAGAATGATCTTGTTCTTTCCTTGTTTAGTTAAGTAGAGATCAATATCTCAACATCTCTTAGAACATCTGAGATCTGCATATTAGAATTTTAATTGGTATCAGAGTAGACATCCTATTCTGTTTCTCGATGAGTTCTAGGGAAGATACTTTCTGATATTTTGAAAGTCAGGAGCAAGTGTGACATGAGAATATCATACCATTGAAGAAAGTCAGGAGCAATTAATTTTGCTTCCAACCCCATAAGAGATTGTCTATGTTTAAGAATTCCCAGTCAGAATTCTTGGAAGGCGATCTATTATGGAATAGAAAATTAGGAACAATATGGTTGTTTAAATGTCAGCACAATTGTACTAACATTCAACTAGGTTGGAACTGGAGTAAAAGCTAATTAATGTCAAAGCATTCTTATGACTGTGAAGACATTGGATCTTTATGGAGAAATTTTTCCTAATGATCTCAAGAGCAACTACATGTCGTTTCTATCTCTTGGAAAGTGATCCTGATTATCCAAGGATATTAATGGTTTGTCTGAAGATGGTTGTTAAAGAAAGATGATGTCAAAATGTCACACCAGAAGGTGCAACTTCAAACAGTTGCAAGAACTCAAGAACCTATTCTACGTATATGATTTGTCTTGAAGAATGGATACAGTCGGTATCATCTGTTTAGTTATTAAAAGGTCTTTATCTTGTCCTTAAATGTAATCAAGGTATGTAATTCTAGTAATGGCTTCAGAACCAATTTCAATGATTTGTTCATTAGAAAAGGAACTGATGTTCAACCAGACGTTGAAACATCATTCCAAAAGAGTGTGCGCAGAATCTTGTTGATCCAAGGAGTGAACTTCTTAGATAAAGGAGTGATGTAGCATATGCTCTGGATGCTGAATAAATATGTGTTAATCAAAAGCATTGGGAATATTCTTCAAATTGAACTTGAAGAGACATTTGGTTTGCAGTCTAGGAAGTCTATATCCAAAAAATTGGTTATGGATAGGTGTGCTGGTGGAAGTGAAGATTAATACATGATCATCTTGATGAACATTCCTTGGGTTAATTTATTTCTGATCTAAGTGCACATGGGTGCAAAATATGTGTTTATAGAAGTATGTGTTCTAATTCCTAGTGGAAGACTATTAATGGCATCTCAACCAGACTATATGGAGGTCAAAATCAAATATCTAGGACCTTTTCTCAGATATCTTGAAGATTATTCTACTCATAAGAAGCCAGATTCGTGCGAACCTGATTTTGGATACTCTTTTCAAATAGAATAATCTCTAGTATGGATGATTATGTTGGAGAAGGTAATTTAAAGAAGCAATCGATCAAGATGGTTTTTCAGAAGACTGGTTGTTGTTTTTCTTAAAATAGGATGGAGGTTATTTACTCAAACTTTAAAATAAGTTTCAAGCCTATGAGAACATGGAAATCTTGTTCTGTTGAGGTAGAGAAATCCTTCAAGGTGGGACGAGCTTTTTAATAATTATGTCTGGAGCAAGGAGGAGGTAGAATTGGAAGATCCAGTTTCTCTGGTGGATCAAAAGACCACTCTTTTGGAACTGTGATTGATCATCCTTGTAGGGAGTTGTGTCAAATAACCATAGTTATTTGTATGCTCAAGGGAGGTTTTGCTTTTTCTTAGGGTCCAAAAAATGTGTGTCATCACATGTATGGAACATTTGATCTTGCAAGTGATGGTGTTCTTGACTTTTTGAAAGTCTATGCAAAAGGGTAGTAGACAGAAAGTTAGAGGAGAAACTGTTTTTGTCCATGCCTTGGTGCGTGTAGAAAAAATCCTCACGTACTTAAGGAAGATTGATGCCTCTAAAACATCAGATAGATTGTTTACACATTCTGTTTATGATAGAAGCTTCATGAGATGCATGAGAGTTCATTTCCCTCAATAGTCTTTTGATTCGTGTGAAGATTAAGCCGATACAAGTGTGTATCATATTGAGATCTTCCTGTGTACCTTAACGAGGTGTAAGAATTACTATGCAAGTGGTAAGTCCTGTGATGAGTGTTTCAAAAATACAAGTATGTGGCTTCTTTGACTGAGACTGATGTCCTAAATGATGTTGGAACATCATTCCTACTATTGGTTATTCTTGGAGGATGACTGAATTTGATTTTCATCTTTAGAGCTATAACTACTCCTTGTAGAGTATGGTGTAGAGCTACTAGTCAAGACTGTGTAGATTCTGATCATCTGTGAATAGATGGTAGGTTCTGCTGGAAGTATCTCTAGAAAAGATTGTACCAGGCTGAATCTTGAGAAGGAAGCAGGCTGAGGATGTATTTCTCTTCATATGGAGAAGTGGTTTTATGTCTTCCAAATGTGGATGACATCTTGGCTAACCAAGGAGTTAAGAGAATTTGTATGTCTCTTTTGGGGATGTGAGCATTCCAGGTTAGATTGGATTTATTCTCAAAGAACAAAGTTATTTATGGATGTAAGATTCAAGATGGATTTATACAGTGTGTAGATGTGTTCATGGGGAGAGTGACAATGGTGTTATTTGGTCTCAATCTAAGAGTTTATTGGTTATGGTACAAGGATTATATTCCTGGTAGTTTTTCATTTATGAGCATGAAGATGTTCATGTGATTCATGCGAGGTTGAGATGTCAGACAAGATGTCTTGACATCGTGGTATATTGATACTTTAGCTTAGTAATTTTTGCTTGTGAGTTTGAATTGTTAAGGCTATTGAATTATTTCAACTATGTTCATGATTCTTAGAAGAGATCTGAGAAAAGGGATTGGATATTTTCTAAGAGAATTTATTTTTCTCTGCAGATTGGGATAAGGTCCATGGGAGCTTTTGTTGATAAATGGGAGATGTCACACATAATGTTTTAATATCATGGTCAGGTTTTTCTAATGCTGACTGAAAGAAGTATGCTTGGAGTTCTTTAAAAGGCACCGTGACTATGCTTTAAAGTTTACAAGAGAGAGTGAACAAGGTTTGACTGGGTGTCAGGACATTGTTTAGGACTCGTGTTTGTCTACAAGTGGCTCTATATGGATGGTGTTCCTTGGATGGTGGAAAACGTGCCTTAAAGAGTCTGTGCAAAACATGTTTCTTCGGTACATGCATATTCTTGGACAGTTTTCATTAAAGAAGAAATAGACAAAACCGAGTTGGACGGTGCACATTCATTTTTGCTAAAGTTATCTTTATCTATTTATGTTCTCATTAAATTGATCTTCAGTTATATCAATGGCTCGTTAATTCCTAAGGAAACTTCCCGGGTATTTAAAGGGGGTATTTGCTCCTTTGTCTCATGTTGTGTTTTTGTTGTGTTGTGATTTTATGGCATTTGTTCGGGTTCCAGTGAGTACTGTTTGGGTATGGAACTGTGTTGGATACTTTTGTCAATTTTTGGCTAAAAAGGGGGAGATAGGTTGTGTGTCTATATCAGTTGTGTGTTATTCCTTGCAACACATGATTGATCTTCATTTGTGTCTGAAGTTCGTTCTTGCAGTTGTTTTGTAAGGATGTTGGATAGGATGTTCTAACATCCTATCTGTGTCTTAATTATTTTTGTTTTGAGTCTTCTTTCTGTGTCTTGTGATCTGAGTTATGAACACAATTGTGTCTTGTATTCTGAGTTATCCTAAGTTGGGGTTTGGTCTACTGAGCCTTGATCTGGATAATGGAGGATGGTAAATTGGGACTGGTTTTGAGGGGGAGTGTCTTGTATATTTCTCCTCATGTACACTAGGGCGAATGGTACACGTTATAAAACAGGTGGTGTATGCTGTGTAAATCATCTGAACAGTTGTACAGGAAGAATGAAAGCTTCCAGGAGTCATATTATTTTCTATTAAACTCGTCATAGGCTGGCTGAAATGACTTTAGGACTTTCTACTCTTTCTACTCCTTGATTTCCTGGGTTTATTGTGCAAAAGGAGTTTTAGCCAAAATTTATCAAAAGGGGGATATTGAAGGCTCTAAGATTTGACTAAATTTTGGCAAAACATGATGTTGAACAAGATGTTCTAATATGAAGAAATCTATAAAAAAAACATGTCAGACAAGATATCATATCTTGAGAACTCGACATCTTGGTCTGCTACAGTAGGTTTGTTCCAAGATTTAAGGCACAATCAGAACATGGATCAAGGAATGATTGGACAGGGATTTCAAAGCCCATGAACAACTGAAGATTATAAAAGGAAGACCAAGACCTAGGGCAAATTACTAGTCCTTGTTAATACTTTTGTAAAGCAAAAATAAGGGTTTAGGGTTTTGAGAGTCGCATGCTTTTCTTGTATTGTAAGTCACCCTTTTTATCAGTTTGATACATTTTGGTAGACATATCTTTTCATATTCAGAAACCTGTAGGTAATGAATTGTATATTGTTCTTGGATGAAGCTTTTAAGCAAATTCAAGTATTAGTATTAGTCAAGAGTTTTGACTAAATATTGTGTTGAAATGGTTGTCTTTCAATTGAACATTTTGATACAGTCGCCTGAGGTTGTGACTATTAGATATCACTAAGGTAATTTAGGAATTGAGATGGGTCTCTCTTATCTAGATGGGTTTCTAGGTAGAAGTTGCACTGGATAGGGAATTAAGTGATAAGTTACTGGAGGTTGTATACTTAGAATTAATACTACTGATAGTGCATTCATTCCTGGCTTAGTAGCCCCCAGGTGTAGGTATTGTTGTACATCGAACTGGGTCATCATATCTTGGTGTTATTTATCATTCTGCTATGAATAATCCAGTCTATTCTTATGCTTTAAAATATATGTCTTAATAGATGTTGAAACATCTGTCATGACACTGTTATGAATTCGAGATATCAAAATGTTCTTGTTCTTTCCTTGTTTAGTTGAGTAGAGATCAATGTCTCAACATCTCTTAGGAAATCTGAGATCTGCATACTAGAATTTCAGAAGAATTCCCGTTTTCATCTCTAATTGTCTTCCATTGTTTGCATTGCGAGCATCATATCTTAGTACATGGACCTCTATGAGGAGGTGGAGGTGGAGGTGGTTCGGCCATGATTGGCGTAACAATTGGGGTAATTGGTGGATTACTTAAAAAGAAGTTCCTTCATTCTCCTTTCTTTCTTTAGCTAGTTGCCTTCGTCTTTTGGTTTTTTTATTAAGTCTCCACACAGTTTCATCAATCTTTGGATCAGATAGAATTTGGTCTACGGGTACACTTCCTCGCATAAACAGATAGCTGAAACACTAATCAAACAAATTAACAAGCACAAGGAATATGAACTGAGGTAAGAGATAACAAAACAAAGCTTAAAACAATATAAACTATTGCAATGCTTGCAATATCAATCAACAATCTTCGGCAACGACACCATTTTTGTTGAAAGCATATATTAGGTGGTGAAAGTTGTTTTATTGTCCCCACAGGGATTATTCTGATATCACTTACTGTTCTATAGTTCAAAGAGTTTTAAGTGAGTTTTTCAAAGGTGTTTAGTTTGGAATCATAAGTTTTCACACGATTTAATAGCAAAGAGCACAGTTTGAAAGATGTTTATTTAACAAAGCATATCAAGAATAGATTTCATCAACCTAAATTGCACATATTCTATTAATCAAGCATGTGAATGTGTTTCCGATCAATATAATCATGTAGCCTCTCAATATTGTTTATGTCTAAAGCGGTTTCATGAGTATTATTGTATTCATCACTAGATGATGTCTCATGCTAACAACCAATACAATAATCTTTAAGATTGATAGAAAGCAAATATCAAATCACAAATCTATGTCTAGATTTTGGTCATTGATAGATGAATATCTTAGATCAAGTTTTGCAAAACCTATGTCTAGAGTGATTCAAATCAAAGATATATGATTAAGAACAAAGAGATTCACCATATACTGATCATCAACTTGTTCACATACAAAAGATTAAAGAAAATACATACAAGATCAAGGAAGACTCATATATCCTTGATAAAAAGGATTTAGCTACCTATCACCATGGTAGCTTGCTTCACAAGGAAAGATAGAAGATGAATGTGCATCCACGATGAAGAATCGATAATGTATGCGGATCTAGCTTCTAGTTGATAAAGATCACTTATTGTTAAAGAAATGAAGAACTTAGGGTTTTTGTGCTCCAAGGAAATGTTTGTGTAAAAGAATATCTAAAAGAGATTCCGAAAAAGCAAGAAAAGTACATAAATATCTCCCAAAATATGTACTAGCTCGCACATCGAGCTCCCTTTTTAGACATTTCAAGTGTCTGTGGAACATTTAAACCGCCCTTCAGAAATATCTGAGCCCACACAATGAGCTATCTCGCACAGGCCTCACACAACGAACACTAAGGCGAAAAGCTATTTCCTCTTCATTTCATGGCTCGCTGGAAACCGGGCTAAGCAGACTTCAACTTCAAAACTTCACCAAAATGATCTTCTAAACCTTCTTCAGCCTCTTAAAGGTCCCAAGCATCCATTCAAGCAAGGAAACCTACAAATAGCACACAAATCAAGGAATCCAAAGGTATATGCAATTATATTGAAGATTCACACATTTTCATGGAATAATTCAATTAAAACACAATTAAAAAGTTGAAAAATGTCAAGAAAGATGGTCCAATTTAAGTCATATTTGGAATTTAACAAATAACTTTCAATAGAGCTTATGCATGAGTTATATCTGGTTAAATGTGTTGTCTACTGAATAAAAGCAATGTCCACATCACCTTTCAAATATCTTGGAATCTACCAAAAGGTAGTACAGAATAAAAAGGTTACATCACCATTCTCGAGCCAAGCAAAACCATACTCTAGTTAACTATGTCCAAAAATTTGTCGCTTTGACAAGACTAGTCAGCTTTGGTGCAAAGTACATATTAGAAGCTCCTTAAATATTCACGGTTTGAGCTATCATCAGAGGCTAAAACAACATACAAGAGTCTAAACCTTTAGATGTTGATGAACATATTCAGATTCTGATCAACCAGAATCTGAGTAGTGTTGCTTCTTCACTTATTCATTTGACAGGATTAATTCATGATGAATTCTTAACTTATGATCCTGCACACTTGAACATATGTTAGTATACCCGTTTATTCTCTAAATAGTTTGTTATCATCAAAATCCAAGGAGTATGAATAATATTGTTCCAACAATCTCCCCCCTTTTTATGATGACAAATAAATGTATTTAAGAACAATGGTTTTTGATAATCTTAATAGAGTATGATATCAGGGTATAAGATTTGTAAGCTCCCCCTGAATATGATAGTCCTTAGGTTTAGGTTTGTAAGCTCCACCTTAATCCTTTTCTATGTTAATTTTATCTTTTAATTTAGTTGACAGATTCTAACATCAGGGTCTGAGGTTTGTAAGCTCCCCCTGAGTTTGACAAACCTTAGGTTGAGGTTTGTAAGCTCCTCCTTTAGTCTGATGGTTCTTAATTTTAGGTTTGTAAGCGCCCCCTAAGTCCTATCTATGTTAATTAAATCTCTCATTAAGCACATTGAGATTAAATTCATTCAGAATTTAAATAACATTAACTCAGAACCTGAGAGTTTAGGTTTTAAACGTATTAAAATACATCTACCTCTCCTTAAATACTCCACGCAATTTATCCCTCTTTGTCATTATTAAAGAGATTTTTGAAAGAAAGAGAAAAACAATAAAACTGAGAAAAATAAGATGAAATTTTTAAAAAATTTAAATGCACATAATTTTGAATGAGTTAAAAAAAACACTGAAGTATATGAAACAAGGACAAGTAATGATAAATATTAATTAAACAAAAAATGGTTTTCGAAGACAAATAAAAAGAAAGGGGTTCTTAAAGCCTAAAAACTAGGGTTTTTCAACAAATCCAAAATAGCTCTGAGATCTGCACTCACGATGTCTTATGTGATATCCATAAACTGTATTATATCGTCCATTTCCTTTTGCTTATCAGCCATAGCTTGTCGTGATGAAACAATTGAATCCAAGTTCTTTTCCAAAATATCTTGTCTAGAACATGATGAATTAGAAGTTGCTTCCTTAAGATTCTGAATGTGTGATACAACAGAAGTTTGAATAGAATCACATTTAGTAGAGTATAGTACTGGGTTAGAAACAAACGACTTCTCAAGGACTAGATTCTAAATACTATCCACTAAGACATTTTTTATTATAACAAGATTGGTTCGGATAGTCTGAGAAGTGGACAGATGGTTTATATGTAAGGTTTTAGGTTTAGAGGATAGGTTTGAATGGACAAGTAGGTTTAGGGATATTTCAGGGTGAAGGAATTCAACGGGAATCTATTCAGACTCAACACTAGGGCCAGAGGTAAACTGAACAAAATATAGATCCTGAATAAATTGTTCAGTTTATCTTTGAACTTCATATACAACTTCATCTTGAGGTTGACTCTAAACAGGGGTTGGTTCTCTTTGAGGGGACGCAAAAGGTGAAGGTTTAGATGATGGTATATAAGGGGTAATTTATAGTTGAACATGAGTTACATGTTAAGCTTCAGAAGTAGAACATATTTAGGTAGAAGGATGGTCTTTAGGAGAGAAGGTTCTGATGGGGACAGTTGGGATAGGGTTGATAGTGACACGTTTGGGGTCAATAGACTTAAGTTTAAGCTTAGCCATAAAAAATGCTTCATCATGAACTGATTTATAACTTGATAAAAAGTATTACGACTAAAAATGTCAATGGGTGGTTCTAACATGATTTTAATGGGTGATGGTTGATCATACATAGTTTGAAGAGATAACTGGCTCTGATTTTCCTTGAGTTCAACAATGGATGAAGAAAGGTGTATGGGAGAATGAACAAGTGAGGGAACTAGTGAGGGGGTTGGTGATTTTATGTTAAGGATGGAGTAATAAAAAACATCTTCTGATAATAGATTCAGATTAATACCTGTTCCTCTAGCATTCAGAGCTTATGAAGTATCCGCATCTTCTGAGACAAGCTCTTCAGGAGCACTAGGAGTTTTAGACACAATTGACTTCCAACCAGCCATAACCTCTGCAGCTTGAACTTTAGTAGATTCTAGCCCACCAACAGTAGAAGCCTCTTGATTCCCATCATCAGTGAATTCAGCAGACTTTAAAAACTGATCCAACATTATGTTAGAAGATAGGCTTCGATTTAAAGGGGGTTGAATAAATCAAAAATTTTAAAATCAAACTTTTGGAAAAAATGGTTTTCAAAAATTTTATTTCACAGTGGAAATAACTCGAATCGAATCGTCTAACCGAACCTCTATCGAAAATCTCGGATATGCGTAAAGGTACACAATTGAATGATAATGAACACAAAATTTTCAACAATGATTAATCACAAACAAATAAATGATAAGCTATATGTAGAGCTTATTTACAATGATAAAAAAACACATAAAAACACAAATAGGCAGTTTATCAAACACCTTGTGTGCAATTGATATCGCTTGGAATATTTTTTTGTTGATCCAAAAAACCAATCATAATAAAATGGATTATGATATATTAACAAAACCTAATCAAAGGGTGATTCAAAAATAATATCCAACCGAATTGATCAAATAACCAATGAATTCAGTAATTTTCTTAGAACAAAATTAAATAAAGAAAGAGATAGAGGTAGATATAAGGATTTGTTTAGACAGTTCCCCAATCGGCCTCGTTATGGGTACGCCTGCCCTTAATTCGAAGTCGAGTTAAGATACTTGCAATTAACCTTACTTTGAAAAAATTGTATATACAAGAGATGAAGAACTCTAACTCTATAGACCTTATGGTTTTTTGTTGATTCTACCACCTTAAAGACCCTTGATCAAAGATTGATCAAGTTAGCAACAATGCCACTTAAATTCACCAATTCTTGCTACTTCCTTGCAAGTCACCTCCTTGTCCTAAGGATTTTACGCGGTCAAATTAATCTCAAGCACGCACTTTTGAAACCCAAGATTTACCTACTCGATCCACCGTCTCACACCACTCCCTTGCAAGGAACCACCTTGTCCCAAGGCTTTCACTCGATCAGATCCAAATCGTGTAATATTGTCCAAAACTTTCAAATCCTTAATTATCTTGAAGGAAAAATCCAACTCAGTTTTCTTATTTGAAACACTCAAAGAACTCAACTAAACATTATCGGTACAACAACCTAATTGGACATTATCAACCCTAATCTAGATGGTCACCCAATAAAAAAAAATGACTATGTCTAATTTGACTGTCTGTATGCATAAAAGAAAGGTTTAAGATGATGAGTATGCTTTGAAATTCTAGTTTCATATAGGTTTTACTCTAGAAACTTACTAGAAAAAGATGCATGTATCAAGTATTTATAAGTATGCAAGTTTGGAAGCAAACATAATGCAAATGAATGGAGAAAAATATGATTTGTTTGCAAGAAAGCCTAGAACGTGTCGACCTATAAAAGCTATAGATCGACTTATCAAAGCAAATGTGTCAACCTGTGAAGGTTTTAGGTCGACCTATAAAGGTCTTGTGTCGACCTATGTTGGTTAGCACATAGACAATAGCTACATGCTTTATTATTGATGCATGGGTGTCGACCTAAGAAGGATATGTGTCAATCTATACTGAAGCAAAAGATCCTATAGGTCGACCTAAACATGCATGTGTTGACCTATGTTGTAGTATTTTCACAATTTTTTTATAATGCATTTATGGTGTATGCGCCCTTTCCAAACCATTTTAATGCATGTACATCTAGAATAAAAGGATATTGTCTAATATATATTAAAGTTAAACTACATCCTAGTTTAGAAATCATTCAAAATACATCTAACAGAAAGTTGCACTCACACATTATGGATGCCAAAAGTTAAGCACACTTAAAGCTTCGCCCAATTAACTCCTTTTGAATAGGGACATATGTAGTCTTCTTCTTTCTAATAAGGGATGAACCAACATGCTCTTCTTCTTCCTCTTCTTCCTTTTAGGTGCTTCTGATATGACATAGACAAAAGAAACATTCTTGGGAGACCTTCCACTTCTTGTCCTAGAGGATATTAACTCAGTAGATGCAATGACCTCCTCAATTTCCTTCTCAATATTCTTCTGATGAGAAGATTTCTTTTTATGGGGTTTTTGAATATCTGAAGCCACCGGTTTCCTCTTGTTAGAAACCTTAAAAACTTAAATAAACTTGTAATGAATATCCTTGATTTTGATTACTTTCCCTTCTAAAAAATATTGTACAACGAAATTCTTGATAACTTTAGGATTACCCATTTTGGTGATGATAGGATAATCCTCAAGATAATTAGGATTTGTACACCTGATAGAGACTGGTACCTTTGAAGCTACAAAATGTCATTTCTTTATAATCTTCATATTACCCATAGTATAACCCACAAAATATTTCCATATATTTCCTTCAGATCCTCATTGTCAGGCAAGTTTCTTAAGGTATCAACTATACGAACTTGAAAGAAAAATTCTGACAATATTCTAGCGTAAGGCATATTCATTCTTCAAGTAGAAAAAGAAATGTTTGTGATCCCAAGAAATCTAATAAGTGCTTCCTTCTCTAGGAATCAGAGAACCAATTAAGATTTTAAATAGAAGTCTGAAATCCTTCTTCATGTTCTTAACCTTTCCAAAGTCATAAGAACAAAGATTATCATCATTCTTAAACAAACTACACTTGATTCCATTTGCTTCAAGACTGTTGTCTTTGGTGCCCACAACAAACCTTCCAGAGATTAGTGCTCACAAAATTTTGGCAATAGTGCTTTGAGTGATGACCACATCAACACCAATCACAGAATACCAGACTTCAACTTCTTCTAACATATTCAAACTGGGTTCTTCTCTAATCTTCCCCTGCAAGGAGCTGTTCTTTTCCACCAGAAGTCTGAGTTCCTCAAAAGCAACAAGTTCATCAAACACTTATGCTCTAACCTAGAAATCCTTAACAAAATAAGGTTATGTTGGTCCATTCAGAATATTAAAGATGGGAGACCATTCTTGAACTCTAAAGTAATTCCACAGATAATACCTGTAATACCCCAAATTTTACCCTTACATTTAGTCAGTCATTTCATTTCATTTTGAATCCGCTAACCATTAACAAAGCCATAAAGAGTGTTTGTTTTGCAGGAACCACACCAAGGGGCATTCTGGTCATTTTCACGCTGACTCTGCCATTTCTCGAAGAGGGATCGTCGCTAGGTCTTGAGGCAATGTTAACATTATTTTGAGGCATTTATTTGATATGTGGTTTGCTTATATCAAGGCGTCGGTGTAGTTTGATTGGTATCAGGAAACCTTGTCAGAAACATAATTGGATTTGGGCAGTTCATTCCTTATGGTTTACTTTTAAGGCATTCCAGAGCAATTCTCTTGCTAATAAGGCACATTTTGGTTGGATGTTGCTTGACTTTTTAGGAACTATTTGATCAATGGAATTTAGCTTAGAGGTGTTGTCGTTAAAGTCAGGTTGAATGGTTATCCGAAGTTAAAGTTTTATGTCTGTGGAACATATCCGCAGTTGGCCTAGAAATAAGGGGATAATGTTGCTGATTAATGTTCAGTCCCACGTTTGGTTTGTTTATTTCAAAGCAAGGGTGGTTTAGAAATTAATAAAGGTGTTGGTAGTTAGTTGTTTGCAAGTCCGGTTTTGCGCTTTGAATGAGGAGGTAAGCTGTAAGGCATCCATTTTTGGCCTCGTCAAATAAGTTATGCCTAATATACAAAAGTGATGGTCAAGAGTTTCAAGAAATCATTCATTAAAAACCTGAGACAGTATGTCCCATGTACATACTCATGTTGATCCATAATTCCAAAGGCATACAAATGCAAAGCATAAATGAAAGCTGGAATTTAATTTGAGTGGAGAAAATATTGAATTTCATTTCAACGAATATTTTTGGTTACAAGTTACAAAAGACTTTAAGTTACATTTTCCTATCCTAAAAGAGCCTAAAATTCTAAATCATTCCAAAGACTTCCTTCAACCATGTTCTTCACGCATTATTCTTCCGATTACCTGCACAATGAAAACAAAGAAAAGCAGAAGAAAATGTTAGAAGAAATAATAGGACACCCTCAGAAAATCTTCATCATTGGGTGCCGAGAGGGCACGACCGAAGCCGCGTCCCACTCCCACTTCCGAACCTCAACCTTGGCTACCGGCTGGCAGTATCTGTTCATTGTGGGACAGCCGAGAAAGAGAGGTAAAAGAAGCGTTTTCGGGCCGAAATGATTTGCACAGCTGTGGATTCAAACGGATACACGTCAAGTAAATATTGCAGGGCACTATCAAGTAAATTCAAGCCAAGACATGAGTTCATTTGATGCCAACAAAATTGAAGTGGAAAGACTCATCACAGTCTACATAAAACCACAGTAGAACAACCGGAACTGGAGGAAACGAAGTGGATCACCAAAGCGAACCATACCAGAACTGAGCTAAACTGCATAAGAAGCAATCCACTTATCAGTTCAATAAGATCAAGTGGCAGTTTAAAAACAGTTCAACTCAGAAAAAGCAGAACTAAGTTCATGTTCAGAACTAAGTTCATGTTCAGAAGAACGAATTCAATTAACAAGAAGAAGAACAAGTTCAGCGTAGTTCAAAGAACAAATTCAATTCAGAGAGAGGTGGTTAAGCACAATCTCAATACCAAGCATCAATTCCTTCACCTGTCAAGACCAAAAAGGAATCAGTCGGTAATTCGAATGCAAGTGCGAACATGAGCCAATGTAAATCACAAGGCAAGAGAGAGGATAGAAAGAAGCTTTAGCCCTCAGTTTAATCATCATTGGGCGTGAGAATTCGAGTGGCTGGGAGAGCCACGGCCGAAGCCGTTACCAACTCCCTACCGAACGTCGAACTGCAAGCATCGGTAATTTCGTGCAAACTATCAACACACAATAGCAGTTCAGACCCTAAGGTCATCATCACCGCGTAACCTTCCCGGCGGCATGGATCAGTTCAAAGCACCCATTCTGAAATAAGAAGAAGAAAAGTAAGTGTGTTCCAATTGGTTTCCAAACTGATACAAGGGTAAAACAGCACAACCAATTCAGACTCAGACCCGGATGCCGGCGGATCCGAATCGCGTTTGCTTTTGACGTTTTCCCACACCTGAAATTCACCAAAACAACATCAGGATTTCACAAAGTGATTGACCAAACTCAGAACAGAAAAATGAGTTACAAGCTACACGAACAGGCAACAAGGTCTTATGAACAAGCACAACTCATGAAATACAAACCAAACTGCATCAGACAACTAGTATCAGCACAGAAACAGCACAAATCATACCAGAAAAAGCAAGATAGGTTCATAATCATGCTCACGCATCAGTTCAAAGTAAGCCTCAACCAAGGGTGCAAGTCACAATCAAACTGGAAAGTCTAAAGGCAAGACGGAGGGCTCAGTTCAGAACATCACTGCCCCGACAAGTAAGTGTACCAGTCGCTAACATAGAAAAATCAGACAATGCAGCAGCAAGGCATGAATAACCAGAGATCAAACCAATATCAGAACTACATCAGTTCACAAGCCCAGAAATCATGTTCTGAACCAAATTCAAACAGCCGTGAATGAACAAGCAAAGAACACAGCAGAGACTATCAAAAGCAACTGTCGAAACATGGTTAAAGGCAACCGCGGCATCATCGATTCCCTCATCAGGTTCAGACCCATAGGTCATCATCACCATATGACCCTCCTCCTCGACATTTGATTCGACCAAAGTGTTAAGCACCAGTTCTGAAAGAAGAAAAAGAAAGTTAATAAAGTTCATCACAGAAAAATCAAACACGAAGAGTAAATGGACAACTCAATTCTGTATATCATGTTAACATCAGCAAATCCGTATCCAAAAATAGGGTCAAATAACATCCAAATCAAGGAGTTCTGAAAAAGGAAAGGAAATCCAATCAATCCCACAAATTCGAATCGCGAGCAAATCATATCAGAAGAGAAAAAGAAATCAAATCTCAAAACGCGGATCTAAAATTACGAAAGCCCAAAAAGAGGAATCAAAAGAGATATAAAAGGAACAACATCACCTCGTGTGAAACCTTGGGCTCGAGAGACGAAACGAGAGAGAGAGAGAGAGGGAGCGACACGCAAGAGAAAGTCTCGAAGGAAACCCTAAGCGCCGTCATCAAACAACGAAGCTGTAACACGAAGAAACCCGACAACGATCGGAGACGACCGCGAAAGCATCAGACGACCACCATCACAACAAATCGTACGACCGCCTTCGTCTCTCGACGGGCAATCGTACCCTAGAGGCTCAGTTCATCATCATCTCCTCCTCATACGTCAATCACCGTCACCACAATCAAAGCGTAAGCGAGGAATACTCATGCACCTATATATCTAATGTTTTATGGATGATTTTAGGGTTTCAACATGATCGAAGAGAGAATCGCAGCGAGAAAGATGAAGAGGAATTGAAGAAACGGCGCCGCGGGGAGAACAGGGTTTTAAAACCCTAGGTATTTCTTTTAAGTCACTTACACCAACCGGGTTGGGTCTGGAGGTGATTACCGACCCAACCCCTTCTTTTTTTTATTTTTTAGTTTTTCTTTATTTTATTGTTATAATTATTTTTAAATTGTTTTCTAAAATTATCACATTGATTTTAAAATGTTTTCTAAAACAATATTAAAATCCATTTTTAAAAAAATAAAAATTAGGTTAAAATAGTTTTTTGAGGTTAATATTAGAAACCCTATTTTTATTTAAATTGAGAGTTTTTATATATCATAAAATAAAACCCCAAAAAGATGCATAATTTCACTTCTTCACCATCTGATAATTCATCTAATTCTGCCCACTAACGTTGTTTGTTCGTTTTGCAGTTTATTGCGTTTACTGTTATTTATTTTATCATCGTTCAATTTAAATTTCATTATCATATTGTAACTGCTCCTCGCATGTAACCTCGCGAATCCTAACAATCGCGCTTTAATTTCTGCCTTTAACATTCCTGCTTGCATGGTTTAAATTATCGACATTATTTCTCTGTTTGCATGATTCAATTATCTCACGCCTTTACCGTTATTCTGTCACACTACACACGTCCGAAGGTCAGGTCTAACCCTTTGGTCGCCGCACCAATAGTCCTCAACTTCAAACCCCTACACCCTTACAAACCCTAATTTTCCATAAATGTCTCGCCGCAGGCAAGATTACAATTTTACCCCTAGCATTAGGTCAAAGAGTCGCCACACTCATTTTAGGGTTTCCCGCCGCGGAATCCCTAATTTAACCCTAATTACAACTTAACAATTCAACGTAGAGATTTGGATTTCCTACACTCCATGTAAGCGTGTCCTTAAGATGCGTTTATTCCCCTTGAGACCTTGACCACAGTCAAGAAGTCTCTAACCTCCCTTTTGAGGGGAACTACGATTACTCTGATTCCACTCCCGTAAGGATACGTAGGCACAAGATGCGATGTCTTGCCGAGTAAACTTAGAATTAACCCCTTAGGTTTATTTTCTCACTTTTAATCCTCTGTACATATACCTTAAACAAATAAATAAAGCAAATAGTAAACATTTGAACAAAAGGTTCCTGTAGAGTACTACAGAAGTTTAGGGTGCTAATACCTTCCCTAAATTTAACCAACCCCCGAACCCTAGACCTTTCCCCGCATTGTGTTTACGATGCAAAAATAGGTTTTCCCTCTTTTGACCTTTTCCTTCGGATAAATCAAAGAGCGGTTGTGAATTGAATTGCGATTCAAACTCATTAATAGTTTGTGATCCTATTTGCACCGCAACAATACCCATTTGGATTGAATGAATCAAAATCATCTTGATTCAAGTCCATGGACTTAGGCTTGATGGTCATACTTTTTTTGGAATCGACATTCATGTGTGCATGTTAAGCATTGAATGAAGACTCCATTATTGAAGAGAGCTTTTAGAAATTCTGGGTTTCTTTTTGAAAAGGGTTTTTTAGAGAAGGTTAGAAAAAGAAAAGTGTTGGTAGTGATAAGTGAAGTGTGTGTTTCTGATATACAAAGTGTTTTTGAGTGAAAAATAATTTTAAACAACAAATAACATAAATGAAAAAAGAAACAGACAACCAAAAAATTAAATGCACACCACCAAGAATAAAGGAGTTTTCACTCAATAGTTAAACCCATGTGTCAAAATACATTTCAAATTTATGACATGTAAGTGGACATATGGCCAAGGTAGTTACCAGAGGATGTCCACTTGTGTGTATATCAGAGGCAATTAAGCTTATTCATGGTATCAGAAGCTGAGATGCTTCAAAGGTAATATATTCATTAGAAGATGATTCAAAGCTTTCTAAACAAGATAGCTTCTAAACATCATCAAAATATGATATAAAGTAAGGTTTTATGCCCAACCTATAGAAATAAAATTATCACAGTAAAGTGTAATTATTCTTTCATAAATGTGAATATTTTCTGAAAAACATTAGAAAATGTTAGGATTAGAAACTATCTAATAAAATAGAGATTAACATGCCTCATAATTAGCAGTATTATATTTTGAGATTATACTCTTATAATCACCACCATAAGCCTTCTCAGGCTTCTAAAGACAACTGGTTAAACTTCATAGATAAAGCCACAAGTCTGAAGCACCAATTCACCATAGGAGGACATTAGTCTTCCCAGTACCTGTGATCTTGTATTTATGGTTTCTTCGAGATTCCAAATCTCCTTCCTCTTTCATAGTTAGGATTTAGAATGTATGCATTCTTCTGTTTTAAGGTTGTAAGCAACCACTATCCTGGAGCAGTTGTTGCCTTGTTCTTTCCTTTAAGCATATATGCAATAAAAACAATTTCACTATTTAGTACCCATACTCTTATGGATCCATTGAGGTTAGTTTTGTAGGGGTTCTTCTTGCTTTGTGCCTTATCCTTATAGTAAGGTTTTGATTCATTCCTAACATCTTTTCTAGGATGATTTTTTACCTTAACTTATGAATCTCTCATAACCTTAGACGTAACAATAATTGGTTTTGAGTTCTTCAAAACCTTAGACTTGGGAGTCTTAAATTCTAATTTACTTAGAATCTTTTACTCTTGAGTCTGAGATCTTGGTTCTCTCAGAGCTAAAGAATTATCTGTCATAGATTCTGATTAAATTAGCATTTTACTTTTTCAAAAGCATGTATAAATTAAGCATACAACCCCTTTTGAGCAGTGCTTGAAGAAGAAGGGTCTGATGGTTTTACTAAAACATCAGCCCTTGGATTATAATGTTTTTGATAATATCCATAACCTTCTCATTTTCTCTTACTTACTCCATATATCATGGAAGCAAGTTTGGTTCTTTCAAACCCCAATATAATAAAATTTTGAAGAGATAATTCATTCTTATCCAGAGTTTTGTGAGACATGTCTTATGCTAAAGCATTTTGATCTTCCTCAAGTTTTTCAATTTTTTCTTTAGAAATTTTTTATTCATCTTTCAAAATATCATGTTGCTTTGTTAGAAATTTTCACATGCATGGCTTTCTACTAGCATCTTTCCAAGAAATCATGACAAAAAGCACCCAAATCAGATATAGAGAGTTTAAAAAGTACCTGATTTATGTCTTCTCACTCTGAATCAGAACCAACTTCAAATTATGAATCTAAAAATGTTAAAGCCATCAGGGTGAGGTTGGCTTCTTCATATTATTCGTCATTATCAAGCTCTTCCCATGTTGCCATGAGACTTTTCTTGAACTTGCCTTTGATGTTGTTCATTTGGAAGTTTTCCTTCTTGATTTTGTCTTTGTGGTGATCAAGACCTTCAAAAATGAAGTGACCAAGCTTGTTGCGGTTTTAGCAGCCATCCCGATCTTAACTCCCAGATCTTGACCCTTTGAAGCTATCCTTCTTTCCAGAGAATCTGTTCTTCTTTCTGGCCAGTTGTTGAAATCTTCTGATGATAAATGCTAGTTCATCATCATTAGATTCTTCATCAGAAGCTTCTTCATGAGTGGCTTCTTTGAGATTTTTAGTTTGAGAAGACATCTCAAATATCTTAAAATAATTTAAAGCCAAGGTTTTAGCTTGCTTTTCAGGCTCATCTCCATTCAACCCCATTTCATGACATTGGAGATTGCTAACAAGACTCTCAAGACTTATAGTGTTCATGTCTTTAGCTTCTTGAATAACAGTTACTTTGGGTCTGTATTTGGCATGAATACTTTTAAGAGTAATCTTGACATAATCCATAATAGTATAACTAATATTCAAGACCTGAAGTCCTGACACAAGAACTTGTAATCTTAATAGCATGGACTTAATGTTTTCATCCTTTTTCATTCTAAACAAATCATATTGCTAAACTAGAATATTAGCTTTAGCCTCCTTCACTTGTTGATTACCTTTATAGGTAGCACATAGAGATTTAAAGTTAGTATGAGTAGTAGACTTATCAATAATCTTTATATACTGAGTATGAGATAAAGCATCAAGAAGATTACCTCCCACTCTATGATGTTTTCTATAGACATTTTTATAATTAAGAGTGAGAGACTTCCTATCAACAACCATTCCAACACCATTGAACTAAAAGTCAATGCCATATTCTAATATGTCCCACAACTCATCATCCAAATTGATGACATGAGTGTACATCTTACTCTTCCACCATTCAAACCCAGCAGAGTTACCACTGAATGTTGGTGGTCTAACAATATAACTATTTTTTACTAGATGTAATTTAATTATGGTTGTTGCTGCCACAAGGAGAATCTTTCTCAAGACTAGTTTCAGGAGAACTACCAGCCATGAGGAAAGAAGTGTAATTTTTCTCATGATCTTTTTTGTATCACTGTTAAGTGTTTAGCACAGACCATGCTCTGATTCCAACTGAAGGTGAGAAAAATATACACAAGAAGGGGGGATTGAATTTTGTATAAAAAAACTCGTTTCACTTATGAAACTAAAGCTTCAGAATCTGAACCACGTTCAGATTCTGATATCAGAATGGGTAATAAAAGCAGAAGTGAAATTTTCACAAACAAATGCAACCAACACATAAAAATTATTCCGGTTCCTTTCCTCAAATAAGAGTAGTTCAATCCCTTTTCCTCAACAAGAGCTTTTCACTATAACCAAACAAATTACATTTTCTTAAGCCAACTGTTGAATACTTCCTGCTCAATCAAATTGTAATGAGACTTCCTTGCTTAAACCATTGGTTCAAAGCTTCCTACTCAATCAACCTAGAATGAGACTTCCTTGCTTAACCCTTTGGTTCAAGATTTCCTACTCAATCAAACTAGAATGAGACTTCCTTACTTAAACCATTGGTTCAAGACTTCCTATTCAAGCACTTGTGCAAGGGACTTCCTCTACTTTAAACCAATAGTTTAGTAGAAAATATAAATACTATACTTTGAAACACAATCATAAGTATAACATTTATGCAACAACCACAAAGGTTTTCAACCTTTCTAAGATTTCTAAGATAATATAAGATAAAAAATCTTAAGATCTTATGCTATAAAAGTTACAATCAAACTAGAATATTCGCAGTGCGAGCTCCTAGCGAAGCCCCAATGAACCATCCCAAATTAGAGGAAGTAAGAAAAAGACCCTAAGTTCGCTGTGCAAACTTGTAGCAAAGAAATGTTCGCACTGTGAACTTAGATATCTCCTTAGGGGAGATTTAATTATTCAAAGGCACTTCATGTGCCATAAAGTGGTCTTCATTGTGCGAAGGTGTTCGCTAGGCGAACTTGACAGATTTCAGAAGTACTATATATGTATTTTTGACATTTTTTTGGGATCATAACCCCACTTTCCACATATAAACCTTATTTTTTTCATTTCTTCACCAAAGATTGATATTTTACAAATAGAAGCTGGATTCGCATCCAAGATCGATTCTTTGACGTAGATGCTCATTCATCTTCTCTCATTACTTGTAAAGTAAGCTACCATGGTTATGGGTAGCTAATTTCCTTTCTATCAAAGGTAGAGGTAGACTACCTTAGCTTTATGTATTTCTTTTGATTGACCTTGTATGTGAACAAGTGATGATTAATATATGATGAATATTTTTGTTCTTAATGATTAATTCTTGTTTTGTAAAACTCTAGACGTAGATTTTATGGAACTTGACCTAAAACATTCATCTATCAATTCAAAGATAGGAGAGATCGATTTATGGTTGATATTTCTTTGTGTTTAACTTAAAGCTTACAATATTGGTTGTTATATGGAGAAATCGTGTAGTGATGAATACGGTATTTCTCACGACACCGCTCTAGACATAGACGATATTGAGAGGATACATGATGGTATTAATCAGATCCAACTTCACATGCAAGATTAAGGTAATATTTATTAGTTAGCATAGATGAAAACTAATTTTGATATACTTTCTTAATCAAACAACTTTAGAATTTAAAGCTTTGCTACTAAATCGTGGTAATTTATGAAACAAATTTTAAACACCCTTTTCTTGAAATAGTAAACTATTGAACGATAAGCATCCCATATTAGAACAATATCGTTGGAGATGATAAAGATAATCCCCTTGTATTACAACCTAACAAAATGGCACTGTTGTCAGGGATTGTTGTTTGATATTGCAAGAATTTCAATAGTTTATTGATTTTAAGATCTTTGTATTGTGGTCTCTTACCTCTGTTTATTTTTCTTGTGCTATTTAATTTGTTTGGTTAAGTGTGTAAATTCTGTTAATGCGAGGGAGTGTACCTGCGAACCAACTTCTTTTCAATCCTAAGATTGATAGAACCGTGCGTAAGCTCAATACCAGAACTAAGCGGAGAAGACAACTTGCCAAAGAAAGATGAAATCACAGAGAAACTTCTTCATATATATATATATATATATATATATATATATATATATATATATATATATATATATATATATATATATATATATATATATATATATATATATATATATATATATATATATATATATATATATATATATATATATATATATATATATATATATATATATATATATATATATATATATATATATATATATATATATATATATATATATATATATATATATATATATATATATATATATATATATATATATATATATATATATATATATATATATATTGTTACGCCAAACATGGTAGCACCACCACCACCACCACCACCATCTTCTGCTTCAACCCCATGTGTTAACAGTCCAAGACACAACGCTCAGTTCGCATGTAATGCCAACAACGGAAGGAATTTTGAGATGAATACGAAAATCCTAGATCTTTTATATGTAAATCCCTTTGTGGGGATGAAGCATGAGGATCTGTTTACTCATCTCAAAAAGTTTTATGAGACAATGGGTGCAACTATAGCACCAGAAGTTGAAGAGGAACCATTGTTCAAAAGGCTATTCCCGCATTCCTTAATTGGGAAGATGAAGAAGTGGTATCTTGACCAATATAATCTTGTGATGACGTATTGAAATGTATTGGAGGAGAAGTTTCTTGAACGATTCTTACCTCACAATCGGTTTATGGAGGCCAAGACGACAATTTCAGTATTTACACAAGGAGGAAGCGAATATCTCAACGAATCATGGGAGAGATTCAAATCTATGTTGAGAAAGTGCAAAGACTATGCTTTTGATGACCTGACTAAAATGCATATATTCCGCAATGGACTTTAACCCATTCATAAAACTCTTTTGGATGCTACGGCGGGTGGGTCTCTAATGTCAAAAAGCGCGGAAGATGCATTTGCCATCATTGATAGGATGGAACTAAATGATCATTAAGGTCAACATAACAGTGGTACTTCGTAAAGAAAGTCTGGAATTATCGAGTTGGGAACGAATGATGAAACTCTTACTCAAAACAAGTTGCTCTCGCAACAAGTGGAGTTGTTGACAAAGCAAATGTCAAAACTTCTACAACAAATCAAAGAGATGCAAGAAATTTCCAACACAAATCAACAAATATCAAGTTGTAAATTGCGTAAAGGTGATCATCCTACCGACTATTGTCCATCAGTCGTTGAAGAAGTCAACTATACTGGAAACCAAAATCAAGACTATCAATCGAGACCACCGTATCAAAGCAATAACCAAGGATATCATCCGAGAGGTAATAGCCAAGGTTACCAATAAGGGATGAGACAAGAATCGGGAACATCTAACTGTCAGCCATATCAAAGTTATAACCAACCTGCACAAAACTAAGGTGGAAGTTCAATGATAGAGGAAACTTTTAACCAATTCATGCAAATGTCTATCTCCATTCAAAAGAGTACGGATGCGGAAATTCGGAACCATAAAACTCAAGTTGGGCAATTGTCCAAGCAATTAGCCGACCAACATAAATAAACTTTTCTGGCTAATACTCAATTGAATCTGAAGGAAACTCGCAAAGTCATATTTACTAGGAGTGGGAGAAGAATTGGTGTAGGAATTGGTGAAAATGTTGAAGTTGAAAAGGAAGAAGTAGAGAATAAGTTAAGAGAGGAGAAGAAAAAAATTAAGAAAGTAAATAAGCATGAGAGTGAACTTCCAATGAAAAAGTTTCCATATCCAAATGCTCCTATGAAAAAAGACAATGAGAAACATTATGCTAGGTTCTTGGACATATTTAACTGGTTGCAAATAATCATTCCATTTCCGAGGCTCTAGAAAAAATTTCAAAGTATGCAAAATTCATGAAAGACATACTTATGAAAAGGAAGAGGTATACGGATAAAGAAACCATTTTGCTCAATGCAAATTATAGTGCTATCGTCTAAAGCATTCTTCTGCGGAAGGAAGGAAATACGGGAAAAGTAGCTCTACCTATAACTATAGGTAGTAATTTCAAGTGAAAGGCTTTGGTCGATATGGATGCTATTAATAACTTGATTCCTTTGTCCATGGTGAAAATACTTGAGAACATGGAGATGAAATCAACCAACAGAACTTTGCAACTAGCAGACAAGTCAGTGACTCGTCCTCATCGTGTTGTTAAAGACATGTTATTAATGTTGATAATTTTTTATTTCCAATTGATTTTGTTGTCATGGATATGGAAGAAGATGAGGATACACCAATAATTCTTGGAAGACCCTTCATGAAAACTGCAAGAATGTTAATCGATGTTGATGAAGGCATAATGAAAGTGAGGACTAACAAGGAAGAAGTGTGTTTTACACTTTTCAAAGATGTGGTGTATTCAAATCAAGTGGAGGATGATTATCATGTGAGAAAGGAAGATGCAAGAGTTACAACAAAGAAAAATAAAGATGAAGAGGCTAAGGAAGCGGTAATGAAAAAGAATGACAAATATGCAAAGATTAGAGCGGTATTGAAAATGAAGGATGAAGAGGCTAAGGAGGTTATGATGAAGTATTGTTGGGATTTTTCATTCTTGAGTAAAAGTGGACCAAAAACTGGTCATGACAATGGTTAAGGACCTTTTGTGGTAGTGAGTTTTATCTGGAAGCTAATTCGATTGCTTTTAGTTCCATGGTTTCAACCGTCGGACCGTCGAGCTCAAACGTCGTTAAACAAAACGCTAGTTGGAAGACACCCCAACATTGTAAGTATCCTTTCATTTTTATTGCATTTTTAGTATTAAAATAGTATAGGGAGTTTTGTGGTAGAGTGAGAAGAAAAGAACAATTTTTTTGAAAAATTTGCCCATTCACCTTGAGTTTGCGATGCGAACCTGGGGTGAATGCTCGCAGTTTGAACTATGCGAAACAGAACAAATTCTCACTTTTCTGCCACATCACTTAAGTTTTGATTTTGTGTGGGCCACATTCGTTAGTCCATTAGCTTTTGAGTAGATTTGGTGGGGAAAAACCTTTCCCACTCCCCATTTCTCCTTTCCATTCCCTTTTTGTCTCTATCACTTTCCACAAAAACACAAAAACATTCTCTTGTCTCTCTCTCAACCATATCAAGTAAGAAGAAACTTTCCAAAGTTCAATTTAACTTCCATTACCTCTAACTACCCATTCCAGGTTTGATTTTATAATCAAATTCATTGTTCTTTTTAAAAAGCATGTGGTTAGGGTTTATGTGGAAAATTTTGGATAATACCTTCTAGTTTTGTAAAGATGTTTTGCATGAGTAACTATTATTGGTTTTGCATTGCTATACTTGTATGGGTACCAAACTGAAGTAATTTTTGAGAGACTGAGATGTTCTTGTTAGGTTAAGTTGAATTTGGTTTGGATTATTTTAATAACTTTGACCTTTGCATGAACAATGTTAACTTAGTTGTTGTTGTTTACTTGATACTCTATTGAAAATTGGATATCACTTATTGAATTAAAGGGATTGCATTGTTGTTGTGTTAATGATTGCAGAGGCAAAACCTGGAATTTCCAAAATTCGCAGGGTTCTCCTTTAGTCTCTGTGCGAACCTAAGGCACATGTTCGTTAGGTTCTTGCAGTGTGAACTCAAGGCGAACATGACAACAATTTTTTTTTTATTTTTCTATGTTTTCTTGTTCTAATCTTTTTCACCTTGCTTTGTTTACTAATGTGTCATATGTTTTTCTGGTTATGTTTGGTGTTGTGGAGATGGCACCTTCAAGAACCAATCCTTCAAAGAAAAGAAAGACCGGAAGCTCCTCCCATCAACAACCAATTTCTTATTATGAAATCAAGATTCTCAATGATCAACGTATGTTTTGATGAAGAAGGGGGAGAAGGATGTTACTATTTTCTTGCTTGTTGTCTTTCCTTGATCCTTAAGGTAAAAATACAAGGCTATTTCAAACCTCAATACAAATTCAGAACTTCTCAACACTTCATATATTGAGGGGGAGAAAAACCTGCCGGAAAGAACATTGCAACAAAAGAAGAATGCTTTGTCATCATCAGAAAGGGGGAGAATGTGAAATCAAGACTCTCAAAGATCAACATATGTATTGATGAAGACAAATCACTTGACAAAAGAAGGAAAAGATGATCAACCATTTCAAGATATCAGAATCAGGACAAAGATACAACTTTAAGGATGTTTTCCTAAGAAGGTATAATGAGAACTTTCATCAAGTGTTTAAGTCCTAATTGCTCAAATCATTAAAAAATATTTTACATTACTTTTCACACTAACACAAGCTTTATAAAACAAAATTTTTCTAAGTTTTTGTAAGTGCAATCGGTTGCACTCTTAGAGCAATCGATTGCATGATCAAATTTTAACTCATTTTTGCTTCTGTTTTAGTAAGAAATCAATTGCTGCTTTGGTGCAATCGATTGCATGCTTAAAAATTTCTCATTTTTTTACTTCTGTTTTGAAGTGCAATCGATTGGTCTGAAAGGTGCAATGATTAATCTGTTAAAAATTTGAATTTTCACGTGTTTTTGTGAAGGTGCAATCGATTGGTCTCTTTGTATAATTGATTTCTCACTAAACGTTTTTGAAAAATCATTCTGAAAAATTGCATCTCTTCAATCAAACTTCTTTGAAATGTTTCCTTTGAAACATGACAATTGTTCATCAATTTTTCTGGAGATTTGTATGTTTTTCTCAAGAGGTGTTTATGTAATATAAATACCTAAACATTTCAAAATTCAAAAATATCTCTGAACTTCTTTTTCAATCTCTATCAATTTCTTTCAATCAAAATCTTTTCATTTTTCCACATCTAAGTAAAATCACTTTTCACAAAGAATTTTCTGCATAAATTTCATATCCTTTGAAAGAAAGTTCTTGAGCAATAAGTCTTAGAAACTTGTGGAAATTCCCATTGAAAGAGAAGATCAATCTCAACATTGATAAAAAACTGTATACATTGTTACAAATCATTAGAAAAATCAGATTGTATTTATTTCTCCTTGCTATTCAGAATTGTTGAAAGCAAGTGTGTGCATTGAAGAGGATTGTTCTTCCTGCACTTAGTGTTTTAGATCTTAAAGGTGTTTAAGAGTCTTTGATCTCCCTATAGGTTAGAAAGATAGTTGTACATTGATCCTAACTATAGTGAAATCTCTTTCGAATCGAAAGGGGAGTGGAGTAACCTCGGTGTGTGAGGGGAACCACTATAAATTTTCCGTGTCTCTTTTACTTTCTACCTTTATCGCTTTCATAATATCACTTTATTACAAGAAAGTAACAAATCACTCTCTAAAACCAGAAAATTTCAAAAGAACCTAATTCACCCCCCCTCTTAGGTGCAACTCAGACTTTCAATTGGCATCAGATTAGGTTTAGGTAACCTGTTTCTAATCGATCCAGTATGGCTTTCGCAAATAACAAAGGTGTATTCAAAGACGGTGGTAGTAGCAACAAGCCTCCACTGTTTTGTGGTGAATACTTTGATTTCTGGAAAATTCTTATGAAGGCTCACTTAGAAGCACAAGGAGATGAAACATGGGATGCTGTCCAAAATGGTCCTTTCGTTCCTACAATGGTCGTTAACGGTGTTGGATCAACAAAGCCCAAAGCCTCATGGGATGAAGATGATAAGAAAAAGGTTCTCTATGACAAAAAGGCAATCAATATTCTACAAAGTGAACTAAGCATGGACGAATTCTTTCGCATCTCAACATGTACATCAACAAAGGTAATCTGGGACACTTTAGTGGAAACTCATGAAGGAACCATTGAAGTTAAAAGATCAAGGTTGAACACGTTAAGTCAAGAATATGAGCTATTCAGAATGCAGCCAGGAGAATCAATTCTTGATTTGCAGAAAAGATTCATGCACTTGACAAATCATCTTATAGCACTCGGTAAGACATTAACTAATGATGAATTAAATCTTAAAGTGCTTAGATCTTTGTCCAGAGAATGGCAGCCCAAGGTGACAGCAATTTCTGAAAAGAAAAGCCTATCCAGGATGACATCTGCCACATTGTTCGGAAAACTTCAAGAATATGAAACAGAACTTGGGCGTTTGGAGAAACATGAGAATCAAGAGAAGAAATCTAAAAGCATCGCATTAAAGGCTGATTCCAAAGAAGTAGAAAAAGTAGATGATTCGGTTGAAGATGAAAACTTCATGTTTTTTGTAAAAAGGTTAGGAAAATATTTTCGTTCTAAAAATAATATTGGAAATTCTGACTATATGAAAAGAAAGAAGTTTTCAAAGAACAAAGAGAAGGAGGCGTCAACATCCACACAAGATGTCAAATGCTATGAATGTGGAAAACAAGGACATATCAAACCAAACTATCCTAAACTCTCTAAGAACGATACCTCTAAAAGCAAAAAGGGGCTCAAGAAAAATAAAGCATATGTAGCATGGGAGGATAACGAGATAAGCTCTTCATCATAATTAGATAGTGATCAAAGCGCAATCTAGCACTAATGGCCTCACATCACTCTGATGATGAAGACGACAAGGTTAGTAATAATTTTTTAATCTATGATGATGATGCTTAAGGGGAAATTGATGAACTTCTGAGTGAATGCAAAATTCAGTACAAAACTATTTCATCACAAAAGAATCAAATTTCAACTCTAGAAGAAAAGATTGAAATAATGAAAAATAATTTCAATGATGAAAAACAGAAGTTGATTAGTGATCAAAAACAGAATTTTGTATGCACAAAGTGTGAGTCACTTTCCTTTCAAACTGTCCAATTAAAAAGAGTTCTTGAAAGGTATGAAAAAGGACAAATTGGATTAGAGGCTGTTCTTAGCCAATAAAGATTCTCAAATGATAAAAGTGGACTTGGTTACTCAAAATTTTCTAAACCAAGTTCCAACAAAACCATCTTTGTTAAAGCTAGTGAACAAACTCCAAAAGTGAAAGTGGTCAAGCCTAAAGTGGTTCATCAATACCCCAAGAAGAAGGTTGTTAATAAGAAAAAAACTTATTCCTCTAGATACAAGAGTAATGTTGAGCCCACCTATTTTTATTATGGTATCAAAGGTCATACACCTAATGCCTGTTATGTTAGAAACTTTAGTGTTGCAAAGGGGCATTATGTGTGGGGTCAAAAAAGACACTAACTATGAAAGACCCAAGGCAAGTTGGGTACCTTATGAAACTTAATCTTGTTTTTTAGGTATGCTTGAAGACATCCTCATATCAGTGGAATCTTGATACTGCGTGTTCAAGGCATATGACAGGTGGCTTTACCAAATTTTCACATCTAACGCTTAAGGCCAAAGGATTTGTAACCTATGGTGATAACAACAAAGGAAAGATCCTTGGCGTAGGCAGCATTGGTGCACCACCTTTTACAACCATAGAAGATGTCCTCTATGTAGAAGGCCTAAAGCATAACTTACTTAGCAGTAGTCAGCTTTGTGACAAAGGTTTCAGAATCAACTTCACTAAAGATGAATGTTTGATAGAAAACGAATTCACTTCTGAGGTAATGTTAAAATGTAATATAATCAATAATATTTTTATGATTTCCCTTGATAACATATATTTGAAGGTTAAGTGTCTTATGGCGAACAACAACGACTCTTGGTTATGGCACAAAAGATTTGCTCACATTCATATGGAGCATTTGAACAAATTGGTCAAATATGACCTAGTTGTTGGTCTTCCAAAGATCAAATTCATCAAAGATAGATTGTGCGGCGCATGCCAAAAATGGAAACAGACCAAATCAACTTTCATATCCAAGAATGTGGTGTCCATAACTAGGCCACTGCAATTGTTACACATGGATCTCTTCGGACCATCAAGAAAAAAAAGTTTTGGAGGTAATGTTTATGCATTAGTAATTGTTGATGAATTCTCTAGATATACATGGACTTTCTTCTTAGTGTATAAAAGTGAAGCTTTCAAGGCATTCAAGAAGTATGCAAAACAGATTCAGAATGAGAAGTCACTTTCAATTGTCTCCGTTAGAAGTGACCATGGTGGAGAATTCCAGAATGCTTTATTTGAAGAATTCTGCGAGGAAAATGGAATCTCACATAATTTCTCTGCACCAAGAACTCCACAGCAAAATGGTGTCGTAGAAAGAAAGAATCAGTCGTTGGTAGAACTTGCAAAGACAATGCTCAGTGATTCAAACCGTCCTAAATATTTTTGGGCAGATGCGGTAAGCACGGCGTGTTTTGTAAGTAATCGTGTGAACATCAGACCAATTCTCAAGAAAACCCCCTATGAACTTTTCAAAGGGAGAAAACCGAACATATCCTTCTTCCACATATTCGGGTGTAAATGCTTTGTCTTGAACAATGACAAAGACAATCTCGGTAAGTTTGATGAGAAATCCGATGAAGGCATTTTTCTCGGCTATTCTCTCTCGAGTAAGGCTTTTAGAATTTTCAACAAAAGAAATTTAACTATTGAAGAATCTATGCATGTTTCTTTTGATGAATCTAACCCCTCCAAGGAGGATGATATTATTGTTGATGATGATAATGATGTAGCAGAAACCTCTCAAGAAAACACTCTCAAAGATATTACAAGTGATCAACCAAAACAGTGGCAAGAGAATTCACAACAAAATGAAGTACACAATGATCTACCTAAAGAATGGAGAACTCATAGAGATCACCTGATCGATAAAGTCATTGGTGATATCAGTCAAGGTGTTACAACAAGATTAAACCTCAAGGATGCTTGTCTAAACATGGAATTTGTTTAGCAAATTGAACCGGCCAAAATTGATGAAGCCTTAGGCGATGATCAATGGATAATAGCTATGCAAGAAGAACTAAATCAGTTTGAAAGAAATCAAGTTTGGAATCTTGTCCCTAGGCCGAATAACAAGCATATCATTGGAACAAGATGGGTCTTCAAGAACAAACTCGATGAAAATGGAATTATAGTTCAAAATAAAGCAAGATTGATCGCCCAAGGATACAACCAAGAAGAAGGAATCGATTTTGACAAAACATTTGCTCCGGTTGCAAGGTTGGAAGCAATTAGACTTTTATTAGCTTATGCATGTTCTATGAATTTTCAAATTTTCCAAATGGACGTCAAATGTGCATTCTTGAATGGATTCATAAATGAAGAAGTGTATGTCAAGCAACCCCCTGGTTTTGAAGATTACAAATATCCATCTCATGTCTTCAAACTAAAGAAAGCTCTCTATGGATTGAAACAAGCACTAAGAGCATGGTACAATCGTCTTAGCAATTTCTTATGTGACAAAGGCTTTGAAAAGGGAAAGGTAGACAAGACTTTGTTCATCATGAAAATAAAAGAAGATACTCTCTTGGTACAAGTATATGTTGATGACATAATCTTCGGTTCAACCAACACAAAGTTATGTGAAGAATTCTCATCCATGATGCAAGGAGAATTTGAAATGTCTATGATGGGAAAAATGAACTACTTTCTTGGACTTCAGATCAAGCAACTCAAGAATGTGATCTTTATCAATCAATCCAAGTACTGCAAAGAATTATTAAAGAAGTTTGATATGGAAAATTGCAAGACCTTATCTACATCTATGAGATCCAGTACATATGTAGATCAAGATGAATCTGGTGTGTTGGTTGATATCACAAAATATAGAGGTATGATCGATTCCTTACTATACCTGACAGCAAGTCGCCTTGACATTATGTTTAGTGTGTGTCTTTGCGCTCTCTTTCAAGCAAATCCAAAGGAATCTCACCAGATGGCAGTCAAGCGGATCATGAAGTATCTCAAAGGAACAACAAATGTCGGCTTATGGTATCCTAAAGGTAGTATGTGCAATTTAACTGGATATTCTGACGCGGATTATGCAGGCTGTAAAACTGATAGAAAGAGCACAAGTGGAACATGTCACATTTTGGGAAATGCACTAGTCTCATGGGCATGCAAGAAGCAAGCATGCGTAGCACTTAGTACGGCTGAAGCAGAGTACATAGCAGCGGGAAGTTGTTGTGCGCAGATACTTTGGCTCAAGCAACAACTTCGTGACTACGGACTCGACCTCGGTAGCATTCCTCTTCATTGTGACAACACAAGTGCAATCAACATAACAAAGAATCCATTCATGCACTCAAGAACCAAGCACATCGATATACGACATCATTTCCTACGAGATCATGTACTTCAAGGAGATGTCGAGATAACATCTATAGATATTCATAATCAACTTGCCGATATATTCACAAAACCTTTGGCAAAGGAACCTTTCTTCAAAATTCGAAGAGAACTTGGAATTCTGGATGAAACTGATGTTGAATCATGAAAGAACTTCATATGTGGTGTTTTTTCTCAAATTTCATTGCATGTAATCGATTGCACCTCTGTGTCAATCGATTGCTCACTGTAAGTTTTCTAAAAAATTTTAATTTTTGAAGCAAGCAATCGATTGCACCCTTATGTCAATCGATTGCACCCTGTAGTTTTTGTCCAATTTCGTTTCTGTTTTGTAGAGAAATCGATTGCACCACTGTGCCAATCGATTGCACCTACTGTAAAAATGTTTTTCTCTTTCTGTTTAATAGATCCATGAATTCTTAAACTTTCCAACTACCCTATCATTATACTTTTGACCTACCTATGACTATCCTTTACCACTTAGTCTTATTCTCAAGACTTTGACCATTAATTATCATATTCCCAAAGTCTTAATCATCAATACCCACAACTACTCATATCCTACATTAAAGTTTATCTCTTCTCTCAACCATTATAAAACCCAACTTCTCACAACCTAACTTAACCATCTCTCCCAAAAATCAAAACTCCCAACAAAACTCTCATAAACCCTAACTCTCAATTCTTTCATCATTCTCTCATGGCTTCACGTTCAAAGAGGAAGATTTCAGCACAAAGCAAAGGCAAAGGTCCAGCCTCTTCATCTTTAGAAACTCCACTTGTTCTTTAACACTTGAACGATGAACAAAGGGAAAGGTTCACTAAGTACTTTCAGAAGAAGGTTGTGCAAACACCAAAGTATGATATTCTCTCATCATTCCCTAAAGAATGTTTTTCTTTTCAAGAATCTTTGATTGCATGTGGTTTGGAACCATTGATTTCCTCATCCAGACTATACTATCCGGATTTGGTATGATTGTTCTATAACAATTTACAAATGGAGGAATGCAAGATGGTAACATATGTTCGAGGAAAAAGAATCCCACTCCACTCAAAGACACTTGGTAGGATTCTGGATATTCCAACCTCCGGTGGGAGACTTTATGAAGAAAACGAAGAAGTTTAGGAAGCATACAACAAAAGATATTTTTATTGGAGCCTTGGCCGAATGTCTGAAGCAGAATTCCATGCAAAACGTGTAAGATCCTTAGGCGGCATGGAACCCTCTAGAACCTCATGGTCGGCATGTATCTTCAACATTAATGATCGGTTGTTTCACTATTTTATGGTCTACATAATGTTTCCAAGGGCTGGAAACCAGTGCATCGTGACTGACCTAGAAATGCAGATTTTATATACTATTAAGAATGACATTGAAGTCAGTTGGGCATACTTAATCTTGGTTCACATGCGCGGAATCAACGAAAAATCAAAGTTTCTGCCATATGCATGGTTCATCACAAAGATTTTGGAACACTTTGAAGTAGACTTTGAAGAATTTGATAAGTGTCTCATGGACTCAAATATAAACAAAACCTCCCTCAAGAATGTGGACTCTCGGATGGGCGTCAAATACGACCCGACAACAAAAACCATTGTTTATCTTGGTGAAGGTATGGCTGAAAATGATGAGCAAGAGAATGAAGACGATGATCATGTTCCTCTTCCTTCTGGACATGGCCCGAGAAACCAACAATTAATGGATTACATGACTCAACAATTTGGAAATCTCAACACTTCCATCAATGACCAATACAATGCTATTCAAGAGTCAACAAACACTCGGATCAACAACTTCCAAGAGGCCGTCAATCAATAATTCTCCTATCTTTACTCTCACTTATACATTCCGCCCTATGATCCTTCAAACCCGGCTGTCCCTCCAAATCGTCCATCACCTCTCTAGTCAACATTTCCAAACCAACAATCCTTTGACCCCAACATGGGTCTGTTATAAATTATTACTATGTTTCTTTATGTTTCATTACAACCATTTATGTTATTTGAATTTTGTACTTTATATTTTTTACTCCTTCAAATTTTCACTTTGAATTTATGACTAAGTTGGTATTTTATTTTCAAATTATTATCTATGCCTATTGTCTATATATATTATTTTTGCATTAATCCATTTTTCCCTTCTTTTTGATAATGTCAAAAGGGGGAGAAGGATGTTACTCTTTTCTTACTTGTTGTCTTTCCTTGATCCTTAAGGTACAAATACAAGGCTATTTCAAACCTCAATACAAATTTAGAACTTCTCAACACTTCATATATTGAGGGGGAGAAAAACCCGCCGGAAAGAACATTGCAACAAAAGAAGAATGCTTTGTCATCATCAAAAAGGGGGAGAATGTGAAATCAAGACTCTCAAAGATCAATGTATGTTTTGATGAAGACAAATCACTTGACAAAAGAAGGCAAAGATGATCAACCATTTCAAGATATCAGAATCAGGACAAAGACACAACTTTAAGGATGTTTTCCTCAGAAGGTATAATGAGAACTTTCATCAAGTGTTTAAGTCCTAATTGCTCAAATCATTAAAAAATATTTTACATTACTTTTCACACTAACACAAGCTTTTTAAAACAAAATTTTTCTAAGTTTTTGTAAGTGCAATCGATTGCACTCTTAGAGAAATCGATTGCATGATCAAAATTTTAACTCATTTTTGCTTCTGTTTTAGTAAGAAATCGATTGCTGCTTTGGTGCAACCGATTGCATGCTTAAAAATTTCTCATTTTTTCACTTATGTTTTGAAGTGCAATCGATTGGTCTAAAAGGTGCAATTGATTGATCTGTTAAAAATTTGAATTTTCAAGTGTTTTTGTGAAGGTGCAATCGATTGGTCTCTTTGTGCAATCGATTGCTCACTGAACGTTTTTGAAAAATCATTCTGAAAAATTGCATCTCTTCAAACAAACTTCTGTGGAATGTTTCCTTTGAAACATGACAATTATTCATCAATTTTTATGGAGATTTGTATGTTTTTCTCAAGAGGTGTTTATGTAATATAAATACCTAAACATTTCAAAATTCAAAAATATCTTTGAACTTCTTTTTCAATCTCTATCAATTTCTTTCAATCAAAATCTTTTCATTTTTCCACATCTAAGTAAAATCACTTTTCACAAGGAATTTTCTGCATAAATTTCATATCCTTTGAAAGAAAATTCTTGAGTAATAAGTCTTAGAAACTTGTGGAATTTCCCATTGAAAGAGAAGATCAATCTCAACATTGGTAAAAAAACTGTATACATTGTTACAAATCATTACAAAAACCAGATTATATTTATTTCCCCTTGTTGTTCCGAATTGTTGAAAGCAAGTGTGTGCATTGAAGAGGATTGTTCTTCCTGCACTTAGTGTTTTAGATCTTAAAGGTGTTTAAGAGCCTTTGGTCTCCCTATAGGTTATAAAGATAGTTGTACACTGATCCTAACTATAGTGAAATCTCTTTCGAGTCGAAAGGGGAGTGGAGTACCCTCGGAGTGTGAGGGGAACCACTATAAATTTCCTGTGTCTCTTTTACTTTCTGCCTTTACCGCTTTCATAACATCACTTTATTACAAGAAAGTAACAAATCACTCTCTAAAACTAGAAAATTTCAAAAGAACCTAATTCACCCCCCCCCCCCCTCTTAGGTGCAACTCAGACTTTCACTTACGACAATGAGCATTTTAGAGGGGAAAAACAAGTTGCTAGGTACCTTGTTCTTGAGAGAAGGAGCATCTTTTAGAAGAAAGTGTTTAACACTAACCCCCAAGGAACCTACTGAGTGGTAGCTGCGATACTTCATGAGAAAAAGTGAGACAAGTTGATTATCCCATATGACAGTTACAATGTGGAAATCACGAGGGATTCAATGCGAATGCCCACCCGAATGAAGATGAGGTTTTTTATTGGACCATAAAAGTATGTTAAAGAGAGGTGAAGTTTGATAGGAACACGATTAAGCATGTGTTGGGAATGTAGATGCTTTTGATTGGCTGCATTTTGTGGCAAAACATTGGAGTATGTGTGAATGTCATAACTAATGCTTTGACATGCATGAAAAGTGTGCTGCAGGGTAAGTTGGGATAGCTAAGAGCAAGTCTAAGTTGGATGTCATGCTGGAAGTTATGACATCAAGCGTATGACATCAGAGTGCGTGTTTAAGTTTTATGGTATTAGCTCAGGCTATACTTCAGGAAACATTTTAGGAAGCCTAGTTATCTCAGGCGACATGTCAGGCATTGCTAAGGATAACATGGAACACCCCTGACCTAATTAGGAGTGCGCAAGTTTATGAAGAGTGGTTTTACTTGGGTAAACCTAACTTTTGCACAAAGGCCCAAAGAAAATCTGCTGCTATAAATAACAGAGGATCAATCCTAATCAGGTAGAGATTAAAGATTGTGTATTGTGAGTGAAGAAGGCTGACTGGATCAATTTTTCTTCACGTGTGTAGTGTGTCTTAGGAATACTTGTGAGCCAAGCAATTGTCTGATGTATGATTGCATTGGTTTAGTATTGTTGAGCTATGTGTCACTCTAAGCTTTTAAGCAAGAGTATTGTGTATCTTGATTGAAGCTGTGAAGCAAAATCAAGATCTGTTTGAAGTGTGTCTTCAATTTCTCATTTGTAATTTTGAATTGGTTTATATCACTGTTGTGATTGAGGGGAGTGAGTTGGTAACTCAGGTCTAGTGTTAGGCTGAAGTGTCATTCGGTAGGTCTTAAGTGAAGAGTGCAAACTGGTTGTTTGACTCTAAATTAATTCTACTAATAGTGAATTTCCTACATGGCTTGGTAGCCCCCAGATGTAAGTGTGGTTTGAACTGAACTGGGTGAACAATTACTTGTGTTATTTACTGTTTTCATTTACAGTTTGTCTTTAAGTTTTATAGTCTGTGTTATAGTGGATGTCATAACATTCGTGATAACATCCACTGTTGGGTACCTAGAATTTTAGGGAAAACCTCTTACTTTGGGGGAGAATGAGATAGATAAGTATGATAGTGACTTAAGACTTCATAGGGATGAGGAAGAAATATATGGTGCCTTATTGAGGGAAGGAAAGATGGTGGAGCTGAACCCATCTGGGGTTCTGAAGAAATATCATTGGGAGGATATGTGTCCTTTGGCACAGATGATACTACTCTAGGTCTTAACTAACATTAAGCCAAGGACGCATACCTCAATTGTACCAATACTTGTTGCTCACTTGATCTAAATATCATGATCGATACACAGGTTGATGTAGTGTAGATCATTGTGAACAACAAAAAACTTTGTGAACAAGGATACCAAGAGAGACGTTGGAGAGTTGTATCTGATCAGAAGTATTGTCTACTGAATAGAAGTATTGTCCACAACACTTTTCAAATAACTTGGAGTCTACCAAAAGGTAGTACAGACTTAAAGAGTTCACATCACCATTTTTAAGCCTTGCAAAACCAGTCCCTAGTTGACTTTGTCCAATAATTTGTCATTTTGACAAGACTATTCAGCTTTGGTGCAGAGTACGGATCAGACGATCCTTAAACCTTCGAGGTCTGAGTTGTCACCAGAGGCTGGAACAACATACCAGAGTCTGAACCTTTAATTCATGATGAATTCTTAGCTTATTATCATGCACACTTAAACATATGTTAGTATACCTGTTTATTCTCTAAATACTTTGGTATCATAAAATCTAAGGAGTGTGAAAAATCTTATTCCAACAGTGACGAGGTCCATTTCTCAGAGAGAGCTAGTGACAGTCTCATTATTCAAAGAGTACATTTTCCATAGAGGAATTAAAGACATGGATAATTCTGCAAAATGTATTGGACATCTAAACTTTTGGTACCACATGGATTTTTGAAGGAGGAGTACATTGAATTAATATATTTGCATTAGAAATTGTTTTTGTTATTTGCGTATGATTGTGTTATGTTTATGTATGCTATTGTAGAATTCCAAACATGTCTTATTTTGATCCATATTTCTTATAGTTTTTCAACACATTTGTTATGTTTCAATGGATTTATTCCATGTTTCAATGCTATTCTTCAATTATGTTGCAAATACCTTTGGTTGCTTTTATATGTGTGTTATTATGAAGAATTTAGGCATAAAACATTAAAGATTAAGACACAAGTGAATTGACAAAGAAGTCAAAGAAAAGAAGAGGAATCAACATGTTCGTTGTGCGAACACCAGCAAGGTGAAAACGAATATTCACAGTGTGAACTCCTAGAGAATCCCCAATGAACCATCCCAAATTAGAGGAAGTAAGAAAAAGACCCTAAGTTCGCTATTTAAACTTGTAGCGAAGAAGTGTTCGCACTGTGAACTTAGATATCTCCTCAGGGGAGATTTAGTTATTCAAAGGCACTTCATGTGCCATAAAGTGGTCTTCGCTGTGCGAAGAAGGTGTTCGCTAGGAAAACATGACAGATTTCGGAAGTACTATATATGTTTTTTGATACTTTCTTGGGATCATAACCCCACTTTCCACATAGAAACCTTTTTTTTTTTCATTTCTTCACCAAAGATTGATATTTTACAAATAGAAGCTGGATTCGCATCCAAGATCGATTCTTTGACGTGGATGCTCATTCATCTTCTCTCATTACTTGTAAAGTAAGCTACCATGGTTATGGGTAGCTAATTTCCTTTGTATCAAAGGTAGAGGTAGACTACCTTAGCTTTATGTATTTCTTTTGATTGACCTTGTATGTGAACAAGTGATGATTAATATATGATGAATATTTTTGTTCTTAATGATTAATTCTTGTTTTGTAAAACTCTAGATGTAGATTTTATGGAGCTTGACCTAAAACATTCATCTATCAATTCAAATATGGGAGATATTGATTTATGGTTGATATTTCTTTGCGTTGAACTTAAAGCTTACGATATTGGTTGTTATATGGAGAAATTGTGTAGTGATGAATAAGGTATTTCTCACGACACCGCTCTAGACATAGACGATATTGAGAGAATACATGATGGTATTAATCAGATCCAACTTCACATGCAAGATTAAGATAATATTTATTAGTTAGGGTAGATGAAAACTAATTTTGATATACTTTGTTAATCAAACAACTTTAGAATTTAAAGCTTTGCTACTAAATCGTGGTAATTTATGAAACAAATTTTAAACACCCTTTTCTTGAAATAGTAAACTATTAAACGACAAGCATCCTATATCAGAACAATATCGTTGGAGATGATAAAGATAATCCCCTTGTATTACAATCTAACAAAATGGCGCCGTTGTCGGGGATTGTTGTTTGATGTTGCAAGAATTTCAATAGTTTATTGATTTTAAGATCTTTGTAGTGTGGTATCTTACCTCTGTTTATTTTTCTTGCTATTTAATTTGTTTGGTTAAGTGTATAAATTTTGTTAATGCGAGGGACTGTACCTGCGAACCAACTTCTTTTCGATCCTAAGATTAATAGAACAGTGCGTAAGCTCAAGAGCAGTGGAGAAGACAACTTGCCAACGAAAGATGAGATCACAGAGAAACTTCTTCATATATAGATATTGTCATGCCAAACATGGTAGCACCACCACCACCACCATCTTCTGCTTTAACCCCATGTGTTAACAGTCCAAGACACAACACTTAGTTCGTATGTAATGCCAACAACGAAAGGCTTTCTGAGATGAATACGAAAATCCTAGCTCTTTTATATGTAAATCCCTTTGCGGGGATGGACCGTGAGGATCTGTTTACTCATCGAAGTTTTATGAGACAACGAGTGCAACTATAGCACCAGAAGTTGAAGAGGAACCATTGTTCAAAAGGCAATTCCCGCATCCCTTAATTGGGAAGATGAAAGAGTGGTACCTTGACTAATATAATCTTGTGATGACGCATCAAAATGTATTGGAGGAGAAGTTTCTTGAACGATTCTTTCCTCACAATCGATTTATGGAGGCCAAGACGACAATTTCGGTATTTACACAAGGAGGAAGCGAATCTCTCAACGAAGCATGGGAGAGATTCAAATCTATGTTGAGAAACTGCAAAGAGTATGCTTTTGATTACCTGACTAAAATGCATATATTCTGCAATAGACTTTAACCCATTCATAAAACTCTTTTGGATGCTACGGCAGGTGGGTCTCTAATGTCAAAAAGCGCGGAAGATGCATTTGCCATCATTGATAGGATGGAACTAAATGATCATTAAGGTCAACATAACAGTGGTACTTCATAAAGAAAGTCTGGAATTATTGAGTTCGGAATGAATGATGAAATTCTTACTCAAAACAAGTTGCTCTCGCAACAAGTGAAGTTGTTGACAAAGCAAATGTCAAAACTTCTACAACAAATCAAAGAGATGCAAGAAACTCCCAACAAAAATCAACAAATAGAAAGTTGTGAATTGCGTAAAGGTGATCATCCTACCGGCTATTGTCCATCGGTCGTTGAAGAAGCCAACTATACTGGAAACCAAAATCAAGACTATCAATCGAGACCACCGTATCAAAGCAATAACCAATGCTGTCATTCGAGTGGTAATAGCCAAGGTTACCAACAAGGGATGAGACAAGAACCGGGAACTTCTAACTGTCAACCATATCAAAGTTACAACCAACCTCCACAAAACTAAGGTGGAATTTCAAAGATAGAGGAAACTTTTAACCAATTCATGCAAATGTCTATCTCCATTCAAAAGAGTACAGATGTGGAAATTCGGAACCTTAAAACTCAAGTTGGACAATTGTCCAAGCAATTAGCCGACCAACATAAATAAAATTTTCTGGCTAATACTCAATTGAATCCGAAGGAATCTCGCAAAGTCATCTTTACTAGGAGTGGGAGAAGAATTGGTGAAAATGCTGAAGTTGAAAAGGAGGATGAAATTGTTTAAGAAGTTGGAAAAAATAATGATAAGGAGTTAGTTGAAAAGGAGGAAGTAGAGAATAAGTTAAGAGAGGAGAAGAAAAAAATTAAGAAAGGAAATAAGCATGAGATTAAATTTCCAATGAAAAAGTTTCCATATCCAAATGCTCCTACGAAAAAAGACAATGAGAAACATTATGCCAGGTTCTTGGACATATTTAACTTGTTGCAAATAACCATTCCATTTTCGAGGCTCTAGAACAAATGTCAAAGTATGCAAAATTCATGAAAGACATACTTATAAAAAAGAAGAGGTATACGGATAAAGAAACCATTTTGCTCAATGCAAATTATAGTGCTATCGTCCAAAGCATTCTTCTGTGGAAGGAAGGAGTCCGGGAAGAGTAGCTCTACCTATAACTATAGGTAGTAATTTCAACTGTAAGGCTTTGGTCAATATGGGTGCTATTGTTAACTTGATTCCTTTGTCCATGGTGAAAATACTTGAGAACATGGAGATGAAATCAACCAACAGAACTTTGCAACTCGCAGACAAGTCAGGGACTCGTCTTCATCGTGTTGTTGAAGACATGTTATTAAAAGTTGACAATTTTTTATTTCTAGTTGATTTTGTTGTCATGGATATGGAAGAATATGAGGATACACCAATAATTCTTGGAAGAACCTTCACGAAAACCGCAAGAATGTTAATTGATGTTGATGAAGACATAATGAAAGTGAGGACTAACAAGGAAGAAGTGTGTTTTACACTTTTCAAAGATGTGGTGTATTCAAATCAAGTGGAGGATGATTATCATGTGATAAAGGAAGATGCAAGAGTTACAACAAAGAAAAAGAAAGATGAAGAGGCTAAGGAAGTGGTAATGAAAAAGAATGGCAAAGATGCAAAGATTAGAGCGGTATTGAAAAGGAAGGATGAAGAGACTACGGAGGCTATGATGAAGTATTTTTGGGATTTTTCATTCTTGAGTAAAAGTGGATCAAAAACTGGTCATGACAATGGTTGAGGACCTTTTGTGGTAGTGAGTTTTATCTGGAAGCTAATTCGATTGCTTTTAGTTCCATAGTTTCAACCGTCGGACCGTCGAGCTCAAACGTCGTTAAACAAAGCGCTAGTTGGAAGACACCCCAACATTATAAGTATCCTTTCATTTTTATTGCATTTTTAGTATTAAAATAGTATAGGGAGTTTTGTGGTAGAGGGAGAAGAAAAGAAAAAATTTTTTGAAAAATTTGTCCCATTCACCTTGAGTTTGCCATGCGAACCTGGGATGAATGCTCGCAGTGCAAACTATGCGAAACAGAACAAATTCTCACTTTTCTGCCACATCACTTAAGTTGTGATTTTGTGTGGGCCATATTCGTTGGCCCATTATCTTTTGAGTAGTTTTAGTGGGGAAAAACCTTTCCCAATCCCCATTTTGCCTTTCCATTCCCTTTTTGTCTCTATCACTTTCCACACAAACACAAAAACATTCTCTTTCCTCTCTCTCTCTCTCTCTCTCAACCATATCAAGTAAGAAGAAATTTTCCCAAGTTCAATTCAACTTCCATTACCTCTAACTACCCATTCCAGGTTTGATTTTATAATCAAATTCATTGTTCTTTTTAAAAAGCATGTGGTTAGGGTTTATGTGGAAAAATTTGGATAATACCTTCCAGTTTTGTAAAGATGTTTTGCATGAGTAACTATTATTGGTTTGCATTGCTATACTTGTATGGGTACCAAACTGAAGTAATTTTTGAGAGATTGAGATGTTCTTGCTTAGGTTAAGTTGAATTTGGTTTGGATTATTTTAATAACTTTGAACTTTGCATGAACAATGTTAACTTAGTTGTTGTTGTTTGCTTGATACTCTATTGAAAATTGGATAACACTGATTGAATTAAAGGGATTGCATTATCGTTGTGTTAATGATTGTAGAGGCAAAACCTGGAATTTCCAAAATTCGCAGGGTTCTCCTTTAGTCTCTGTGCGAACCTGGGGCGCATGTTCGTTAGGTTCTCGCAGTGCGAACTCAAGACGAACATGACAACAATTAATTTTTTATTTTTCTATGTTTTCTTGTTCTGATCTTTTGCACCTTGCTTTGTTTACTAATGCGTCATATGTTTTTGCTGGTTATGTTTGGTGTTGTGTAGATGGCACCTTCAAGAACCAATCCTTCAAAGAAAAGAAAGACCGGAAGCTCCTCCCATCAACAACCAGTTTCTTATGAGACCGAGCATTTCAGAGGGGAAAAGCAAGCTGCTAGGTACCTCGTTCTTGAAAGAAGGAGCATCTTTCGGAAGAAAGTGTTTAACATTCACCCCTAAGGAACCTACTAAGTAGTAGCTGCAATACTTCATGAGAAAAAGTGAGACAAGTTGATTACCCCATGTGACAATTACAATGTGGAAATTGTGAGGGAGTTCTATGCAAATGCCCACCCGAATGATGATGAGGTTTTTTATTGGACCACAAAAGTATGTTAAAGAGAGGTGAAGTTTGACAGGAACACGATTAAGCATATGTTGGGAAAACCTCTTACTTTAGGGGAGAATGAGATAGATAAGTATGATAGTGACTTAAGACTGAAGGTGGGAAAAACACTTAGAAGGGGGGGAGGGGGGGGGGGTTGAATAAGGGTTTCAAAACAAATATGACAATAGAAAAAATAACACAATATTTTTTATCCTGGTTCGTTTGAACTCAAACTAATCCAGTCCACCCTACCAAGGTGATTTTCCTTTCTCAACAAGGACTTAATCCACTAAATCAAACAGATTACAGTGTCAACGACTAAGACAAACAGTCTTAGCCTTCTCAAGAATTCTGACCTCAACTGGTCTCTTAAGGAACAATTACAAAATGTAATTCAAATAAAAGTGTTTGAATGCTTCTAAAAAGCTATAATCACAACTGTGATTTTACACTAGTTTAAGAACGAATATAAAAACTATTCAACTTAAAGAATGTTGTATGAGAGCTTAAGAGTAGTTTTTCAAATTGATTCGTCAACTTTGGAAAGTTGTTGAAGACTTGTTTTTATAGTACAAGACGTCCATGCTTGAAGACTGCACACTGCTGAGTAGCTGTAGCCTTTTGTCTTCTATTGACTTTTATTTTCCCAGAAGAGGAATGTTCAGACAAATCCCTTTTGTCTGATTTCCTGTGCCATACACAAATGAGGAAAGAGTCGTTTAGATAAGGACAAGGAATATGCCAACGGATCTTTATTTGAATAGCATTTTCTTCAACAAGCTTCTTTAACAAAGTTACTCTTAACAGAGTTTCTACATCAGAGTCTTGCAGCAAATGTGCTTCAGCGTGAATATCTCAAACAGAGCAGAGTTGTGTATCAGAGCCTCTGTACTTGCAGTGTAAAGTACTTCCAGAGTCTTCTGAAACAATGCTTTAAGCTCTTCACACGAATTCTTCAGCTACGCTTCAGAGTCTTCTGCAGCTTCTGCATCAGAGTCTCTTCAGGCAGCGCTCAGAGTCTTCTGATGAGTTTCTTCTGACGCTCAGAGCCTAGCGTTGAATAATGTTCAGATGCATTTTTGCTTCCAGAAGAATATTTAAATTAATATCTGAAACAAAAACACTTGAACAAAATTAGAGTATATATTTAATTCATACAAAATTTCATTAGTGTTATCATCAAAATATAGAGATATATTTAAGAACCAATCTGTGTTCTAACAATCTCCCTCTTTTTGATGATGACAAAAACTATAGGAAATTTTGTTCAAACATAAAAAATATATCTCCCCCTGAGATTATGAATCTCCCACTGAAATGAATATTTCTACAAAAGTAAATACTTCCCTTTCAGCAATTTGTTTTCTTTTCAGAGGCAGAGCAATCTTGAGATCTTTCTCAGATTTTGCTCAAACTTAGTTCTTATGAAAATTGTCAGATGAGAATTTAGTTCTGAAAAACAGTAAATTCAAAGTTAGATAATTTATCATGTATGAAATACCATTCTGGTAACTGTTTATGTGAACTATTAGAATTTCCATTTTCTCCCCCTTTTTGTCATATCAAAAAGAAAATCTTTTAAAGACATAAAAAGAATAACAGAGAAATATAACACATAGTATAATCAAATGGAAAAACATGAACACATATCATTGATAAGGAAACATCCAAAAGAAAAACAAGATAAACAGAAAAACACATAAGTGCACAAACAAAAGAAATAAAGAACAGCTAAAGTTGACAAGAGGCTATAATCTTCAGAAGATTTGTGATCTCAGACATAGACTCCTCTTGCTTAGCCATCCTTGTTTTGATCTCATATGTTGTCTTTTCTTGCTTTACCATCCAAGATCTGATCTCTGTGTTGCTAGCCTCTAGCTTAGCAAACTTTTCCTCTAGATCCAGATTCTCTTTCTTGATCTCAGAAGATGCAGAAGCAGATGCAGACGCAGATGTATTCTCAACAATCATAGCAGAAGCATTCTCTTGAATCACTGAGTCAAATGCTTTTTCCATAATCATCAGAGCTGACTGATTAGCAACATGAGTTTCATCAAGAGCAGAGCCTTCTGGAAGAACTTCTTCAGGCCTAGATTCTTTAGCATTCTCAGAAGAAGCAAATTCTTCAGAAGGAGGACACACAGCTGTTGGAGGTGCATCTTCCAGAAGAAGAGTAGGAGATCTGCTAACATTCAGAAGAGTTTGTCTAATACCTTCAGCAAATCTGACCTTTTCATCATTAGAGAAAATGGTACGAAGGTTTGACGCTACAAATTTGAATCTTGAAATGAATCTATTCCAGATGTCTTCAGAATGATCTGGGTTAATGCTTGTAAGGCATTCCTTCTTAACAGAAGATAAACACATCTTTATCTCTTTTTCAAAACTAGCAAACAGAACACCAACATTTAGCCTAGGTTTTGGTTTAAGGTAGGCTTCTAGAGGTGATGTTTTAGGTTTGACAGAGGTAGATGGGATGGAAAAAGAAGGAATAATAAAGAGAGGATGAGGATATGGTGTAGAAGGTGTATGGTCAGATGAGGTAATCTTAGGTTTAACAGATGAATGATTGGCAGTTAAGAATGGTTTGATTCTATGTACAGAGGGAATGACATCCAAAGGGATAGGACGATCGGGAATGAAAGTAGAGGTAGGCTTTGGTGTTGGTTGAGAAAGAGTAGGTTCAGATGAAATAGATACATCTGGTTGGTTTGTTTCAGAGGAGTCATAAGGAAAGTTAAGTTTGAGAGAGTTAATATCAGTGGATGAGTCAGAAGACTCAGATGATGCACAAGTTCCAGATGAGACATCAAAGAGAGTCTTGAGGGGTTGTACGTCAAGAATATCAGAATCAGATATGTGTGATTCAGATGGTTGAGGATGTTCTGGTTGAGGATCAGATGTGACAGGTTCTTATGGTTCAGAAGTATGTGGTATAGGTTGAGGTGTGGGAACATATGAAGTTTCTTGGTATGGTTTAGAAGATGGTGGTTGTGGTTGAGAAGGTTCAGATGATACATGTTCAGAGATAACATGAGTTTGAGAGGAAGGAGGTATTGGTGCAGAACTAAAGGTTGGTTCTGCTGCATGTTCAAAAATAGAAGGTAAAGATGCATAAATACCTGACTTCTTTACACGTTTAACCTTGCCAGATGAAGCTTCTTCAGAAGCTTTCCTCTTGGGCCTTGTTGATCCTTCCTTAGAAATCTTTCTCTTTTTTCTCTTCTTCTCAGAGTAGACATCTGGTGCTGGTTCATTGGCACGCTTCAGGATGTCAGGAGGAATAGGTGTTCCATCTTCCTTGCAGATGGCTATGTAGTTAAGCAGAGCTTCCTTGGGTTCATCAGCTGAAAATATGGGAAAATCATCCAGATGAATTCTTCTTTTGCTTACTTCTTTAATGTTGATCTTTATAGGTGCAGAAGTAAGTTCATCCACTACTTTCATTCTCTGAAGACTCTTGCCATCAAGAGTTTTTCCAACAATTGAAACTAATTCCTCTGTCATACCAGCTTCTGTCAAATGAGCAACTAGTTGATTCTCTGTCAGAATATCTGATATCAATCTCCCCATTGGAATCCAACTTCTGATCTTCTGGTGCTTCGTCCTGACAGTTTCTCTTGACATCTTGATGTGACTCCACAGATGAGAAAACAACAAGTGTGGCAGATCCACCTTGGTGTTTTGGCTTAAACAGTACATGAAATAAACTTGCTCAGTGTTGATATAATCTGGAGAATTTGTTGACTTTCTGTGATGAATACATCCTATAAAAATCTTAGCCCAGATCTTATATTGCGATTTTAAGTCCTTGATCTTACTTGTACACACCCCATAAGTGTAAACTTCCTTGTATATATCATCCATCTCAACACGTCCAGCAGGTAAATGTGTAACATCATCAGATTCTTCATATCCAATTAACTTCCTAATCAAATCTTCAGTGATGATTATTTCTTTGCCCAGAACGAAAGATTGGATGAACTTTGGATATAACTTAGCATGAATCCAAAATTCGTTGACCAATTGGGGGTAGACTGGACCAAACAGTCTATCAAAGTATTTGATCCAACCTTGTGAAGAAACAATGGGACGAAGATCAAACCCATTTTTAGCATGCAATCGAAATCAACCATGGATTCACAAAGAACTTCAAGATCCTTAACTGGTGTGTGAAGAGTTCTCACAAGTTCTTGATATGGAACAGTACCCAGATTTGAAGATGAGACAACAACCATTGTTGATTAAAACTGTTGAGAGGTTGAAGATGAAGTTGACATTGTTGAAGTTGTGAAAGGTTTAGGGTTTTGTTGAGACTTGGGTTTGGAAGAGAAGATGAAGGAATGCAATAAGCAGAAATGCATATAAGACGTGAGAGAGAGTGAAAAGTGTGAGATGTGTTATGTTGTGAAATATATAGAGGCAACAACTTAGGACACGAAAGGTCACACGTTCAACAATAATTAAAAAAAATAATCATTTCAAGCATTTAATGATTCTGACAAATTGGGGGAAAAACGAGAACTGTAATAATTCAAACAGTACCTCAAACGGCGCTTCACGAATGTCCACTCCATCGTTTCAGATTTTAAGGTGACACGTGTTTGCTTGCATGTGCTTCTGAAACTTTTTGAGAAATGAAACGTTAGCCAACGTTCAGATCCTCTGAGGCTTGTTAGTTCAGATACACACAAAAAATAATCAAAGAAAATATCAGATGTAATACTTCAGAGTTTAAACATTTTTCATCTGAATAAATTTGCTTATGATAAACATTTTATTCTAGACAAAAATCCATACTATATTTTTCAGAATAAATTTAAACATATCTTCAGCAAGGGGTTTTGTAAAGATATCAGCCCATTGATGGTCTGTATCAACAAAGTTTTAGCTTAAAATTCCCTTTTGAATATAGTCTCTAATGAAATGATGTTTAATTTCTATATGCTTTGCCTTAGAGTGTAAAATAGGATTTTTAGACAAACATATAGCAGAAGTATTATCATAGAAGATAGAAATGTTACTCTCATATATCTGATAATCTTCTAGCTGACTTTTCATCCAGAGCATCTGAGTGCTACAACCAGCTGCAGCAATATATTCTGCTTCTGTGGTTGAAAGCACTATTGTGGGTTGCTTCTTGTTGTACCAATAAATTAGATTTCTTCCCAGAAACTGACAGCTTCCATAAGTACTTTTATGTTCAACTCTGTCTCCAGCGTAATCAACATCACAGAATCCAACTAATTTAAAATCATCAGATCTTCTGTAACACAAACCCACGTTAGTAGTACCTTTCAGATACCTAAGAATCCTCTTAACAGCTGTTAAGTGTGATTCTCTAGGATCTGATTGGAATCTAGCAAAAAGACAAACACTGAAAAGAATATTAGGTCTAGAAGCAGTCAAATACAGAAGAGATCCACTCGTACCTCTGTAGAGCTTTTGATCTACCGTCTTACTTACCTCTTCTTTTCCAAGAGTGCTTGTAGGATGCATTGGAGTTTTAGCCAACTTACTTTCAGTCATGTTGAACTTCTTCAGAAGCTCCTTTACATACTTTATCTGATGAATGTAAGTTCCTTCTGGAGTTTGATTAACTTGAATTCCCAGAAAGAATCTGAGTTCTCCCATCATGCTCATCTCAAATTCTGACTGCATAGATTGAGCAAACTCCTTTCCAAGCGTAATATTTGTTGTACCAAAAATGATATCGTCTACATAAATCTGACAGACTAAAATGTCTTTCTTAACTGATTTATGAAAAAGAGTTGTATCCACCTTTCCTCTGATAAAATTATTTTCTAGAAGAAAATTACTCAACCTTTCATACCAAGCTCTGGGAGCTTGTTTGAGGCCATAGAGTGGTTTCTTAAGTTTGAAAACATGTTCTGGAAATTTTTTATTTTCAAAACCAGGAGGTTGGTGAACATATACTTCTTCTTCTATAATGCCATTTAAGAAAGCACTTTTAACATCCATCTGATATAGAGTGATGTTATTATGTGCAGCAAAATAAATAAGCAAGCGAATAGATTCTAACCTGGCCACAGGAGCATAAGTCTCTGTGTAATCAATTCCTTCTTGCTGACTATATCCTTGAGCAACTAGCCTTGCTTTATTTCTGACTACTTCTCCTTGCTCATTCAGCTTGTTTATGAAGACCCATTTAGTTCCAATAATATTAAATCCTTTTGGTCTTGGAACCAGATCCCAAACATCATTCCTTGTGAATTGGTTAAGCTCCTCTTGCATAGCAAGTATCTAATCATTATCTTCCAGAGCTTCTTCCACAGAGGAAGGTTCAATGATGGACACTAAACCAAACAGTGATGTTCCAGGTGATCTGAGAAATGCTCTTGTTCTGATAGGGTCATCCTTCTTTCCAATTATCATTTCTTCTGGATGAGAAGATTTGATTTTGGATGATCCTTTAACAATTAGTTCTTCAAAAATATTCAATTTGTCCATATGAGCAGCCAAAGGAGTAGCATCTAACGTTGCTTTTGATTCCTTTGCTTGAGCTTTGTCTGCCTCTGAATCTTCAGAGTCTGTGAGAAGGACTTCTCTATCTGCAGAATTTTCAAGTTGCTTTGGCTTTTGATTGCCAAGCTTATCATCAAATCTAACATGAATTGATTCCTCCACAATCTGTGTCTCAGTATTGTATACTATGTAGCCTTTAGAGCGTTCAGAATATCCAAGCATAAGACACTTCTGTGCTTTAGAATCAAACTTGTTCAGATTCTCTTTAGTATTCAACATAAAACATACACATCCAAAAGGATGGAAATAAGAAATGTTGGGCTTTCTATTCCTCCACAACTCATAAGGAGTCTTTTCCAGAAGAGGTCTTACAGACACTCTGTTCTGAATATAACAAGATGTATTAATTGCCTCTGCCCAAAAATGTTTTGCCATGTTAGTCTCGTTGATCATGGTTCTGGCCATTTCTTGCAATGTTCTATTTTTACGTTCTACAACTCCATTCTGTTGAGGAGTTCTAGGACATGAAAAATCATGTGCAATGCCATTTTCTTTAAAATATTTATCAAAAAAATTATTTTCAAATTCTCCACCATGATCACTTCTGACTTTAACAATTTTAAGTTCTTTTTCATTTTGGACTTGAGAGCAGAATTCAAAGAACACAGAGTGTGACTCATCCTTATGTTTCAGGAATTTTACCCATGTCCATCTGCTGTAGTCATCAACAATGACTAATCCATACTTCTTGCCTCTGATGGATGCAGTTTTCACTGGTCCAAACAGATCAATATAAAGCAGCTCTAATGGTCTAGAGGTTGAAACAACATTTTTACTTTTGAAAGAAGATTTTGAAAATTTTCCTTTCTGACATGCTTCACAAAGAGCATCTGAGTTGAACTTCAACTGAGGAAGTCCTCTGACCAGATTGAGTTTATTAATCTGAGATATATGTATCATACTAATATGCCCCAATCTTTTGTGCCAGAACCATTGCTCATCATTCACAGACATAAGGCATTTTACATTTTGAACTCTTAGTTCTGAAAGATTAATTTTGTAAATGTTGTTCTTCCTTTTCCCATTAAAGAGGATTGAGTCATCATTTTGAATGACAACTTTACAACATTTTTGATTGAAGATTATATCATAAGCATTGTCACTTAATTGACTTATGGACAATAGATTATGTGTTAATCCTTCAACAATTAAAACATTAGATATGGAAGGAAGGTTACCATTACCAATAGTTCTAGAGCCAATTATCTTGCCCTTCTGGTTCCCTCCAAACTTGACGTCTCTTCCAGATCTAAGTTCCAGGCTTTGGAACATAGACCTTCTTCCCGTCATATGTCGCGATCAGCCAGAGTCCAAGTACCATGATTGGTGTCTTAACTTTGCTGCTAAGGACATCTGCAACAAATATTATTTTCTCTTTAGGTACCCACATTTTCTTGGGTCCTATGGGGTTAGTAGGTTTGAAGTTCTGTCTGAACTTCTTCCCTTTAAAAGTATCTTTGTTCTGAGGAGTTTTAGGGTTAACAAAAACTTTAGTGTTATGATCTATACGTGTGTGATTAATGTCATTCAGATGACCGTATTTAAAATGGGTGTACAGAGGAGAATACTTAATGATCAGTTTATCAACAGGTTTTGGATTTAAATCCTTCCCAGAGGATGATTCATATCCAACTCCTTTTCTATTGTTTCTGCTAATAAATCATGGAAGCCATCTTGCTTCTATCTAGGCCTCTTGACAGAAACTTCTGAAAACTATAATCATACTCTTCTAAAATGTTTTTAGAGCATGATGTAGTATCTGAATCAAATTATTGTTGAGCCTTTTCTAAATCATTTTTCAATTGAAAATTGTTTGCTTTAAGCTCAGCAATTTCAGATTTCATCTGATCAGTCTCAGATGCAAGAGAGCTTTGAAGCTTCTTGTATTTGAGCTTAATCTTGCTATAGTTTTCAAGAATCTCAGATAAACTTTCAGTAAGTTCTGCTCTAGTAAGTTTAGAAAATACCTCTTCTGAATCTGACTATGATTCATATCCAGATGTTTCTTCGTGGTCTTCCACGTCAGCCATAAGTTCCATGTTTGCACATTCTTCTTCTGACTCTGATGAGGATTCAGAAACATCTGAATCATCCCATGTGGCCATCAGAACTTTCTTCTTCTTTTCAAACTTCTTTCTTGGTTTCTCCTTCAGAAGTTTTGGGAATTCATTTTTATAGTGCCCTGGCTCCTTGCACTCGTAGTAGACCACTTCTTTCTTCCCAGATCTTCTGTGTCCAGAAGACTCTCCTCGTTGATCTGGTTTCTTGAAGTTTCTGAACTTCTTTTGTTTATGCTTCTAGAGTTGGTTGATCCTTCTGGACAGCAGGGATAGCTCATCTTCTTCAGAGGAAGATTCTTCGGAACTTTATTCAATAACCTGCAAAGCTTTAGCATATTTGTTAGACTTTAATGCAACAGACTTACCTTTCTTTTGGGGCTCATCTTCTTCTAGCTCAATCTCATGGCTTCTCAAGGAGCTGACCAGTTCTTCCAGCGTGATCTTATTCAGATCCTTTGCAAGCTTCAGTGTTGTGACCATTGGTCTCCACCTTGTTGGTAAGCTTCTGATGATCTTCTTGACATGATCAGCAGTGGAGTAACCTTTGTCCAGAACCTTCAGACCGACAGTTAGAATCTGAAACCTTGAGAACATAACTTCCACAAATTCAGATTCCTCCATCTTGAAGGCTTCGTATTTCTAAATAAGAGCTAAGGCCTTTGTCTCCTTTACTTGAGAATTTCCTTCATGAGTCATCTTTAAAGATTCAAACATATCAAATGTTGTTTCTCTATTAGTGATCTTCTCATACTCAGTATGAGATATAGCATTTAATACAATGGTTCTTGCTTTATGATGATTTCCAAAATCTCTTTTTTGTTGGTCATTCATTAACTTCCTGTCAATCTTTTTGCCTTCATCATTTGTAGGATGATTGTAACCATCAACGACCAAATCCCATAGGTCAGCATCATAGCCTAGAAAGAAACTTTATATTCTATCTTTCCAATAATCAAACTTCTCACCATCAAACATGGGAGGTTTGGTGCTGATTCTATCCTTATCCTCATATTTGTTCAACCCAGTGTTGTTAGAAATTTCAGCCATAATATCAAAGATAATATATCAAGAGTTTTCCCCTACTGGATCTTCTCTTTCACTGTTAGGTGATAGCACTTCAGAGTCGGAGCTCTGATACCAACTAAAGGTGGGAAAAACACTTAGAAGAGGGGGTTGAATAAGGGTTTCAAAACAAATATGACAATAGAAAAAATAACACAGTATTTTTATCCTGGTTCGTTTAAACTCAAACTAATCCAGTCCACCCTACCAAGGTGATTTGCCTTTCTCAACAAGGACTTAATCCACTAAATCAAACATATTACAGTGTCAACCACTAAAACAAACAGTCTTAGTCTTCTCAAGAATTCTGACCTCAACTGGTCTCTTAAGGAATAATTACAAAATGTAATACAAATAAGAGTGTTTGAATGCTTCTAAAAAGCTATAATCACAACTGTGATTTTACACTAGTTTAAGAACGAATATAAAAACTATTCAGCTTAAAGAATGTTGTATGAGAGCTTGAGAGTAGTTTTTCAAATTGATTCGTCAACTTTGGAAAGTTGTTGAAGACTTGTTTTTATAGTACAAGACATCCATGCTTGAAGACTGTGCACTACTGAGTAGCTGTAGCATTTTGTCTTCTATTGACTTTTACTTTCCCAGAAGAGGAATGTTTAGACAAATCCCTTTTGTTTGATTTCCTGTGCCATACACAAATGAGAAAAGAGTCGTTCAGATAAGGACAAAGAATATGTCAACGGATCTTTATTTGAATCTTCAACAAGCTTCTTTAACAAAGTTACTCTTAACAGAGTTTCTACATCAGAGTCTTGCAGCAAATGTGCTTCAGCGTGAATATCTTAAACAGAGCAGAGTTGTTTATCAGAGCCTCTGTACTTGCAGTGTAAAGTACTTCCAGAGTCTTCTGAAATAATGCTTTAAGCTATTCACACGAATTCTTTAGCTACGCTTCAGAGTCTTCTGCAGCTTCTGCATCAGAGTCTCTTCAGGCAGCGCTCAGAGTCTTCTGATGAGTTGCTTCTGACGCTCAGAGCCTAGCGTTGAATAGTGTTCAGATGCAGTTTTGCTTCCAGAAGAATATTTAAATTAATATCTGAAACAAAAACATTTGAACAAAATTAGAGTATATATTTACTTCATACAAAATTTCATTAGTGTTATCATCAAAACATAGAGATATATTTAAGAACCAATCTGTGTTCTAACAAAGACTTCATATGGATGAGGAAGCAATATCTGGTGCCTTATTGAGGGAAGGAAAGACGGTGGAGCTGAACCCATCTGGGGTTCTGAAGAAATATCATAGGGAGGATATGTGTCCTTTGGCACAGATGATGCTACTCTAGGTCTTAACTAACATTAAGCCAAGGACGCATGCCTCAATTGTACCAATACTTGTGGCTCACTTGATCCAAATATCATGATCGATACACAGGTTGATGTAGCGCAGATCATTGTGTACGAGATGCATACGGTGGTGGAGAAATATCAAACTAGGGGCCTGAGTTAATTGCCCTTTGGTTTTCCCATGCTTGATCATGGCTTTGCGTGTGCACTCGATGGTGAAGTTACTCCTACCGCCGTCAGGTTACTATCCCTGCTGCTATTGATGATAACTATATGGACAAGCTTTGTAAGCCCAAGAGGAATATTATGAGAGAAGGACAAACTTCAGGTACAGGTACAAAAGCATGAGAGACTTCTTGTTCTAGATTTGCAGATTTCTAGGGCTTTGACTCATTTCAGAGGGAGATCTGCAACTATAATTGGGATTGGATGACGGCTACTCAGCATTCCATGACTGTCATTCATTATTCTATACAAGTTTTTTAGTTACAATACCACGAGCCTATGGTGGAGCACTCGATCATGACTAGGGAGAAGCTCCTAGCTCATGCTGGTTGGCCTGAGGCCAGACCATTCTCTATAGATGGGGCAGGTGTAGTTGACACTGAGGAGACGGATGTTGAGGAGGTTGGTGATGATGATGATGCTGATTCTGGTTCTGGTTTAGAATCTGGTGAGGGGGTTGAGTTTGATGCTAAGGAGACTGAGTGCGATGAAGACTAGTTATTTTGTTGTTTTGAGCATGATATTAAGCTACTTCCTTTTGTTGCTACAAAGTGAAGCTTTCTGTTAAGCTTTAGATTTTTGCTATATTTATATTATGCTTGTATTTTATTTTGTTGTTGTACACTATCCACCTTTGTGGATTATTTTGAATGATGTATTTATGTACCACTTTTGGATACTTTTACTTTTGTTGGTGTTCTACGCTATAAAATTTATTGTTATATGAGTTGAATTCTTCAGTTTAGGAATTTTCAACTTTAATTTATTTTTATGTTATTTAGAGTTGAATTGTTTAGTTTAGGAATGTTCAACTATAGTTTTTTTTTATGGTTGTTTGGTAGCTTGTTTTGAATTTAATGTTTTCTTTCTTTGATGAGTGAATGTGAGAACTTCTAGATTAGTTTTTATTTTCTAAAAGTATCCAATGAAGATTCTCCCAAGTTTGGATGGTGGTGATAAGATTTTGAACATATGAATGCAAGCAAGGTAAATTGTACCACTTCTTTGAATGTTAGAATGATTCATTAATTTTGTGTTTTGTGCAAATATATATTTTTGTTTTATTTTGCAACTTTTTTTGAATGTTTGTTTCACTAAGGTTGTCACACCCTCATTTTCACCTTTTGCCTTTTATACCATACATTCGTCATATCATACATCATTTTATTGCATATCGAGCATGTGGGTTCACGAGGTAAGGATTGAGTCGGTTCTTTGTTTTCCATTCCAAATAAAATTATTTTCCTATCATTAGACTACATGGAAGAGGAGGTACATCATCAAAGATGCTCCATTGGGTCAAGAATGAATCCAATTTGACGTGGCTACCAAGAGAATTGAGACAGTGCAAAGTAAGAACCCTAATTAGGGTTTCTTGATTAAAAAGTCAACTGCAACTTTGACTTTTGACCTAAAACGTGTTAAAAAGCTTGAATCATGTTCTATAAAGTTCATATGGATTAGTGAAGTCCAATTAAGGAGTTTCAAGGCCTCAGAAGACCCGGAATGTCAACAGTCGACTCGGTAGTCATCGATCGATCGTTTCGTTGACCAAAACGTCAACTCTCCAACCATAAGGAATTTGACCTCAAAGTGTAAAGAAAAAATGTTTATAGTAACATATTGCACTTATCCATGAAGTTTCATGATCATTGGATCAAGGATTGGAGAGTAATCGGAAAATCGTGGAATTAGGGTTTTGAAAGGGGCAAGACCATAACTCACTAACCACACGTCCAATTGAAGTGGTTTAAAGCTTTTTGGAAAGTTCTTGATAATTCCTATAAAATTCCCACAGGGGTCCATGTGCAAAAAATGAGTAGATTGGGAGTTATGATCAAAATCATTACAAGAGGGGAAAACACTTAGAAAATTTCTAAGTTTTCTGGCCTTACAAATCATATTTTCAGCCAACTTTGAAGGGATTTTTGACCTAGTTCCACTTAAAATCTGAAGATCATGAAAACACTAAAGTTGTAGAGCTCCATGAGAGCTTTCCAAAAAGTACTGGAACTCCTCCATATCCCTTGTGAGTTGAGAGTTATGAATCCATAAAGTTGGGGTCTCCACACTTGAGTGCACCATTTCCATTTTTTCACAAATTCACTTTTCAGCCACATGGATCATTCTCAACCATTGGATCATGACTTAATCTAATATTTAGAGAGGATGATGGTTAGAAAATGCAGAAAGAATGAGAGCTTGAGAGCTTTGCAAGTTGCCAAGGAAGTGACATTATTTTAATAATAATAATAAATAAGAAAGATAAACTTTTGAACAAAAACTTGCAGCTGCAGCTCCCTACACTTTAGACTCACTTAAGTAACCTCTATACCATGTGATTTATGCCCTGCATTGAGTCAAGGAACTGATATGCACAGCTGCCACATGATCTTGGATCGATTTTCTTCCAAAATCTCCCTCAAAAGGCAAAAATCAAATCTGCCCCAAACTCTTCCCTTAGCCTATAAATAGAGGTTTTATCCCATTGTATTTGACACACAAGAGCTATCCAAGAAAACCATAAATTCATAGCTCTCTTCTTTCCCTCCTTACTTGTAAGTGAAGAGATTTCACAAAAACACCAAAATCCACCATGTCGCTACTGCGAAAATAAGGTGCCGGCAATGACAGAAGAGTCGCCACCTTTCGTTATTTATCCCTCAGAACGGGAAAGGAAACGATCAGAAAAACCTAACGCAAATGGTATAAGACAAGGTCGTCGCAACCATTGTCTGGATTCGGGAGTCGGTTACACAAGGGGAAGGTATTAGCACCCCTCACGTCCATCGTACTCGATTGGATCCACGCTTGTTGTTTAACGGAAAAGGGTGTGTTTAAACTATCTACACTAAAGGTCTGGTCTGAAAAGGAAAGAAAATGACTCGGCAGAACACAACAGTTCTATGCCTACGTATTCCCGTCTGGAACGAGAAATCATAGTCAACGTAGTTCGCCTAACTACAGGTGAAGGGGGGAAGGTTGCTCGCCGAGATATCGCATCTCATGCCTACGTACTTTCACACAGCGTGAAAGATCAGAGCAAACATAGTTTGGGAAACGACGGAACACGGGTTTGTTCGACTATTTTTTATCCGAGTAAGGTTAACAGACGGTTCCAGCAGCTGGTGTATGCAGCTCGACCATTGGAGACTTAGGCGTTACTGTTTGCGGTAGAACCGAGAGTTAACAAAACTCTCCTTCTGAAAAAGGGTTCCACGGGATTAGGGTCCAAGAGAACAAAAAGATATTTGATCTTTGTTTTCTGTTTTTTACGGAAGAAGTGTTTTTTAGTTGTCTGTAGTTTGTACAACACTAGAGACTATGACTTAGGAGCGAATGCGTCGCATATCGTCCAAAGGACATATACTAAACACTCTAGATGATTGAGAGGAGACCACTCAATCATCACTTCCCAAGTAGCTTAAGGCTCGTATCGCGCTTGTACTAACTGGCCTTTATTACGTTTTTTTACTGTTGCTTGAGATAAGAAGAGAAAGGGAACAACTAAAGGGGAACTGTACAGTCCTAATGTTGTCATGCAAAATTAATCCTATGGTTGAGGTTAGGAGGGAACTACCTAATGTTATCATGCATGGTTAGGACCCTAATGTCTGTCATAACTTCTCTTGAACAAGAGAAATCAGAGTTCCTAGGGGAACATGGCAAAGGGAAGCAAACAGTAAAAGAAATAACTGTAAAGAAGCATGCAATGCAAGTGAGGGAGGAAATATGTGTGGGGTAGAAGCCTCCACAAGCTCATCTCAACCTCAAGCCAGATATGAATAACTGCAAAGATAATAGAAGAAAGTAAATGCAATCAAACAGACCACACACCAAACAAGCAAGGGAAGAAGCTCAACCCTTAGGATGCTCTTAGGCCTATGATCATCTACATGAAGCCTACTAATAATGCAACACTCCAAGCAAGTCACATCAATACAATTGAACAAGAAGAAAACAGACAAACAGGGAAAACAAGCCAGCAATCTCCACAGCAGAGCAATCTTCTGAAAGCAATCCAATCCAAAGTCTGTAACTGTTCTTCAAGTCCACACTATCTTCAAGAGAAGGAAAGGAATTTACGACAAGTAAGGGATTCAATCCCACCAGTAATCAAACAAGCTTCTATCCTATGGAAAGAAATTGGGTGTTGGGAGGCAAGGGTAAGGTCCACAGGAGCTTATCCAAGGCACTCAACCAACTAAGAGAAATTTGGGGAAACCTAAAGGTTTGGCTCCTTCAAGAGGTGTGCCATATTTCCCCACGGGAGGGACTGTGCTACCTCAAGAAGGTTCCTAAAGAGGAAAGAATGAGAGAATTTTAGGAGAATGGAGATGAGAAGCAAGGTAAGTTCCACAGGAACCTACCATAGACACTCAACCACCTCCATTTCCTTTAGAGAGCTTGCTTAGGCTCAACTCCAATGTGAAAGGCAGGGAATTCCTCCACAGGAGGAATTATACTCACAAGGGAGGATCCTAATTAAGCAAGGAATATTTGAAAGGGGAACTAATCCTAGGGAAAGATCATCCACCTACTTGAATCTCTAAAGAAACTCAAATGTTATCTCCTAATGATCACCTATACTAAGGTCAATTTTCAAAATTGGGAACTAATGGAAAATCACCCCTAAAAATTCTAAGGAAAATACTACACCACCCTACATGCGTCAACATTCTATGGTAGAAAAATCAGAGGTTAAACCTAAGTCAAAAGGCTCAAATTAAATCTAAAACCTCAAGGGTACACTAAAGAGATCCATTCATGAACACTCCTAAGCAATTACCCTAAAACCTTATTTAAAATCATCTAAAAATCATAACAAACATTACACAACACCATCAACATGTGTACAATCAGCATGTAAAATTTCAAGATCAAACTCAGAAGTATGGATGAGAAATAAAATGAACAAATTCAGCATACCATTATCACATTATTAAAAATACACTAAAAGAGAAAATATGAAATTAATTGCAAAATAAATGGAAAATTAAAATAAAAAGCATGGAAATATTCTACACATCTAAATCTATATCCACCAATTTTCTCAGAATTTATTACCAACATTCATCATTTTTTGTGAATTAAACAAACAATTAATAAAACAAAAGAAATAAAGAAAAAGAAAGTAAAAAGAAATCACTAGGGGAGGTGTAACCAGCAGGAGAAACAAGGGTTTATTCGCCTGGGCCCAAGAATGGGGGGTGCTGATAGCGCTCAGGTCTGGACCCAATTGGATTATTAATTCAGTTTATTAATTCTCACTGAAACACGCCCAGGGGGGGTTCATTAAGCAACAACCTATAGTGTATTTCATGTTGGGCCTGCTAGGGAGGGGTGAGGATAACACAAGTTCAGAACCACTAATCAATCAAACTCAGCTATCACAATTAAATGAAAAGACCACATGAGGGATCGAACTCACGCTCCCTAAGTGCATGCAACGAACTGACTAAGCCTGGTACCAATCACTTAACAAAACGACGTAGTCTTGGTGAGGGATGACGTGGCACGCTCGTTGCTGTAGGATACGATGACTTTGTCTCCCTTCTTCGCCTGATCGGACGGCAACGAACTCGTCTTCTTCATTTTGAAAAAACGCAGGGAGGGAAAATGCAGATTCCGGCCGCGAATGACCGGAGCTTCGCCTGCAACATCTCCAACCTTCTATCTCTCTCAATACTCAACCAATCAACATGATTCTTGAATGAAAGTTGAAGGAAATTCCATGAGGATTACGAATATACCAATCAAATACGCTGAAACCTCAAGACCAGAGAAATCTATGTCCAAACCGAAAATGGATGCAACCCTAATTTGTCACTAAACCTCAAATTTACTATCTAGAATCCATCTACATCTTAATTACAACCTAGCCACATGAATCTAAGATGCTAAAAACACGTAAATTAAGTGCAAATTCGAGAAATGGAAACCTGAGTTTGAACTTCGAGTACAGTTGGTTTCAGGCCTCAATTCTTCTCCAACAAGTGCAGATTGCTTCAGTGAATGATGATGAATGTTTCTTGATAGCCAATTCCTGCTGAAACTCTCTGAATCTCCAAAACCGAAAATCAAGTTCCAAGCTATTTCACCAACTTGCTATAATGGATTCTCAACTGAATTTGACACTAACAGGTTCTCAGAATGATCCACATCCAATTTATATTCAGTTTAACAACTTTGGAGGCCCAAACAAAGCCCAATTTGGGATTTTCAAGTTTCAATTTCCTTCCAAAATTTCAATGAGGTTGTACATGTTTTGGCCTTGCTCTCCCCTCAAATTCCATCCAATTTACTTACTTAACAGTCAGGGAGTATAATTGAAGAGTTTTCCCTCCTTGATTCCAATCAAAGGGATGCATTTGGTATGTTTCTTCATAATAAAGTAAGACTCCATATGGCCATGTTATGAGCTTCAATTCAAAAATGTGATGATGCCAAAGTATTTAGAATATCAATTCTAATCAAAATGACCACAAACTTGGCCTGAAAACATCCCATTTCCAATTGTTTTGAATTTTTACATTTTAATCCATTAAAATGGTCTTTTTGGGAATTTTCTTCAACCAATGCTTGATACAATCCATATCAATGGACTCTTAATACTTGGCTAAGCTAAAAACATCATTTTGAGCAACTTTCATGTTGAACAAAAATCCATTTGAAGCTTGCAAGATAGTGAAATTGACCTATAATGCTAAATGACCTATAATCTTACTTTCCCAAAATACCCCTAAACTGTAAACCTCATAACTTGAGTTCTACAAATCATATGGAAGACTTCTAATACAATTTGGAAAGCTAAGATCTAGACCTACAACTTTCATGTTTGCCAAATGTTTAGGAGAAACACCCTTCTAGGTCAAAAGTTCCTTGGAAGTTGGTGAACTTTCACAGACAAATTTCACATTCCTCAGATGACCTGTAACTTGTCTGGACCATAAATTGAGTTATATAAATCCAATGGAGGACTTATAGTACTCAAATTAAATCTAAGAGCATGATCTACAAGTTTCATGTTTTCCAAAAGTGGAGATGAAACTTGTATCTTGAGATAAGTGGTCTTGAAGTTAGGCACTAAATAAGGGATTTTACCCTGGGAACCCTAATTTAGCAACTCCTCACACTTTGAATTCTTCTTGAATAGATCTTGGAATATTATCTCATGTGTCTCAACACAACTATCCATGGTTACAAAGACCTAGAATTGAGCTTTGATCCTCTTCAATTGCACAATTGACTTGGAATTACTCAGATGAAAACCCTACTTGCAACACCCTCAATTGTGGCTCTTCACACTTGGCATAATGACTTGATTGAGCTCCACCATGACCTTCAAGACACTTCAATGAGCTCTACTCACCCCCTCTCACCTTGGTCAAGGCCTCACAATCCACTAATGATCTTCAATAGGTCCCCAGATTAGGAGATTAACCCCATACAAGCAAATGAACTCCTAAAGAACCCAACCCTCTTCCTGATGACTAATGACTTCTTAAGCTTGAACAAAACCTCTAGATAGGCTTCTCTGGATACAAACCACACTTGATCCCCTGCTAAATGAGTAATGCTATGTTATGCAAATTCTAGAATAATGCAATGCTAATGCAATGAGACATAAACCAAGTAAGAAAAGGTTAGGCAAATTTTGGGGTGCAACAGCTGCCCCTATTCAAGCGGCTTGGACCCGACTGGGTGAAAAGCGAACGACTTTCAAACAATCGAGGTAGAAGACGGTTGAATACCAGAGAACCCAGAAATTTTCTAACCGAAGAAATAAACTGCAAAACTGCTTGGGAAAAAGGGTCCATAAAATTGAATCTAGTTGTCACGGCAACAACTGATCAATCATCCGATACAGAACCTGATTTCAATATCCACCACCTACGTGATGCCACAGGTATTGAATCACCATACAACCTTCACACATGCGCTACCGTAAGCGGGCACTACGTAAAGTGCATCATCCCTGTATTATCCGGGATCTTCCATAAAAACACGGAACTGTCAATGTACTATCTTTTGACCTTCCATTTCCGGGCATACGCTACGTAAAGCGAGGTATCCCTGTACTATTCGGGATCTCCCATTTCCGAAGAAACTCTGCGGGGAAAATCTGGCAACAACTCCAAAGTCTAATTATGAAGTCATCCCATGTCAATAACAACAACTTCAAAGTCTAATTATGAAGCTATTCAATGCTGACGAAACTTTCTGAAAACAACTCCAAAGTCTAATCATGAAGCTGCTGTAATGCTGACGTAACAGCTACTAGAGAAAACTTTGTTGGGGAATTGCTAACGACGACTCCAAAGTCTAATCATGAAGCCCTGTAACGCTGACGTAACAACCACTCGAGAAAAACTCTGCCAAACTCCAAAGTCAAATCATGAAGTCTGCAATGCTGACGTAACAGCTACTCGAGGAAAATCCGCTAGGGAATTTCTAACAACAACTTCAAATTCTAGTTATGAAGCAGTTGAACACCGACGAACTCCAAAGTCAAATTATGAAACCGTATAAACTGATAATGACTCCAAGGTCTAATTATGAAGCCATCCACTGCTGCTAACAACTTCAAAGTCTAATTATGAAGCCTTGACAACAAGTAATGACTTCAACCGTCAAATCGCTAAAATCTCCCTTTAAAAATGTCAGCAACAACTTCAAAGTCAAATCATGAAGCCTTCTAGCGCTGATGTAACGAACTTCAAAGTCTAATTATGAAGTCGTGCAATGCTGACGTAACAGCAATTCAAGGAAAGCTCTATTGAACTCCAAAGTCAAATTATGAAGCCCTCTAGACTCCTTCCAAGGAAATTCTAACAACAACTTCAAAGTCTAATTATGAAGCCATTGTAATAGTGATAACATCTCCAAAGTCTAATCATGGAGCCTCACATGCTGACGAACTTCAACGTCAAATTATGAAGTCGTAACAACAAGTAAAGATTTCAACCGTCTAATTGCTGAAATCTTCCTTTTAAAATGCTGACAACAACTTCAAGGTCAAATCGAGAAGCCATTGAATACTGAAAACAACTTCAAAGTCAAATTATGAATCCTTTCAGAACTGACAATAACTCCAAAGTCAAATTATGAAGCCATGTCATGATGGTAACAACTTCAAAGTCTAATTATGAAGCTGTGTAATGCTGATATAACAAACTTCAAAGTCTAATTATGAAGCCCTAACAGCAAGTGATGACTTCAACCGTCTAATTGCTGAAATCTTTCTTTCAAAATACCGACAACAAACTTCAAAGTCAAATCATGAAGTCGTTGAATGCTGAAAGCAACTTCAAAGTCAAATCATGAAGCCTTGACAACAAGTAATGACTTCAGCCGTCAAATCACTAAAATCTTCTTGTAAAATGCGGACAACAACTACAACAAGCTGAGGAGAACTCTGCCGGGGAAATTCTGACGTCAACCGCCAGACATTCACCTTGACGACGAGTAAGGACTTCAGATGTCTAATCTCTAAAATCTTTCCCTTTTGAAATGCTGACGTGACAGCAACCCGAGGGAAAACTCCACTGGGGAATTTTTGACAACAAATCCAAAGTCCAATTATGAAGCCATGTAAGGAACACTCCGCTGGGGAAGAAGAGAAATTAATCAAGCACCTCTGATAAGGGAACACATGGCAGGACGAACATTATCATCACATATCTCATGCCATAAATATGAATATCTGAAAATGATCCTGAACAAGAATTCTAATTACCTACAGGGAAGAACACCTGAAAACAAAGAGGTAACCAACATGGCTTATGTTTCAGAATGCACATGTTTGAAAATGGCGTAATGCTCCATATACGATGGAAATGCTACGCATTTGGGTAAATTGCTATGCAATGCAGATATGATGCAAATGCAGGCCCTGGCACTGGCTGCCGGAGAAAAGCTGGATACAGAACCGCTTTAGCAAAATAAATGCTGAAGGTAAAGCCAACTCCGATGGGGATAACTGGGTATCACAGAATTATTCCAGCAAAATAAATGTTGGAAAGGTGAACCGACTCCGCTGGGGGAAGAAACAATCCTGCTGGGAGATAGTTTTACGATCCGGAGTTACAAACTCTGCAGAGGATAATCATCCTATTGGAGGAAAGACAACTTGCTGGAGAAACAGAAAAATCCACCCTGTGCGGGGATGAACTTTTCGAACCATGGACAACCTGGTTGTGCCCTGTGGGGACTTCCCTGTGGATTACATGTACATGCGACCACTGTTAGGGATGCACATCACTCGCATATGACTCCTGTGGGGATAAAAATGCAACTTCCATCTGCTGGGGAGGAATAAAATCACCTAGAGCCTGCTCCTACGTTAAGGGACTCTGGCTGGGGAAACACGATCCCTTAGCTGTTTGCTGCAAAGGTAATGACCCTGCAAAACATGAGAAACAACAAGATATCCTACACAAAAGGAAATATCCAGGTCAATAGCCGTGACAATCGCTCATTCAATTCAAAGTTTTAACAATTATTGGCCGAGGCCTGCAAGTTTATGCATGTGCAAGTTTATCAAAAACATCGGCGTTTTCCACAAACAAAACAGCAAAAGTTAAAACAAGAACAAATAACCGAGTACTGAATAGTATGCGTTTTATAGATAACGGGCCTGTAAATAGGCAAAGTTTTGTACAATAGATGCAACTCCTGAAAATAGGAAGCTACAAAAACAAATACAAATATGTACAGAGGTACAAGGAAATTGGTATACATGTCGGCAACGTGGTACAGACGAACACCATGAGCCGATCCTCCTATGACTCGCCTGACTCCGACGCTTTACCGATACTCCGTCCTTAGAAGAGATTGACTTGGATAATCGACCCTCAGGTACTCCCAAACCACTAAGTAATGCAGTATCAAACTCGGACCGCAGTCATTTGCTTTTTCAATCCCTAACTTTTGCCTGAATCGCCCTTTGCGGGTTTTCAATTCACCGGGATACCATTTTTTGCCGAAGTCGCCTCTTCAGGTTTTCGACTTCGCGGGTGTACATATTTTCCCATTTTTATCCATAATTTTTGCCCGAACCTTTTCTTTTTTCTTTTTGGTTCGCCGGGATGCCCCATTTTTTCCTGGACTCTCTTTTTTCTGTCCAGCGGGTCTCTTTAAGCAAAGTATTTTTTTAACTGCGTCCGAGTTCACAGGGGACGAAAAATCTTCGCCGTCCATGGTGGACAACAGTAAGGCTCCTCCAGAGAAGACCTTGCGAATGATATATGAACCTTCATAATTGGGAGTCCATTTGCCCCTGTGATCTGATTGTGGTGGTAGAATCTTCTTTAGCACAAGATCGCCCATCTGAAAGCTTCGAGGGCGCACCTTCTTGTCGTAAGCTTTCTTCATCTGGCTCTGATATAATCAACCATATGCGATAGAGGCAAGTCTCTTCTCATCCATCAAACTGAGCTGATTCAACCTATTCCGCACCCATTCTGCCTCGTCAAGTTGGACATCGAGCAGTACTCTCAAGGAAGGAATCTCAACTTCTAATGGTAGGACAACCTCCATACCATACACCAGTGAGAAAGGTGTTGCCCCGGTCGATGTGCGTACCGTCGTACGATAACCGTGCAATGCGAAGGGAAACATATTGTGCCAGTCTTTGCATGTCACAACCATCTTCTGAACTATCTTCTTGATGTTCTTATTAGCCGCTTCGACAGCGCCATTCATCTTGGGCCGATAGGGAGATGAATTATGATGCTCAATCTTGAAATTCTGGCACAATTCCTTCATCATCTTGTTATTCAGGTTCGAACCATTGTCAGTAATGATTCTTTCAGGAATGCCGTAGCAAAAAATGATGTCCTTTTTTGATAAACCAGGCTACCACTTGCTTGGTAACATTAGCGTAAGACGCTGCTTCAACCCATTTGGTGAAGTAGTCGATAGCTACCAAGATGAACCGGTGTCCATTGGATGTGGTGGGCTCAATTTTGCCGATCATATGGATGCCCCACATGGAGAAAGGCCACGGGGACGCCATAACGTTTCAAGGGCTCGGCGGCACCTGAATCTTGTCTGCATAAATCTGGCATTTATGACATTTCTTTGCGAATTTGAAGCAATCTCTTTCCATTGTCAGCCAATAATACCCTGCCCGTAATAACTTTCGAGACATAGCGCGTCCGCCGGCGTGCGTGCCAAAGGTTCCCTCATGGACCTCTTCCATGAGTAAATTAGCCTCTTTCTCATCAACGCATCGCAGTAGCACCAAATCATGGTTTCTCCTATACAAAATACCATCCGGATTCGAGTAGAAATTGCCAGCCAATCTCCTAAGAGTCTTCTTATCACGGCCGGATGCCCCAGTCAGATACTCTTGGTTCTTTAGGAAATTCTGGATATCAAAATACCACGGCTTGCCATCGGAAGCTTCCTCAATGGCGAATATGAAGGCGGGCCTATCAAGGCGAGAGATAACTATTCTGCGAGCCTCATTCCATAAGTTAACTTTATACATGGAAGACAATGTCGCAAGAGCGTCAGCCATCTGATTTTCTGCCCGTGGCACACGGTGAAACTCTACTCTGTCAAAGAAGGGCAACAACCTCCTTGCATAATTCATATATGGTATCAGATTGGGATGACGAGTCTCCCATTCTCCCTTAATGTGGTTCACGACTAACGCGGAGTCTCCATATACATCAAGATTTTTAATCCTCAAATCAATAGCCTCTTCGAGACCCATGATACACGCCTCGTATTCAGCTTCATTATTGGTAACTTGAAATGTCAATCTGGCAGTGAATGGGATGTGCGTCCTGTAACACGGTGGGAGAACTGACTTTAAACAATGTTGCGGATAGCAAGAGTCGCCACCGACTTTTATTTTATCCATAAGGAAAGGTTATAAAAGAACAGGAAAGACCTTAGAGAATATTTTGGGTCCGGGGGGTAGGTTATGAAAAGGGAAGGTATTAGCATCCTTTTCATCCATGGTTATCCATGGGCTCTTAGGTACTTAAGCTCACTTTTGAATTGTTTTGAAATTGTAGTGTGTGAATAGAAAATTTTCAGAATAGTTAATAAATAATCCATGTAAGGATGTGTTAAGAACTTGTTTGAAAACTTGTTGAAAATTTGTTTAAGTGCGAAACAATTTTGAAGTGAGCAAGCACCTAGGAGTAACCTACCCTAATGTTTAAAGGTCTTTCTTATTCTTCATTCTTTCCTTTAGTAAGACTATCCCTACTATAATGGAGTAGGTAGTCCTTACTTTGGATGTTAAGGGACATGTGAGGGACAATTTGACTTTGAAGGCCATTGTGGGATGTAATAAGCACATATAAGGGACCATCATCATTTTTCGAAAGGGACTCGATTCGTAAAGGCAACCATAAGGGACTTTGATGATTTTCTTTTTGAGGGACTTGCTTTATACACCCTACTTAACCAATATTCATAGGCAACTTGAGGGATATCCTTAGGAAGTGAGACGGCGATTAAAATCGACTTACGTGTGTGAAATGTTTATTTTAATTATCTTTATTTAAAAGTGATCTAAATTTATTTTAATATTACATACATGTTGTTACACTCCCTAATTACTAACCATAATAATAATTAAATAATTAAACAACTTTACATCCAAGAAACAATTACAAAATAATAAGCAAAATAATTAAATAGCAAAGATAAATAAAATATAAATAAGCAATAATAAATAATAAAGAGGGTTAATTCTAAGTTTACTCGGCAAGACATCGCATCTTGTGCCTACGTATCCTTACGGGAGTGGAATCAGAGTAATCGTAGTTCCCCTCAATAGGGAGGTTAGAAACTTCTTGACTGTGGTCAAGGTCTCAAGGGGAATAAACGCATCTTAAGGACACGCTTACGTGGAGTGTAGAAACTCCAAATCTCTACGTTGAAATGTTAAGTTGTAATTAGGGTTAAATTAGGGATTCCACGGCGGGAAACCCTAAAATGAGCGCGGCGGCTCTTTGACCTAATGCTAAGGGTAAAATTGTAATTTTGCCTGCGGCGAGGCATTTGTGAAAATTAGGGTTTGTAGTTTGTAGTCTTGAGGATTTGAAATTGAATGTGCGAAGTTTTACGGACTATTGGCGCGGCGGCCAAACAGTTAGACCTAACCTTCGGATGTGTGCAATGTGACAGAAATAATAGTAAACGCGTGAGATAATTGAATCATGCAAACAGAGAGATAATGTCATAATTTAAACCATGCAAGCAGAAATTTAAAGGCAGAATTTAAAGAGCGATTGTTAAGTTCGCGAGGTTACATGAGAGGAGCAGATACAATATGATAATGAAATTTGAATTGAACAATAATAAAATAAAATAAATAACGGTTCTAGTTATTATTTAAAAAAAAAGATTTTAGTTATTATTTTAAATTTATCTAAAAAAAAGTTTTTCTTAAAAATAATAGGTTTTCATATTAATTTGGAAAAGATGTTAATGTTATTTATTTTAAAAAACAGATTTTTATATTATAACAAATTTTAATAAATTAATGATAACAATAATAATAATAATGGTAATAATAATGATAATAACGATAATAATAATAAATAATGATAATAATAATAATAATAATAATAATAATAATAATAATAATAATAATAATAATAATAATAATAATAATAAAGCAATGATGAATTTTAAATGTGCCAAATAACCCAACAATGTTGCTAACGCAGAAATGCGCTCATCGCAACCAGATCTAAATCGGACGAAACAAAATTTATCGCAAAGAAAAAGAAATTAAGCAAAAAATAGTATTATTGCTCACACAAAAATGCGATCATCGCAACCAGATCGAACTAACACAAATGTCACGCGTCATGCACACAAATGTGCAAACATCGTATCGACATAATTCGATCAAAAATCTTATATATATAAACTCTAACAATTTAAAAATTATATATATATAAACGTAACAGTAATAGATAAAAAAAAAGAAATAACGGTAATAGATGAAGAAAAAGAAATAACGGTAAAAGATGAAGAAAAAGAAACAACAGTAATAGATGAAGGAAAAGAAATAACGGTAAACGATGAAGAAAAAGAAACAATAGTAATGGATGAAGAAGAAAACTAAATAACGGCAAACGGCACTCACTCCTCTTAGGTTTTTTTCATTCTCCCCTTTTTTCCAACAAGGCAACACATGTATATATAGGGAACAAATTAGGGTTAACACCAAATTGTCAATAATGTCCCTAAAGCCCATTTTAAAGCCCAAACTAAATAATTAGTTAAGAAAAAATAAAATTTAAATAATTTAAAATAATTAAAATAAATTTAAAATAAAAACTAATAATCCTATTGATTCCTAAAATAAAAAATATTATAAAAAGAACAAAATTTTTTATTTTATGATTTTTTGGATATTTTTATGAATAATTTAGAAAAAAGTGAAAAAAATAATATTTTAAAAAAATGATTTAATTAAAATACGAAAATAATAATTAAATAATAATAAAAAACTATTTTTGTTATTTTTTTAATGAAAGATAGAAAAATTTAGAGTAAAAATAATAAAAAACAAAAAAAAAATGACAAAGGTGAGATTCGAACTCTCAACCTCTCACACTCATAACTCCTTACACATGTCCTCCTGCCAATTGTGTCATTTTTACTTTTTAGAAAAAAAATGCATGCCATATGATATTTACCTGCAAAAAGTCAAACGACTACACAAATTTGTTAGTAATTGATTAAATGCAATGAAATGCGACGATAAATCTTAGGGCAAAATTTGGGGTATTACAGTTATTATGATAATATTTCTCACCCAACCTCTCTTTGATGTTGGCAAAAAAAAAATCATGAAGTTTGACTTTGGTTTGACCACAGTTGACCTCAGTTTGACCTTTTAACTGCATTGACTGCTTTTGACTTATCTGATCATCTGACTGAGCAAACTTTTGAGAAAAGTCTTGAAACTTGACATGGGGGTTCTTATACACATATAAGATGTTATGAAGCTCACTTGAAGTCTTGGAAGTCCATTTAGCCTGATTAAAGTCAAAACCCTAGTTTTGGATGCACTGCTTAGGAGGTGCATTGTCTGAGGGAATTGTCAACTCTTCTGACCAATTGTGAATTTTGTGAACCTTGTGAACCTTCTTGGAACACAAAGTCTTGTATTGTGAGGGCAAATTTTGGGGTGCAACAGCTGCCCCTGTTCAATTTTCTGAAACCTGAGGGGTTAGATTGGTATATTTGCCAGTCGTAACCTGGAAGGTTGAAGGGGATTGAACACAAAAGCCCAAAAATTTGCACTCACCAGTGCATGGAGTGATATTGATGGTTGGTTGAACATGATTGAGTGGGCTTAAAGATGCCACTAGGGGAAAGTTCTTCAGTAGTATAATGAGAACTGTCAGGAGTCTGGAGTAATACTGATGTAACAGCATGTCTTCATGAGGATAGAGCAATCAATAATGATAACCCTAAAGCAGTCTTGAAGTGATAAATCTGACCTCAGGAGGATAGAGCAATCAATAGCTCTAAAGCAGTCTTGAAGTAATAATGGCTTCAGGAGGATAGAGCAATCAATAGCTCTAAAGCAGTCTTGAAGTAATAGAATGGCTTCAGTAGGATAGAGCAATCAACAGCTCTAAAGCAGTCTTGAAATAATAATGTGATATGTCTTCAGGAGGATAGAGCAATCAATAGCTCTAAAGCAGTCTTGAAGTAATGATTTCAGGAGGATAGAGCAATGGATAGCTCTAAAGCAGTCTTGAAATAATAATGTAATTTCAGGAGGATAGAGCAATGGATAACTCTAAAGCAGTCTTGAAATAATTAGATGGCTTCAGGAGGATAGAGCAATGAATAGCTCTAAAGCAGTCTTGAAGTAGTAATATGACCTCATGAGGATAGAGCAATGAATAGCTCTAAAGCAGTCTTGAAGTAATAGGATGATTTCAGGAGGATAGAGCAATCAGTAGCTCTAAAGCAGTCTTGACGTCATGAGAGGCTATCAGGAGGATAAAATAACCCTGAGGTTACAATAAAGCAGTCCCAAAGTAATAAGAAGCTCATCAGGAGGATAAAGTAACCCTGAGGTTACAATAAAGCAGTCCCAAAGATCATAAGATTGTTTGTTGGATAATTAACCTGAAAACAAGGTAGCATTCTGTATAACAACATTAGTTTATGCTTTATGTATGCATGTATGACATGATGCACTTAGGTAATGTACTATAGACATATATGTTATGGTATGATGTAAATGATGTATGTATGCTATGACACTGCTGGAAGTGTCTGGATATCCTTGTATAACAACTGCTGGCCAAGAAAAATAAATCCCGATTCGTTGTTGAAGAATATATAACCCTCCGTCTGCTGGGGATAACAAGGTATAGATAACCTCCCGTTGTTGGGGATAACAAGGTATAGATAACCTCCCGTTGTCGGGGATAGTAGGGTATAGATAACCTTCGTTTTCGTTTGATAGTAGGATAAGTATAACATCCCGTCTTCGTTCATCGTGCCCTTATTGGAAAGTAATTTCCGTATATCCGTATGAGGATAAAAGAGATGGATATAAATTCCAGGGGAGATTAGACTTTGTGAAAATGGATTAGTCCTACTGATGGTTTGTAACTGTCTTGTAAAGATGAACCGGCGAAGCTTCGTTGAAATCCTTCCCTCGTTCGTCCTTAGTAAATACTATTACTGCATTTTCATGCATTTCTGGTAAACATCAATCATATTAAAAGCATACATGCGTTTCTGGTAAACATCAATCATATTCAAAGGCATACATACATTCAAACACAACCAATGGACGTTTCGCTTATGTAAATAGGGTAAAAGTGAATCTGGATTCAAAAGATGGAATTTATTTATATCAAAAGTGACCCATACACGGGTAAGTTTGTACAAGGAGACATAAACCCTAGTAAGAGAATTTTGTCATGAAGTTTTACAAAAAGAATCAGCTATGTGGGAAATAATCCTATTGAGTTTCAATTCTACTATTGCCACTCAAGTATCTCATCTTCTTGCTGTTGAGACGGAAACGATTGGATTGAGCTTTATCTGTTTGAGCTTGAGTAAGTAGTACAACTGGTTGCAGTTTCATGAGTGATCCAAACGAGACATAGTCATACGCTTTAATCCCTAACTTTTGCCTGGATTGCCCTTTCAGGTTTTCAATCCACCGGGATACCCTTTTTTGCCCAAGCCGCCTTTTCAGGTTTTCGACTTGCCGGGTGTACATCTTTTTATATATATATCCCTAATTTTTGCCCAAACCCTTTTGGTTTGCCGGGATGCCCTTATTTTTGCCTAGGCCTGTCAACCTAGCGGGTCTCTTTTTATGCGTAGTATTTTTTAATTATGTCTGCGTTTACAGGTTGTAGGAAGTCTTCACCATCCATTGTAGTCAGTATCATGGCACCTCCTGAGAACACTGTCTTGACTACAAATGGTCCCTCATATGTTGGAGTCCACTTGCCCCTAGGATCACCCTGTGGTAATATGATACGCTTGATTACCAAGTCACCAGCCTGATATACCTTTGGCTTAACCTTCTTGTTAAAAGCTTTGATCATCCGTTTCTGGTACATCTGGCCATGACAAACTGCTGCTAACCTTTTCTCATCAATCAAATTTATCTGGTCAAGTCGAGTCTGAATCCACTCATCTTCATCCAAGCCTGCATCCTTCATAATTCTCAAGGAGGGGATCTGAACTTCAATAGGCAGAACTGCTTCCATACCATAGACTAAGGAGAATGGGGTTGCCCCTGTTGAAGTACGTATTGTAGTACGATAACCATGCAGAGCAAATGGTAACATCTCGTGCCAATCCTTGTAAGTAACAGTCATCTTCTATACAATCTTCTTAATGTTCTTATTAGCAGCTTCAACTGCCCCATTCATCTTCGGACGATACGGAGAAGAGTTGTGATGCTTAATCTTGAACTGCGTACAGAGATCAGTAATCATAGTGTTGTTCAGATTAGAGCCATTGTCAGTGATAATCCTTTCAGGGATACCATACCTACATATGAGATTATTCTTAATGAACCGAGCCACAACATTCTTAGTCACAGATGCAAATGAAGCTGCCTCTACCCACTTCGTGAAGTAATCAATAGCAACCAGGATGAAACGATGCCCATTAGAAGCAGTAGGCTTGATCTCACCAATCATATCAATGCCCCACATGGCAAAGGGCCAAGGAGCAGTCAACACATTCAATGGAGATGGAGGTACATGTACTTTATCAGCATAGATTTGACATTTGTGACATGTTCTGGAGTGTTGATAGCAATCAGCTTCCATGGTAGACCAATAGTAACCTGCTCTCAAAATCTTCTTTGCCATGGTATGACCACTAGAATGAGTGCCAAGGGTCCCATCATGCATCTCTTCCATAATTTCCGTAGCTTCCTTCTTATCCACACAACGAAGCATAGTTGAATCATGATTACGCTTATACAGAATGCCATTACTCAGAAAGAACTTAGCAGAAAACCTTCTCAGGAACTTCCTATCTTTGACAGATGCCCCTTCAGGGAACTCCTGAGCTTCAAGATAGTTTTTCACTTCATAGAACCAAGGCTTCTCCTCTGCCCCTTCAGTGTCAATCTCATTGCAGTATGCAGGCTTCTCAAATCTATCAATGGTAATCTTGGGAGCTTCATCATCCCAGCTGATCTCAGACATAGATGCCATGGTGGCCAATGCGTCTGCCAACTGATTCTCTCTTCGTGGAATATGTCCAAAAGTAATCTCTTTGAAATGTGGGATCAAAGACAACACATGTTCTCTGTAAGGAATGAGATTATCATGCTTTGTATCCCAATCTCCTTTAATCTGACTTACTACCAGAGCTGAATCTCCATACACCTCAAGGAACTGAATCTTCATATCAATAGCAACTTGCATACCCATGATACATGCCTCATACTCAGCCATGTTATTGGTACAATAGAAACAAAGTCTGGCAGTAATCGGGGTATGACAACCTTCAGGGGAGCTAATCACAACACCAACACCATTACCATGTGCATTGGAGGCACCATCAAAAACCATAGTCCATCGGGATCCTTGTTCAGGTCTGTCATATTGTCCAGGTTCTTTGGTAACAGACATAATGTCTTCATCAGGGAACTCAAAATTCATTGACTGGTAATCATCTACTGCTTGATGAGCCAAATGATCAGCAACAACACTCCCCTTAATGGCCTTCTGAGTAGTATACTGTATATCATATTCCGTCAAGATCATTTGCCATCTTGCAATTCTTCCGGAAAGAGCAGGTTTCTCAAATATGTACTTGATTGGATCCATCTTCGAAATCAACAAGGTAGTATGGGTCAACATATACTGTCTTAGTCGGCGAGCAGCCCATGCCAAAGCGCAGCAAGTTTTCTCGAGCAGTGAGTATCTTGTTTCACAGTCGGTAAACTTTTTGCTAAGGTAGTATATTGCCTGCTCTTTTCGACCAGACTCGTCATGTTGCCCAAATACACACCCCATTGAGTTGTCTAATACTGTTAAATACATAATCAAGGGTCTTCCATCAACTGGTGGCATTAAAATTGGAGGTTCTAGCAAATATCTCTTGATTTCATCAAAGGCAGTCTGGCACTCATCATTCCATTCCATCACCTGATCTTTCTTCAACAACTTGAAGATTGGCTCACAGATGGTAGTTAATTGGGAAATAAATCTTGCAATGTAGTTCAATCGTCCCAAGAAACCTCTAACCTCCTTCTCAGTACGGGGAGCTGGCATCTCTCGTATAGCTTTCACTTTTGCAGGATCCACTTCAATACCTTTTCCACTGACAATGAAACCCAAGAGCTTTCCAGATCTAACTCCAAAAGTACACTTGTTTGGATTTAATCTCAACCTGTATTTCTTCAACCTCTCAAACAACTTGTGCAGATGATCAAGATGTTGTTCTTCATTCTGAGATCTGGCTATCATATCATCCACATATACCTCTATCTCATGATGAATCATATCATGAAACAAAGCCACCATAGCACGCTGATATGTTGCCCCTGCATTCTTCAAACCAAATGGCATTACCTTATAGCAAAAGGTGCCCCACTGTGTCACAAATGTTGTCTTCTCCATATCTTCAGGTGCCATCTTGATTTGATTGTAACCAGAGAAACCATCCATAAAAGAGAATACCTTATGCTGAGCAGTGTTGTCTACCAGAATATCGATATGAGGAAGTGGAAAGTCGTCTTTAGGACTAGCCTTGTTCAGATCTCTGTAGTCTACACACATACGTACCTTACCATCTTTCTTAGGAACTGGTACCACATTTGCAACCCACTGAGGATAAGAAGTTACGGCCAAGAACCCTGCATTGAACTGTTTCATTACCTCTGCTTTGATCTTTTCTGACATTTCAGGACGCATACGACGAACCTTCTGCTTCTTTGGACGACAATCTTCTTTCACTGGCAAATGGTGAACCACAATGTCTGTATCCAACCCTGGCATATCTTCATAAGACCAAGCAAAGATCTCCACATAGTCACGTAGCATCTGAATCAACCTGCTCTTGACACTGTCCTCTAAATCAGCCCCTATTTTGACCTCTTTTCTGTTTTCTTCAGTTCCCAGATTCACAACTTCGACTGGCTCTTCATGTGGCTGTATAGCTTTCTCTTCTTGTTGTAACAACCTAGCAAGCTCCACAGGTATTTCACAATCGTCCTCGTTTCCGTCTTCAGTTTGATAGATCGGATTCTCGAAATTGTAATTGGCAATAGTAGAACTGTTATCAACTGGATCCAGAGTGGATGAGGATCTGCATTTTAGTGACGTGGGTGTGTGTAAGAACACATAGCTGATAAAGCGAAAATAAAAGAAAAAGAAAGACAAGGAACACAATATTTACGAAAACGACACGTCCACTGATTTTATTGAATGATGTATGCAAATATAATGACAACCCGTAACAAGCACACCATTGTGCCCCGGGTAAGGCACATGGCTTGAAAGTTTTAATTGTTCCAGAAATTACAAATTTAAAAACATAACACAGTAATAGTATTTACTCCTGACTAAAGGAGATAGGGATAACATCTTCAGCTTTCCAATTATTGAGTCCAGCACCCACAGTAGGAAAAATCCATGCCTCCAAGTTGTAGTCTTCATCTTGATCTCCCACAGCATTGATAACCCCTTGATTGGTGATACGAACAACACGAGCACGACGAACAGCCTTCTGGGACTCTGCAGTGAAACCCAAACCAAACTTGTCAGACTTGTATGGAATATCAGGAAGCTGACCCCAAATAGTACAACCACCTTCTTCCACCACAGCTTTTGCATCATTGAGGGAGGCCATTGCCATTGTTGGAGGGTTTCTGATGACCACAGGGACCTTCTTCACAGCAGGAGGAGTCACACAATCCTTAACAGCCCAGGGAACCACTTCAAATGACTGACATGGAGTTTCAATGTATTCACCTTCTACTTCCAGATACTTGAAAGTGTTTACATGGCTGACAAAGTATTCTTCCTCTCCAAAGACAGTAACAACTTTTCCATTCACCGGATATCTCAACTTTTGATGTAATGTGGAGGTCACAGCACCTGCCCCATGGATCCAGGGACGACCAAGCAGACATGAGTACGAAGGACGAATATCCATCACATAGAATGTAGCAGTAAACACCTGAGAGCCAACCTTGATTGGAAGATCAATTTCCCCATGCACTACTCTTCTAGAACCATCAAAAGCCTTTACCACAATATTACTGGGCTTCAATACCGTATCTTCAGGACTCAGCTTGTTCAGGACTTCCTTAGGCAACACATTCAGAGAGGAACCATTGTCTATCAGCACATGAGACAGGGTAGTGCCCCTGCATTCAATTGAAATATGCAAGGCCCTGTTATGATCCCTCTTGGCAGGGGTCAAGTCAGCATCAGAAAATCCTAACCCGTTGTCATAGGTCAGGTGAGCAACACAATTCTCAAACTGGTCCACCGAAATTGCACTGGGTACATGAGCCATCTTTAGAAACTTGATCAATGACTTGGCATGAGCCTCAGAACATAATAACAGGGAGAGCATAGAAATCTTTGAGGGAGTATGCCCCAGCTGATCAACAATATCATAATCACTCTTGCGAATGATTTTCAATACTTCTTCCATCTGCTTAGAGAGGTCATCAGCAGCTGGCACATCAGTAGATACAGGCTCAATAACAGGACCCTTGCCCCGAGCATCAGTGGTGGAAGTAACAGCAGGGGTAACTGCACTCTTAGAAGCAACTGGAGGAGAGAAGACTCTTCCACTACGAGTGATCTTGCTAGATCCAGCAATATTATCAATGTCAACAGGCATATCAGGTAAAGGCTCCTGCTTGACACCATGGATGTAAACATCAGACCCATAGTGCCAAGGCACAGCTTTGTCAGATGTATAAGGAATAGGACCAGGAGTGGTAATGATCAGAGGAGCTACTCTGGCTTCAGCAACAACTTTCACAGGACCTTCAGCAGTAATCTTGATTGGGCCCTGATGAGTGATTTTAATGGGACCCTTTGAAGTGATTCTTAGTGGTACTTTGTCAACCATGTCAACCTCTTCAATCTTCTTACCCTGAGTCAGATGATCCACCATACTTTCTACAGATGCTGGTCTTCTTTCAAACACTATAGTATATTTATCCATGAGACGTTGAATCCCATCTCTCAAAATGAAGCAACTATCCGGCTTATAGGTACAATATAGACAATCTTCATGACAACCTGGAAAGATCCCAGCTTGTACTAACCTCTTTTTGATAACAGACAATGGTGTGCTCAACTCCATAACTGAATAGACATGCAGATCTTCATCAATATCTTCATCAATGGCGTTGACAGTCTTCTCGTGATTTGGCATTGGAGCTGTAATCACATTTGGAGTACCTGGTGGATCAAACTCAATTTCTCCAGCATCAATCATATCCTGAATTTTGTTCTTCAAGACCCAGCAGTTATTAGTATCATGTCCTGGACAGTTTGAATGATATGCACATCGTGCATTGGGATTGTACTTGGGAGAGGTAACATTGGGATTCTGAGGGGCCTCCCTCAGGGTAATAAGTTCAGCTTTCAACAGGTGTTGCAATGCCTGAGCCATTGACATGTTGATCTTCGTGAACTGTCTTCTAGCCCTCTGTTGGTTGCCTTGAGGCTGCTCTGTTGTTGCAGGAGTTGGATTTGAAATATGAACTGCACCAACAGACTGATGCCTTCTGTTACGATCAGGCTGACCATACACAGCATTAGATTCTTTCTTCCCAGTGGGAGGCTTCTTTGCAGCACCTGATGAAGAAGTGCCCACTTGGATCTTACCACTCTTGATACCATTCTCTACTCGCTCTCCTGTCATGATCAACTCAGTGAAGCCAGATGATGAGCTTCCAATGAGATGACTGTAAAACGGACCATTCAGCGTACACATGAACATATCAACCAACTCCCTATCAGTCAAAGGGGGTTGAACTCTTCCAGCTAAGTCTCTCCACTTCTGAGCATACTCCTTAAAGCTTTCTTTGGCACCCATAGACATGCTTTGAAGCTGCATGCGAGTGGAGGCCAAGTCAGCATTGTATTGATACTGCTTGTAGAAAGCTTCAGCAAGGTCATTCCAATCTCTGATGTTGACACTCTCCAACTGATAATACCACTCTAGCTGAGCTCCAGATAAACTTTCTTGAAAGAAATGGATCCACAACTTTTTATCAGCAGTGTGGGGTTGAATTCTTCTGACATAAGACCTCAGATGCAATTTGGGACAAGAGACCCCATCATAGACAACAAATGTAGGAACTTTGAATCCAATGGGTATGACCACCCCAGATATCAAGCTCAAATCCTCAAAATCCAGCCCAGATGATTTCTGTAATTCCATAGCATCCATTCTATCCACCAGCATCTTGAATTTGTCTTCGTTAGGCTCATGGTAGTAGTTAGCCTCAGAATCAGAGTCCCCCATAGTGTTGTGGAGACTGCCTCTCTCCTGCTCAGATTCTTCAGATTCATAGTCTTCAACCTGTTCCTTGGTCTTGACAGGACCTTTGAACCTTCTTCCCATGTTGAGCAACCCAGCAGACCTTCTAGCCTTCTTAGTCTTCTTGGCCAGCAGTGTCTTCAATTCATCCTGCCCCTTAGATAGGTTCAAGATCAGCTCTTGGAACTGTGCATTCTGTGCCTGAAGATCCTTAACTGATTGTTCAAGAGCCATTGCTGAAATAAACAGCGAGAAGATGAGAAACCTGTGCACAATTATAAACCTGTGATGCAATGATATGGGAATGCATATGCAATGTTTTCAAGGACCGCAGGATTTAAATTTGCTTAAACAAACAAGAAAGTAACTTTTTATTAGTAATAACTTGTTTTGCCTCTTAGGCTTACAAAAAATGAAAACGAAATAAGTACAAAAGATGGGGTTTTAAGTCTCCCATGGACGTTTCCTCTTGGTGTTGAGGTATGAGTTGAGGTTTCGTTCCTCATGAAGTAGCTTTGTTAGCTCTAGGATCCTTGCTTGGCTTGCTTTGTAATGAGCCTCGAAAGTATCCCTTTGCTCTTTCAGTTGGATCCATGATCTCTGCAAGTCTTCCATATCAGTAGGCATGTCTGGGTGAAGGATGGTATAAGTTGTGTCTCCTTCAGCAACAGGTTCTATGGTAACTGGTAGGATGGCAGGATATGGCATCATGAGTGTCTGAGCACGAAATCGTACCCATCTGAGATAAGCCTCCATAGGAATGGTGTACTTAGGCTCCAGTGTCTTGCTGTCAATCCTGTTTACCTTTCCCCAAGCTCGGATGAATCTCTGACGGTAACCCTGAAGATCGTTGTCGTAATCAAACACAATGCCCTGAATCAACATGTCATGTGGACCATCGCTCCGGGTGTAACCAAACTGTCGTAAAGCTAGAGATGGGTTGTAGGTGATGCCTCCTCTTATGCCTAGAAGTGGCACATTAGGAAACTCCCCACAACGGTCAATGATGGTGACATTCTCCATAGATCTGGAGCACCAATGGATGTCTGAGTGAGAAAGTGACATAATCCTCTTGGACCATCTGAACCCTTGCTCATTCTTCATTACTGAGCGAGGAAGGTGAGAAATAAACCACCTAGAAAGTAAAGGTATACAGCACATCAAAGTTCCTCTTGCCCTTGTAGTACGGGTGTGAAGAGAATGTAGGATGTCTCCAAGTAAGGTAGGCACTGGATTGTGACTCAGGAACATGATGATGGCATGAACGTCTATGAACTGATCAGGATTGGGGAACAACACTAAGCCATAAATCAATAAGGCTAAGATCTCCTCAAAAGCATCGTAGCTCATAGCCTTCAAGAACATTTGAGCTTTATCCACTAATACCTTGGCAAGAATACCTTTAACTCCACTTCTCGTCTCTAGAACAATGTCAGACTTCTTCAGATGTAGAGCTGCAGCAATAACTTCTGGTTTAAGCTCCTTCTCTAAGCCTGTGAATGGCTTCTGATCAAGAACAGGTATACCCAGAAGTTTAGAGAACTCCTCCATGGTTGGAACCAGCTGATAATCAGGAAATGTAAAGCAATGGTGCTTAGGGTCAAAGAACTGAAACAGCACACTCATCATGTCTTCACTGAACCCTGAAGTAACTAGATCCAATAAGTGACCATGTCTCTTGTTGAACTGGGAATGATCAGGCACTAGGGAAACCAACTCCTTGAGCTTAGCAGGTATCCCTACAAAGTTGATCCTGATGGTGTTTCTACGAGCAGAAGCCATGACCTGCAACAAAGAACAAAGATAAATCCTTTGGTCCTTGAAATGGTTAGGGAAAATGATATGCTTATGATGCATGATGATGTCATGATGTCATGCTCAATCACAAACATGTGGCACACACAAACAAGTCACACCATAGCCCTAGGTTTAAAGGCTTGCATGAGGTTCAAAGGCAAGTACCCTCCCCTGAAGTTAGATGGTTCATCCTGTCCTACAAAAGTAACCAGGTTCTAAGGGATCTCAATATCATTGATCCTTCACAAGGGTGGTTGTTCAGAAGGCAACTTACTTGCCAACCAAAACCCTCCAAGTTTAAGATCTCAATGAGCGTAGTATCGAGTGTCAACCAACTTCAGTCTGCACCAAAGCCGGTTACCTCACTACTTTCTAAAGGCCAAGATGAGTTAACTAGGGTTCTAAAAGTCAGTTAGTGCATTGACAACATATGGCAGCCTCAATATTATCCTCAACTTGACTTAAGGAATATAAGCACCAACCAAGAAGTCGCACTAACTATGGCCACCAGATCAACCGTATCGATATACGTCGTACAGTTTCCTTGGTCTATTGCCATTTACCTAAGGTACACTAGATCCGGGTTAGGACCTTTCACACATAAGAGCACCCCAACAATATAATAATAAAGCAAACAAGGCAAACAATTTAAAGTGATCTTAATTCCTAAGGGTACCCCTCTTAAATTTCTCCCCAGCAGAGTCGCCAGTTCTGTAACACGGTGGGAGAACTGACTTTAAACAATGTTGCGGATAGCAAGAGTCGCCACCGACTTTTATTTTATCCATAAGGAAAGGTTATAAAAGAACAAGAAAGACCTTAGAGAATATTTTGGGTCCGGGGGGTAGGTTATGAAAAGGGAAGGTATTAGCATCCTTTTCATCCATGGTTATCCATGGGCTCTTAGGTACTTAAGCTCACTTTTGAATTGTTTTGAAATTGTAGTGTGTGAATAGAAAATTTTCAGAATAGTTAATAAATAATCCATGTAAGGATGTGTTAAGAACTTGTTTGAAAACTTGTTGAAAATTTGTTTAAGTGCGAAACAATTTTGAAGTGAGCAAGCACCTAGGAGTAACCTACCCTAATGTTTAAAGGTCTTTCTTATTCTTCATTCTTTCCTTTAGTAAGACTATCCCTACTATAATGGAGTAGGTAGTCCTTACTTTGGATGTTAAGGGACATGTGAGGGACAATTTGACTTTGAAGGCCATTGTGGGATGTAATAAGCACATATAAGGGACCATCATCATTTTTCGAAAGGGACTCGATTCGTAAAGGCAACCATAAGGGACTTTGATGATTTTCTTTTTGAGGGACTTGCTTTATACACCCTACTTAACCAATATTCATAGGCAACTTGAGGGATATCCTTAGGAAGTGAGACGGCGATTAAAATCGACTTACGTGTGTGAAATGTTTATTTTAATTATCTTTATTTAAAAGTGATCTAAATTTATTTTAATATTACATACATGTTGTTACACTCCCTAATTACTAACCATAATAATAATTAAATAATTAAACAACTTTACATCCAAGAAACAATTACAAAATAATAAGCAAAATAATTAAATAGCAAAGATAAATAAAATATAAATAAGCAATAATAAATAATAAAGAGGGTTAATTCTAAGTTTACTCGGCAAGACATCGCATCTTGTGCCTACGTATCCTTACGGGAGTGGAATCAGAGTAATCGTAGTTCCCCTCAATAGGGAGGTTAGAAACTTCTTGACTGTGGTCAAGGTCTCAAGGGGAATAAACGCATCTTAAGGACACGCTTACGTGGAGTGTAGAAACTCCAAATCTCTACGTTGAAATGTTAAGTTGTAATTAGGGTTAAATTAGGGATTCCACGGCGGGAAACCCTAAAATGAGCGCGGCGGCTCTTTGACCTAATGCTAAGGGTAAAATTGTAATTTTGCCTGCGGCGAGGCATTTGTGAAAATTAGGGTTTGTAGTTTGTAGTCTTGAGGATTTGAAATTGAATGTGCGAAGTTTTACGGACTATTGGCGCGGCGGCCAAACAGTTAGACCTAACCTTCGGATGTGTGCAATGTGACAGAAATAATAGTAAACGCGTGAGATAATTGAATCATGCAAACAGAGAGATAATGTCATAATTTAAACCATGCAAGCAGAAATTTAAAGGCAGAATTTAAAGAGCGATTGTTAAGTTCGCGAGGTTACATGAGAGGAGCAGATACAATATGATAATGAAATTTGAATTGAACAATAATAAAATAAAATAAATAACGGTTCTAGTTATTATTTTAAAAAAAAAAGATTTTAGTTATTATTTTAAATTTATCTAAAAAAAAGTTTTTCTTAAAAATAATAGGTTTTCATATTAATTTGGAAAAGATGTTAATGTTATTTATTTTAAAAAACAGATTTTTATATTATAACAAATTTTAATAAATTAATGATAACAATAATAATAATAATGGTAATAATAATGATAATAATGATAATAATAATAAATAATGATAATAATAATAATAATAATAATAATAATAATAATAATAATAATAATAATAATAATAATAATAAAGCAATGATGAATTTTAAATGTGCCAAATAACCCAACAATGTTGCTAACGCAGAAATGCGCTCATCGCAACCAGATCTAAATCGGACGAAACAAAATTTATCGCAAAGAAAAAGAAATTAAGCAAAAAATAGTATTATTGCTCACACAAAAATGCGATCATCGCAACCAGATCGAACTAACACAAATGTCACGCGTCATGCACACAAATGTGCAAACATCGTATCGACATAATTCGATCAAAAATCTTATATATATAAACTCTAACAATTTAAAAATTATATATATATAAACGTAACAGTAATAGATAAAGAAAAAGAAATAACGGTAATAGATGAAGAAAAAGAAATAACGGTAAAAGATGAAGAAAAAGAAACAACAGTAATAGATGAAGGAAAAGAAATAACGGTAAACGATGAAGAAAAAGAAACAATAGTAATGGATGAAGAAGAAAACTAAATAACGGCAAACGGCACTCACTCCTCTTAGGTTTTTTTCATTCTCCCCTTTTTTCCAACAAGGCAACACATGTATATATAGGGAACAAATTAGGGTTAACACCAAATTGTCAATAATGTCCCTAAAGCCCATTTTAAAGCCCAAACTAAATAATTAGTTAAGAAAAAATAAAATTTAAATAATTTAAAATAATTAAAATAAATTTAAAATAAAAACTAATAATCCTATTGATTCCTAAAATAAAAAATATTATAAAAAGAACAAAATTTTTTTCAATATTTTTTATTTTATGATTTTTTGGATATTTTTATGAATAATTTAGAAAAAAGTGAAAAAAATAATATTTTAAAAAAATGATTTAATTAAAATACGAAAATAATAATTAAATAATAATAAAAAACTATTTTTGTTATTTTTTTAATGAAAGATAGAAAAATTTAGAGTAAAAATAATAAAAAACAAAAAAAAATGACAAAGGTGAGATTCGAACTCTCAACCTCTCACACTCATAACTCCTTACACATGTCCTCCTGCCAATTGTGTCATTTTTACTTTTTAGAAAAAAAATGCATGCCATATGATATTTACCTGCAAAAAGTCAAACGACTACACAAATTTGTTAGTAATTGATTAAATGCAATGAAATGCGACGACAAATCTTAGGGCAAAATTTGGGGTATTACAGTTATTATGATAATATTTCTCACCCAACCTCTCTTTGATGTTGGCAAAAAAAAAATCATGAAGTTTGACTTTGGTTTGACCACAGTTGACCTCAGTTTGACCTTTTAACTGCATTGACTGCTTTTGACTTATCTGATCATCTGACTGAGCAAACTTTTGAGAAAAGTCTTGAAACTTGACATGGGGGTTCTTATACACATATAAGATGTTATGAAGCTCACTTGAAGTCTTGGAAGTCCATTTAGCCTGATTAAAGTCAAAACCCTAGTTTTGGATGCACTGCTTAGGAGGTGCATTGTCTGAGGGAATTGTCAACTCTTCTGACCAATTGTGAATTTTGTGAACCTTGTGAACCTTCTTGGAACACAAAGTCTTGTATTGTGAGGGCAAATTTTGGGGTGCAACACGTCCCATGGGGAGTCGTGATGATTGCCCCAATTCCACTTCCGTATGAATTTACAGCACTGTCAAAAATCAATTGCCATTGGGAACCCAGCTCAGGACCTTCACCATGCAATGGTTCTTCGCAATCTTTCATCTTTAAGTACATGATATCCTTGTCAGGAAAATCAAACTTCATTGGCTGGTAATCATCAATTGGCTGCTCAGCCAGGTACTCTGACAGGACGCTACCTTTGATAGCCTTTTGCGAGACATACTGTATATCGTACTCTGTCAGTACCATCTGCCATCGGGCAATCCTTCCAGAAAGTGCCTACTTTTCAAAGACGTATTTGATCGGATCCATCTTCGAAATCAGCATAGTTGTATGATTCAGCATGTATTGTCTCAGACGTTTGACAGCCCAAGCAAGTGCACAACACGTCTTTTCGAGCATAGAGTAACAGGATTCACAGTCTGTGAACCTTTTACTCAAGTAATAGATCGCATGCTCTTTTTGTCCAGTCTTGTCGTGTTGACCGAGAACACAACCCATACTGTTCTCAAGAACCGTCAAGTACATAATCAGCGGTCTTCTAGCTACTGGAGGCATCAATACCGGAGGTTCCTGCAAGTATTATTTTATTCTTTCAAACGCCTTTTGACAATCTTCGTTCCAGACAATTGCCTGGTCTTTTTTCAACAATTTAAACATGGGCTCACACGTGGCAGTAAGGTGAGATATGAACTGGGCAATGTAGTTCAACCTCCCCAAAAAACCCCGAACCTCTTTCTCTGTTTTTGGTGCTGGCATTTCTTGTATTGCTTTTATTTTAGCAGGATCAACCTCTATTCCTTTTTCGCTTACAATGAACCCCAGTAGCTTACCAGATCTCACCCCGAAGGTGCACTTATTAGGATTCAGCCTCAGCCTGAGTTTCCTAAGCCTTTCAAACAATTCCAGAAGATTCACCAGATGCTCTTCCTCCGTCTGGGATTTAGCAATCATATCGTCAACATAGACCTCAATCTCTTTATGCATCATGTCATGAAAGAGTGTCGTCATAGCACGCTGATATGTTGCCCCAGCATTCTTCAAACCAAAGGGCATCACTTTGTAGCAGAACATTCCCCACGGGGTAATAAAAGTTGTTTTCTCCATATCCTCCGGCGCCATCTTAATCTGATTATAGCCCGAAAAGCCGTCTATGAAGGAAAACACCGAGAGTTGAGCAGTGTTGTCGACCAACACATCAATATGGGGAAGCGGGAAGTCATCCTTAGGGCTCGCCTTATTCAGATCTCGATAGTCAACGCACATCTGCACCTTACCATCTTTCTTTGGTACAGGTACTATATTGGCAACCCAATGAGGGTAAGTTGTAACAGCTAGGAAACCAGCGTCCCACTGTTTCTGTACTTCCTCTTTAATCTTTACAGCCATATCTGGTTTAGTTCTTCTAAGCTTTTGCTTAACCGGCAGACAGTCTTCACGTAATGGCAAGCGGTGGACCACAATATCAGTATCTAGCCCAGGCATATCTTCATAAGACCAAGCAAAGATGTCACTATACTCTCGAAGAATCTCGACAAGTCTCTGCTTGATATCACTTTGCAGCGCAGCCCCTATCCGGACATTCCTGACAACTTCTTCCGAACCCAAATTAACGATCTCAATATCCTCCTGATGAGGCAGAATGATTATCTCTTCTTGTTTCAACAGACGAGTCAGTTCTTTTGGTAAGTCGTCGTCCTCAACAATCTCTTCCTCGGCTTGGAATATCGGGTGCTCAAAGTCGAAGCGAGTCATAGGGAGATCTTGATTGGTGTCATCTGAAATATAGATCCTGCAAGAGAAAGGGTTAAATGCTTCAATGATATGCAAACGAAGCATACAACCACATTGCCATTTTATTGTAAAAAATAAAAACGGAAAGCAGAAAAATAGGGATCACAAAATTTGCCTGAGAAAAACGCCTTTATTTGATGATTAAAACAAAGCATACACATAAACAAGTAGGCCCTGAAATAAAATCACTATGCCCCGGGTAGGACATAGGATTGTACAATAATCGAAAAATAAGGCATTACTGTTTCGGCGTCACTTGAACAAAATCCTGGATAGACCAGTTGCATAGGCTCTGTCCTGGCTCACTGGGCTTGATCCACGAGTCCATGTCACAATCGCTATCGCCTTCTTCACCGTCAGACACAACATTGATCTGCTCAAAACTGACTCCTCCCGAAGTAAACACAATCGGCCCTTTGAATTTTGGCTTGCTTTGCGATGAAGCTGACGACGACGAGTGATACCTTAAGCCGAACTTGTCTTGCTTAACAGGAATCTCCAGAACTTGACCCCAACCTTTGGTCTCCCCGGCCTGAACTACCGCTTGGGCTTCCTTGTATGACGACATAGCCACTTCTGACCCACTGCTTAAGACAGGAGATTTATCTCTGATTTGCAGTCCTTCAAAGGCTTGGCATAATGTCTCATGGATCTCACCATCCACTTCGACATATTTAAACGATGACAGGTGACAGACCAAAATGTCTTCCTCCCCACATACGGTGACAATGCTACCACCGACCATATACTTAAGCTTTTGGTGCAACGTCGATGTTACAGCCCCCGCAGCATGGATCCACGGTCGTCCAAGCAAACAGCTATAAGCTGGCTGTATATCCATGATGTAAAATACAGTGTCAAACACCTCTGGACCAACCTGGATTGGCAAAGTCAGTTCTCCAAACACGGACCTTCTCATCCCATCAAATGCTCTCACTACCAGGTCACTTGGCGTGCAGATTACACCTCGAGTATCTAGCTTCAGCAATGCTTTCTTGGGCAAGACGTTTAGGGATGAGCCAGTGTCAACAAGGACATGAGACATAACAGTGCCCCTACACTCAACAGAAATATGCAATGCACTGTTATGGTTACGACCCCTGGGTGTCAAATCAAAATCAGTAAAGCAGCCATGCCCCGCATTCACGTGCGCAATCACTCCTTCGAGCTGATTCACGGATATCTCCTGGGGTACATAGGCAGCGTCAAGAGCTTTCAACAACGCGTTCCGGTGAGCTTCAGAACAAAGCAGTAATGACAAAATCGAGATCTTGGAAGGCGTCTGCTGCAGATGGTCGACAATTTTGTAATCGCTCTTCCGAATTAATCTCATGAATTCTTCTACATCTTTGGTCAAAGCCTCTTTTTCCTTCTCTTGAGAAGGTCCTTCTTCATAAACTTTACCTTTCCCCTTAGCAATTCGCTCAACTTCTACTTCTGGTGACGTAAAGATTCTACCACTGCGGGTTATGCCCCCTGCCCCCACAAGATTATCAACGGATCCTACAGGCAGGCTTGGCAAGTTAATCTTCTCCCCATTGCAATACACTTACCCCCCATAATTCCAGGGGATGGCTTTAGTACTCTCATACGGAATAGGTCCAGCTTTGGTAATTGTGATAGTTGGCCTCTTGGGAAGTGCCGATATCGTGACCGTTTTGAACGGGATCGTAATCGTTGCAACCTCGCCCTGCTCTTCAGCTATTGCCTCAACATGCTTGTCTTCAGCAGTGCAATCAAATTGCAGCGTACCCTCATCGATCAACCCTTGAATACCCCTTCTCATGTTATCACAACCCTCAAGCTGGGCCAAATAATCAATACAATCAGCATCACAACCAGGGAACACTCCCCCTTTTAACAATCTGCTCTTGACATAACCCAAAGGCATTTTTAATTCATCCACATTCATAACCAGGTTCAGACTAGCATCTTCCAGAATTGCACCCACCTGTGTAGACCCGTGGCTTGGCATCGGATTCTTCTCAATATTGGGCGCTTCGTTACCGAAGTTTATAGCCTTGCTATCTAACAAATCTTGCACCTTGTGCTTTAAAGCATGGCAGTTTTCAATGCTATGACCGGGTGCCCCGAAATGGAATTCGCAATGGGCATTAGCGTCATACCCGAAAGGAGGTGTACCCGTTAACAGAGCCATCGTCCTTTTCTCGACCAACTGCAACTGTAACAAAGTTGGAAGAAGCTGAGCATATGGCAGTGGAGGTGCCTCAAATACTCTCTTCACAACCCTATCTCGACCTTGATATCTCTGTGGAGCAGCATTCTATTGCCCCTGTTGCTACTGTTGTTGCTGTTGAGGTACCGGAATTGTCACACTAGCAATTTGCTGCTGACGATATTGGTTTCGACCTCTACCTCTCCCTCGAGAGCTGTATACTGAATTTGTATCCCCCTGTCTCTTATTCCCAAAATCTTTCTTACCACCTCCAGCTGAGGTTGACTCACCCGCTTGAATCTTACCAATCTTAACACCATTCTCGATACGTTCCCCCAAGAGTATCAACTCGGAAAAATTAGTCATCGTATAATTGATAAGCCTGTCATAGTACAACCCAGAGAAAGTGCCCACAAACATATCCACCAACTCATGCTCCACCATGGGCGGGTGCACCCTGGCAGCTAGCTCACGCCATCTCTGGGCGTACTCTTTGAAACTCTCACTATTCTTCTGAGAAAGGTTTTGGAGCTGGACCCTGTTCGGCGCAAGGTCGCTATTATATTGGTAGTGCTTGACAAAAGCTTCCGCTAACTCCTTCCAGCTACCAATTTGAGTAGGCTCTAACCCCATGTACCATTCCAATGATGGACCCGACAAGCTGTCTTGGAAAAAATGCATCAGCATCTTTTCGTCATCAGAGTAGGCGAACATTCTCCGGTAGTAAGATCACACGTGAACTCTCGGGCAAGTATCCCCCTTATAATTGTCAAATGTGGGTGCTTTAAATTTGAGTGGCACCCTCAATCCAGGAACCAATCCCATGTTAGCCACGTCTAACCCCGTGGAGTTCTGATTAGCAAGATTCCTCATCTGTTCTTCCAACAACCTGAACCTTCTATCACTGTCAACGGGCATCTCACGATCCCTGCCTGGATGAGGGAAAGCATCTTCCTGGCGATCTTCGCCCCAGTGAGAATCATCATTACCATAACCAGCATAAGCAATATTGGGACCAAAACCAGCCTGATTGATCCTATGACCGTACCCCATATTACCAAAACCTTGGTTTCCAGCACCTGGCCCAAAGCCAACATTGCGAGCACCAGTACCCATGCCATTGTGGCTTGCATTGCCGAAGCCAGCATTACCGAAGCCTTGATTACCATAACCCTGATTCCCGTAACCTTGATTACCATAGCCCTGATTACCATATCCTTGATTACCACCAAAACCAGCGTTGCCGATACCAACACCCATACCAGTATTCCCTGCACCGAGACCAGCATTCCCAATGCCAACATTGAACCCAACATCCCCATTTCCAACATTGAAACCGGCATTCCCAGCACCAACAGGGAAACCAGCATTCCCAGGCACATTCACATTCTCAGCTCTGTTACCGTTCACATCAGTATTGAGGGCAACCACCGGTACAGTGTCATCTGCTCGAGGAGTCTCGACTTGAGAAGTATTATTAGCAAATCCGCCGTGTAGCACACCCTGACTGTCAACCCTAGCAATGAGAGGCTGCACCAGAGTTTGCAGCTGCTTCTGGCCCTTGGCCACAGTTTCCATCACCTGCATGAACTGCACCATCCAGTCGCGCATCTCTTGCATCTCACTCAGCATCTGGTCCATGGCTTTCTTACAGTTGCTTCTGGTAGAGTAGCGATGAATACACTGATCGGCAATCCTGGAACCTGCATCAACAGAGGGTTAGGAAACAGTTCAAGGTCCCTGTCATGCAAATGATTTATGCAAATGCAAACACGTATCCATGCATTAGGAGGAAGTGCCCATCGATTCTAGCTCCAAGACAAATAAAGTCTATCGTCCAATCATGGAAAGAAACCCTCATATATATATGAAAAGCCCGTGTGGGTTGTGTACAACAAAAGCAAAATACAACTGAAGCAGCAGCATGACCCCAACCAACAAGCCTAGTGGTGATCAGCATATTAGCATAAAAGGTACAAAGAAATACAAAGAAAATCAAGTGCGGCCACGGGCACGGAAATCCTCTAGTAACTTCTCCGTGTCAGGATGGTCAGGCTGAGTGAGCAAGCCCTAGATCAACAGATCCCTTTGCCTGATGGCATTCGGGAGGTTCTCAGTAATGCTCCTACAAACACCCTCTTCAGAACGGTTCTCCACCCTACTCCTCTTAGCGTAAGCCCGGAGTTGATAATCCAGTAAGTTAGCTTTGATCTCAACCATCTTATATTGGACATCTCGTCAGAGTGAGGCTTCAACCTCTATCTTTTTGCTTTTGGCCTCAACCTAGGCTTCCAACTGGACTATCTGCTGCTTCAGCTTTTCTTCCCGCTCTTTGTGGCTAGTCAAGGTATTATTCCACAGCTTCTCGTACTGGGTCAACTTCCGGTATACCTTATCTAGATCCTGCTTCTTGGTGGTCAATACCCCGTGCACTGCCTTTAGGTCCAACCCAAGACGCTCTCTAGAATCGGTCTCTTTGGTCAAGTTAGCGCCCAGGTGGTTGATCATCTCTGTCTGCCTCTTGCAGGTGTAGACAGCTATGCTCTTTTCTCTTCGGAGCTGAGCGATCTCACTTTCCAGTTCTTCATTGGCTTTGACTAGCTCTGCATTCTTGGCTTGAAGCTGCTCGTACTTCTGGATTTCGATCATGGTAGGCTCTAAAGGTTCATCTTGCTTGACAGGAGGAAAAGGCATCAACACTTTCTCTGCTCTGTTACGAATCCAGTCCACATAAGGAGGGTAAGCCTGATTATTGTTTTTCCCCAATGAGGTCTTTCCCTTTCGGTGAACGTTGTTCCAGGCATGTTCAAATCTAACCAGATCATCCCCTTCTAATGCACCAGTGAGGTACAGAGATTCCTGTACCTCTTCGTCCTTAGGGGGGGCCCTCAAAGCATACCCGAACTGTCGGATAGCAATAGATGGATTGTAGTTGATACATCCCTTCCTACCCACAAGAGGGACATTGGGAAAGCTCCCACAACTGTAAATGATTTCACTCCCCAGACGATCTCTATCAAACCACTCAATGTCTTCGGTAGACAAGCTCATCAGTCGCTCTGACCATCCTTCGGTAGATGAGTGATAAACCATCTATAGAACAATGAAGCACAACAGGACACACTCTTGCCTCTTCTATTTTCGTTCTTGTAGTGCACCAAATGGTACACGTCCCCGAGCAAGGTTGGGATTGGATTCTTTGAGACGAAGATACGAAGGGCATCCACATCCACAAAATCTGGAATATTGGGGAATAACATGATACCATATATGCACAGGGCCAAAATAGCTTTGAACGCCACCCAGCATTCCTTCTTGGCGAAGTGTCGGGCTTTCTCAGCTAGAAAAGGTAAAGGGAATCCCCAGGCTCCATTTATCTTGACAGTCTTTCCTTCCAACTCAGAAACATCAATATGCAGAGCTGTAGCAATCTTAGTCAGATCCGGCTCCTGATCGATAGGCCAAAAGGGTACTTGAGCAAGAATGGGTATCTCCAATATGACAGAAAACTCTTCCAAAGTGGGGGCCAGTACATAGCTCGGAAATGTGAAGCAACGCAGCGGGGGATCATAAAACTGAAGTAGAGTCTGGAGTCCGTTCAATTCATACACAGATGGCTTGCACACAACGCTGAGAAGCTTCCCATAGGTTCTTCTAAAATCTCCCATCACTTCTTTACCAGGCAAGGAAATCAAACCCCTCAGAGTAGTAATATCCGGAGTAGGAAATTTGTAGGCCAAAGTTCTTCTCACGCTGGGCTCCATGATGGACACAGAAAGGACAAGATTGCTAGAATCGAGAGGGAACTGCACACCTGCAACACAGATACGTGTTAGATGCAATGCAATATGAAAATGTAAATGCAAATGCAAAATGAAGCAGGGGATCAAGTGCTGTGATGTGCTGTGAAGTGGCAGGTCATATTTTAGCTTCATCAAGAATATACCACACTCTGATAATAAAGGCCTACTGAAACCCACAATACTGGTTCACTGACAAGAAAACCAGGTTGTCTGAAGGTTACGGTTTCCTGCAATAAACCTGACCCCGCTCACAGGTATGGACCTAATCACTGACGAAGGTACAACATCCTATGCGTTCATCAGCGTCACAGACTTTCAAGAAACAATGATATGACACCCAGAAGGTGTGGCATCATCATCTCTTGAAGTGGCCTCACTCAGCTGAATCACAAATGATCGGTCCCCAGAGTCGACAATCCTAAGATCTGAAATCCTTTCAACGGCCCACTGGGTTGGAAATGGAAATCATCTCCAAGAACCTCGTCTGAGCGCAGATTTCGTGGGAACTAGTGCATGCCTAACATACAGGTTCACCACAAATCTACTTCTAAAGCTATGTACATACTCAAGCCTGGGTATGGCTTATCACTCATCAGATCCCCTTCCCACAACATCACAATAATAATAATATCATACTGAAAATAAAATGCGAAAAGTAAAAAAGCGATAAATAAACACAACCCAACAGGTAAACACACAAGCGCTAGGAATGACTCACACAGGGGACCGTTGGAGTCGCCAGCTGTCGCTACTGCGAAAATAAGGTGCCGGCAATGACAGAAGAGTCGCCACCTTTCGTTATTTATCCCTCAGAACGGGAAAGGAAACAATCGGAAAAACCTAACGCAAAGGGTATAAGACAAGGTCGTCGCAACCATGGTCTGGATTTGAGAGTGGGTTACGCAAGGGGGAAGGTATTAGCACCCCTCACGTCCATCGTACTCGATGGGATCCACGCTTGTTGTTTAACGGAAAAGGGTGTGTTTAAACTATCTACACTAAAGGTCTGGTCTGAAAAGGAAAGAAACTAACTCGGCAGAACACAACAGTTCTATGCCTACGTATTCCCGTCTGGAACGAGAAATTAAAGTCAACGTAGTTCGCCTAACTACGGGTGAAGAGGGGAAGGTTGCTCGCCGAGATATCGCATCTCGTGCCTACGTACTTTCACACAGCGCGAAAGATCAGAGCAAACTTAGTTCGGGAAACGACGGAACACGGGTTTGTTCGACTGTTTTTTATCCGAGTAAGGTTAACAGACGGTTCCAGCAGTTGGTGTATGCAGCTCGACCATTAGAGACTTAGGCGTTACCGTTTGCGGTAGAACCGAGAGTTAACAAAACTCTCCTTCTTAAAAAGGGTTCCACGGGATTAGGGTCCAAGAGGACAAAAAGATATTTGATATTTGTTTTCTGTTTTTTACGGAAGAAGTGTTTTTTAGTTGTCTGTAGTTTGTACAGCACTAGAGACTATGACTTAGGAGCGAATGTGTCGCATATCGTCCAAAGGACATATACTAAACACTCTAGATGATTGAGAGGAGACCGCTCAATCATCACTTCCCAAGTAGCTTAAGGCTCGTATCGCGTTTGTACTAACTGGCCTTTATTACGTTTTTTTACTATTGTTTGAGATAAGAAGAGAAAGGTAACAACTAAAGGGGAACTGTACAGTCCTAATGTTGTCATGCAAAATTAATCCTATGGTTGAGGTTAGGAGGGAACTACCTAATGTTATCATGCATGGTTAGGACCCTAATGTCTGTCATAACTTCTCTTGAACAAGAGAAGTCAGAGTTCCTAGGGGAACATGGCAAAGGGAAGCAAACAATAAAAGAAATAACTGTAAAGAAATTACTGTAAAGAAGCATGCAATGCAAGTGAGGGAGGAAATATGTGTGGGGCAGAAGCCTCCACAACCTCATATTAACCTCAAGCCAGATATGAATAACTGCAAATATAATAGAAGAAAGTAAATGCAATTAAATAGACCACACACCACACAGGCAAGGGAGCTGAGCTCTACCAAATACCAGCAAGCAAAGCCACACAGTAAAAATACAAGCACAAGGAGTCCCACTCAACTTCTAATGCAATACAAGCAAGGGGAGAAGCTCAACCCTTAGGATGCTCTTAGGCCTACGATCATCTACATGAAGCCTACTACTAATGCAACACTCCAAGCAAGTCACATCAATACAGTTGAACAAGAAGAAAACAGACAAACAGGTAAAACAAGCCAGCAATCTCCACAGCAGAGCAATCTTCTGAAAGCAATCCAATCCAAAGTCTGTAACTGTTCTTCAAGTCCACACTATCTTCAAGAGAAGGAAAGGAATTTACGACAAGGCACTCAACCAACTAAGAAAAATTTGGGGAAACCTAAAGGTTTGGCTTCTTCAAGAGGTGTGCCATATTCCCCCCACAGGAGGGACTGTGCTACCTCAAGAAGGTTCCTAAAGAGGAAAGAATGAGAGAATTTTAGGAGAATGGAGATGAGAAGCAAAGTAAGTTCCACAGGAACCTACCACAGACACTCAACCACCTCCATTTCCTTTAGAGAGCTTGCTTAGGCTCAACTCCAATGTGAAAGGCAGGGAATTCCTCCTGTGGAGGAATTATACTCACAAGGGAGGATCCTAATTAAGCAAGGAATATTTGAAAGGGGAACTAATCCTAGGGAAAGATCATCCACCTACTTGAATCTCTAAAGAAACTCAAATGTTATCTCCTAATGATTACCTATACTAAGGTCAATTTGCAAAATGGGGAACTAATGGAAAATCACCCCTAAAAATTCTAAGGAAAATACTACACCACCCTACATGTGTCAACATTCTATGGTAGAAAAATCAGAGGTTAAACCTAAGTCAAAAGGCTCAAATTAAATCTAAAACCTCAAGGGTACACTAAAGAGATCCATTCATGAACACTCCTAAGCAATTACCCTAAAACCTTATTTAAAATCATCTAAAAATCATAACAAAAATTACACAACATCATCAACAAGTGTACAATCAGCATGTAAAATTTCAAGATCAAACTCAGAAGTATGGATGAGAAATAAAATGAACAAATTCAACATACCATTATCACATTATTAAAATTACACTAAAAGAGAAAATATGAAATTAATTGCAAAATAAATGGAAAATTAAAATAAAAAGCATGGAAATATTCTACACATCTAAATCTATATCCACCAATTTTCTCAGAATTTATTACCAACATTCATCATTTTTTGTGAATTAAACAAACAATTAATAAAACAAAAGAAATAAAGAAAAAGAAAGTAAAAAGAAATCACTGGGGGAGGTGTAGCCAGCAGGAGAAACAAGGGCTTATTCTCCTGGGCCCAAGAATGGGGGGTGTTGATAGCGCTCAGGTCTGGGCCTAATTGGATTATTAATTCAGTTTATTAATTCTCACTGAAACACGCCCAGGGGGGTTCATTAAGCAACAACCTATAATGTATTTCATGTTGGGCCTGCTAGGGAGGGGTGAGGATTGCACAAGCCCATAACCACTAATCAATCAAACTCAGCTATCACAATTAAATGAAAAGACCACACGAGGGATCGAGCTCACGCTCCCTAAGTGCATGCAGCGAACTGACTAAGCCTGGTACCAATCACTTAACAAAACGACGTAGTCTTAGTGAGGGATGACGTGGCGCGCTCGTTGCTGTAGGATACAATGACTTGGTCTCCCTTCTTCGCCTGATCGGACTGCAACGAACTCGTCTTCTTCATTTTGAAAAAATGCAGGGAGGGAAAATGCAGATTCCGGCCGCGAATGGCCGGAGCTTCGCCGACAACATCTCCAACCTTCTATCTCTCTCAATACTCAACCAATCAACACGATTCTTGAATGAAAGTTTAAGGAAATTCCATGAGGATTACGAATATACCAATCAAACATGCTGAAACCTCAAGACCAGAGAAATCTATGTCCAAACCAAAAATGGATGCAACCCTAATTTGTCACTAAACCTCAAATTTACTATCCAGAATCCATCTACATCTTAATTACAACCTAGCCACATGAATCTAAGATGCTAAAAACGCGTAAATTAAGTGCAAATTCGAGAAATGGAAACCTGAGTTTGAACTTCGAGTACAATTGGTTTCAGGCCTCAATTCTTCTCCAACAAGTGCAGATTGCTTCAGTGAATGATGATGAATGTTTCTTGATAGCCAATTCCCGCTGAAACTCTCTGAATCTCCAAAACCGAAAATCAAGTTCCAAGCTATTTCACCAAATTGCTCCAATGGATTCTCAACTGAATTTGACACTAGCAGGTTCTCAGAATGATCCACATCCAATTTATATTCAGTTTAACAACTTTGGAGGCCCAAACAAAGCCCGATTTGGGATTTTCAAGTTTCACTTTCCTTCCAAAATTTCAATGAGGTTGTACACGTTTTGGCCTTGCTCTCCCCTCAAATTCCATCCAATTCACTTACTTAACAGTCAGGGAGTATAATTGAAGAGTTTTCCCTCCTTGATTCCAATCAAAGGGATGCATTTGGTATGTTTCTTCATAATGAAGTAAGACTCCATATGGCCATGGTATGAGCTTCAATTCAAAAATTTGATGATGCCAAAGTCTTTAGAATATCAATTCCAATCAAAATGATCACAAACTTGGCCTGAAAACATCCCATTTCTAATTGTTTTGAATTTTTACATTTTAATCCATTAAAATGGTCTTTTTGGGAATTTTCTTCAACCAATGCTTGATACAATCCATATCAATGGACTCTTGATACTTGGATAAGCTAAAAACATCATTTTGAGAAACTTTCATGTTGAACAAAAATCCATTTGAAGCTTGCAAGATAGTGAAATTGACCTATAATGCCAAATGACCTATAATCTTACTTTCCCAAAATACCCCTAACTTGTAAACCTCATAACTTGAGTTCTACAAATCAGATGGAAGACTTATAATACAATTTAGAAAGCTAAGATCAAGACCTACAACTTTTATGTTGGCCAAAAGTTTATGAGAAACACCCTTCTAGGTCAAAAGTGCCTTGGAAGTTGGTGAACTTTCAAAGACAAATTTCACATTCCTCAAATGACCTGTAACTTGTCTGGACCATAACTTGAGTTATATAAATCCAATGGAGGACTTATAGTACTCAAATTAAATCTAAGAGCATGCTCTACAAGTTTCATGTTGGCCAAATATGGAGATGAAACTTTTATCTTGAGATAAGTGGTCTTGAAGTTAGGCACTAAATAGGGGATTTTACCCTGAGAACCCTAATTTAGCAACTCCTCACACTTTGAATTCTTCTTGAATAGATCTTGGAATATTATCTCATGTGTCTCAACACAACTATCCATGGTTACAAAGACCTAGAATTGAGCTTTGATCCTCTTCAATTGTACAGTTGACTTGGAATTACTCAGATGAAAACCATACTTGCAACACCCTCAATTGTGGCTCTTCACACTTGGCATAATGACTTGATTGAGCTCCACCATGACCTTCAAGGAACTTCAATGAGCTCTACTCACCCCCTCTCACCTTGGTCAAGGCCTCACAATCCACTTATGATCTTCAATTGGTCCCCAAATTAGGAGATTAACCCCATACAAGCAAATGAACTCCTAAAGAACCCAACCCTCTTCCTGATGACTAATGACTTCTTAAGCTTGAACAAAACCTATAGATAGGCTTCTCTGGATACAAACCATACTTGATCCCCTGCTAAATGAGTAATTCTATGTTATGCAAATTCTAGAGTAATGCAATGCTAATGCAATGAGACATAAACCTAGTAAGAAAAGGTTAGGCAAATTTTGGGGTGCAACACACCACTTTACACTTTTCACACCAGCCCTTGTTCCAAACACTAAACCACCATAAAAACCACCATCTCATCCACTTGGAAAAGTTGTTTACAAGGCTAAGAAAGTTCAGGCTAAGGATCAATCTGAATAAATGTACCTTTGGGGTAAGATCTGGTAAATTGCTAGGTTTTATCATGAGCCAAAAAGGAATTGAAGTCAATCCCGACAAAGTAAAAGCTATCCAAGATATGCCAGTTCCAAGAACAAAGAAGGAGGTTTGTGGTTTCTTAGGGAGATTAAACTATATTTTCAAATTCATATCTCACCTAACAGCCACCTGTGAGCCAATATTCAAGTTGCTTCGCAAAGATCAAGCAATCGTTTTGAATGATAATTGCCAAAAAGAATTTGAGAAAATAATGGAATATTTACAAGAGTCGCCGATATTGATGCCTCCCGCGCCAGGAAGACCTCTCATCATGTACTTGACCGTTCTGGAAGAACCAATGGGATGCATGTTGGGGCAACATGACGAAACAGGTAGAAAGAAGCACACTATCTACTATTTAAGCAAAAAGTTTACCGACTGTGAAACGAGATACTCAATGTTGGAAAAGACATGTTGCGCGCTTGCATGGGCTACTAAACGCTTAAGGAAATATATGTTGACCCATACCACATTACTGATATCAAAGATGGATCCAGTCAAGTACATCTTCGAAAAGCCTGCTCTCACGAGACGAGTAGCTCGTTGGCAAATGGTACTGATAGAATATGACATCAAGTACGTCTCACAAAAAGCTATCAAAGGGAGTGTGTTGTTTGAATATCTTTCCCACCAACCTAGGGAAGATTACCAGCCTATACGTTTTGACTTCCCTGATGAAGACATCATGCTTATCAGAGACTATGAAACATTAATCCCAAGCAATGAACCCGAACCAGGGTCGCGATGGACACTCGTATTTGATGGCGCTGCAAATGCTCAAGGAAATGGGATAGGGGCAATCATCACATCTCCTACCGGGTTTCATATCCCATTCACTGCAAGATTATGTTTCGAATGCACCAACAATATGGTTGAATATGAAGCATGTATCTTCGGAATAGAACCGCTATTGATCATGGAATCAAGATCCTGGAAGTGTATGGGGATTCCCCATTAGTCATCAATCAAGTCAAAGGCGACTGGGAAACACGTGACAGCAAACTAGTTCCATATCGAGATCACGTCTTGAAGTTAATCCCGTACTTTAATGAGATTACTTTCAATCACATTCTTAGAGAAAGCAATCAATTGGTAGACGCTCTTGCCACGTTGTCGTCCATGTTCAAACTCAAATGGGGAAATGAGGCACCCGCTATCCATATTGAACGTCTTGATGAGCCTGCCCACTGTCTGGAAGCAGAATTAATAACTGACGATCAACCTTGGTTCTATGATATCAAAAGGTATCTAGAAAGGAAAGAGTATCTAGAAAATGTTTCCATCATAGACAAGAAGTATTTAAGAAGTCTTTCATCCAAATTCTTCTTAAGCGGAGATGTGCTTTACAAGCGAAACTATGACTCGGTCTTGCTCAGATGCGTGGATAGACACGAAGCTGATCGAATCATAAACGAAATCCATGAAGGCTCTTTTGGTACACATGCCAGTGGACACACGATGGTTATGAAGATTTTGAGGGCGGGTTATTATTGGTTGGAGATGGGAACTGATTGTTATCGTCACGTGCAAACATGCCACAAATTTCAAATCTATGCAGATAAGATACATGTGCCGCCAGTTCCTCTAAACGTCTTGACATCGCCTTGGCCCTTCGCCATGTGGGGCATAGATATGATTGGACGCATCGAGCCAACTGCTTCAAACGGTCATCGTTTCATCTTAGTGGCCATTGACTATTTCACTAAATGGGTAGAGGCCGCGTCTTATGCCAATGTCACCAAACAAGTGGTCACTCGCTTTATCAAGAAAGAAATCATTTGTCGTTATGGGGTCCCAAATAAAATCGTTACTGACAATGGTTCAAACCTCAATAACAAGATGATGAAGGAATTGTGTGAAAGTTTCAAGATTGAGCATCACAACTCATCACCATATCGCCCGAAGATGAATGGCGTTGTTGAGGTAGCGAACAAAAACATCAAAAAGATTGTTCAGAAAATGGTGAAAACGTATAAAGATTGGCACGAAATGCTACTATTTGCTTTGCATGGCTACCGCACTTCAGTGCGCACTTCCACTGGGGCAACTCCATTTTTTCTTGTATACGGCATGGATGCAGTACTCCCCGTCGAAGTAGAAATTCCTTCCTTGAGAATTCTGACTGATGTCAAGCTCGACGAAGCAGAATGGGTGCATGTGAGATTTGATCAACTTAATCTCATTGATGAAAAGCGTATGACAACCATATGTCATGGCCAGCTTTACCAAAAGCGGTTGAAAAGGGCATTTGACAAGAAAGTTCGCCCCCGAGATTTCGAAGTAGGAGACTTGGTATTGAGAAAGATCCTGCCAATCCACACAGACCCAAGGGGAAAATGGACACCTAACTATGAGGGTCTATATGTTGTGAAGAAGGTTTTCTCTGGAGGAGCTTTGATATTATCCAACATGGACGGTGAAGATCTGCCATCCCCTGTAAACGCAGACGCAGTCAAAAAGTATTATGCCTAAAAGCAAACCTGGTGGACAACAAAAAGAAGAGTCCAGGAAAAAACTAGGGTTAAAATAAAAAATAATACCCGATAAGTTGAAAGTCCTTAGGGGTAACTTAGGGTATCCCGATAGACTGAAAACCCGAAAGGGCGGTCTAGGCAAAAGTTAGGGATCTTAAAAGGAAAAATTGCGATCTACGAAGAGTCTGTGAGCTCCTCACTAGAACAAAGAGAGCTACACACGAGAAAGATCAATCCAATCACCTTCCTCAGAGGCAATGTACGAGAGGCTTCAAGTCCATAGGGATCATAGTAGAATTGAAACTCAATGGAAATCCGATCTTTTTCTCATTGCCATTGTACTTTTTGTCATATTTTTACAATTACCTCTTTTAGGAATTGTATCCTTATGTAAAATTACCCATTTATAGGCCACTTTATCAACGATAAAAATCCTCCTCACCGATTTGTGTTTCACTTTTTTTTTTTACTTTTTATGTTCGTTTGCAAAAAGGGGAATTTTCTTTCTTAATAAATATTGCATTGAAAATTATGGGATGATAATAATAACAAAAGAAAGCATAGGATTGCTCTCCGATCAAGGTGTATGAAGGATAAACGTGATCTCTAATAGGTGCACGTGTACACGAAGCATCGTCTGATCATAAAGTTCACCGAAACTCAACCAAGTTAGGGGCAACCCAACTAACCAGCACAACCTATCTAATAAGACCATATGGAGATGATTCAAATTTCGTCACGAGGATGTTGGGAAGTCAAACTTGACGCCCCAAACCAGAGCCCAATCACTTGGCATAAATCATCACCCTTAACCTCCATGTCCTTACATTTTTGCATACATGCCGCATCATTACATGCGCTTAGCCAGTCATCCTCAAAGATGTGAGTTCTTATGAAAGTCTTGTCCGGACTCTGGCATGGTACTTAAACCCATTCGCTTACCTTTTGTAAGTCTTTCCGTGTCTTTTTCATGAAGTATCTCCTCTCTGCCTTTCGCATCGGAGTTACCTTACCTTTCATAAGGGATTTCATTGCCTTTCGCGTGAAGTCTTTTCCCTTCGCTTTCCTTTTGTAAGCGTTTCTTTGTTGTCTTTTATACGCGGCAAAAATTCGTTTTGGGTATCTTCGATCAATTTGGACGCTTGATGCCTATGTGGCCAAGAACTGAATGATCGCTATACTTAAATAATGTCATCTCAGCCATTGTGCCTGTGAGGTCAAATGACGTTCTAATACCTTATGCAAATTTCCTCTGCCTTTTTCCAGAGGATAATTATTGCCCTCAACTTACCTTTTGTGAGTCTTCTCGTGTCTCTTTCACGAAATATTTCCACCTTGCCTTTAACAACACATTCAATTTGTCTTTAGTTAGACCTACCATACCTTTTGTACAGGTTCTTGTCAACTTACCTTTTGTAAGTATCCTCTCTACCTTTTGTAGAAGAAAATTATCTCCGAACCTTTTGTTCTGGAGTCCTCTCTACCTTTTGTAGAAGGAACTTGTTCTCCTAACCTTTTGTTCAGGAGTCTTTCCTTCTTGTTGCAGAAGAAAGTACGATCATCCTCTCCTAAGGGAATCTCCTATCTACCTTTTGTAGAAGGAATTATCTCTGAACCTTTTGTTCTAGAGTCCTCTTTAGAAGGAACTTCATCTCCTAACCTTTTGTTCTAGAGTCCTTTCTGCCTTTACAGAAGGAAATATGATCGTATTCTCCCAAGGGAGTCTCCTCTACTTGATATAGAAGGAGTTATCATGTCTTCAAACCTTTTGTTTCGGAGTCCTCTCTACCTTTTGTAGAAGGAAACATTTTCTCCAAACCTTTTGTTCAGGAGTCCTCCTTGCCTTTTGTAAGAGGAAAACCAATTTTTAGAGTCCTCTCACTTTTGTAGAAGGAATATCTCGCAATGTTTAGTTTAGAGTCCTCCCTACCTTTCGTAGAAGGAATATCTCACATTTCCATATTTTTAGAGTCCTCTCTACCTTTCGCAGAAGGAATATCTCTTGGCCAATTATGATTCCCTATTACGATGGGTCTCCCCTTCTGGCTGGCAAAGCACTCATGTTCATTCCGCATTGTATCTCAAGCATATTATCATATTCCCCTTAACCCTTCCTCACTAACAGACACCTGCTTCAGCCCATCTCGCTGACTGTCTACTATCATCCCACACCTCTCCAGTTGAAAATCTCGAGTATTCTAGTATTTAATTCTCTTCTACCATGAATGCTCGAACACCTTTATCCTCTAGACATTCAGGTCCAAGAGGATTAAATAGGGGCAGCTGTCACACCCTTAGTTTCACCTTTATCCTTTTATACCCTACATTCGTCATATCATACATCGTTTTATTGCATATCGAGCATGTGGATTCACGAGGTAAGGATTGGGTCGGTTCTTTGTTTTACATTCCAAATAAGATTATTTTCCTATCATTGGACTACATGGAAGAGGAGGTACATCATCAAAGATGCTCCATTGGGTCAAGAATGAATCCAATTTGAGGTGGCTACCAAGAGAATTGAGACAGTGCAGAGTAAGAACCCTAATTAGGGTTTCTTGATTAAAAAGTCAACTGCAACTTTGACTTTTGACCTAAAAGGTGTTACAAAGCTTGAATCATGTCCTATAAAGTTCATATGGCTTAGTGAAGTCCAATCAAGAAGTTTTAAGGCCTCAGAAGACCCAGAATGTCAACAGTCGACTCGGTAGTCACCGATCGATCATTTTGTTGACCAAAAAGTCAACTCTCTAACCATAAGGAATTTGACCTCAAAGTATGAAGAAAAAATTTTCATAGTAACATATTGCACCTATCCATGAAGTTTAATGATCATTGGATCAAGGATTGGAGAGTAATTGGAAAATCGGGGAATTAGGGTTTTGAAAGGGGCAAGACCATAACTCACTAACCGTCAAAGCTTTTTGGAAAGTTCTTGATAATTCCTACAAAAGTCCCACAGGGGTCCATGTGCAAAAAATGAGCAGATTGAGAGTTATGATCAAAATCATTACAAGAGGGGAAAACACTTAGAAAATTTCTAAGTTTTATGGCCTTACAAATCATGTTTTCAGCCAACTTTGAAGGGATTTTTGACCTAGTTCCACTTGGAATCTGAAGATCATGAAAACACATTAGTTGTAGAGCTCCATGAGAGCTTTCCAAAAAGTATTAGAAATCCTCCATATCCCTTGTGAGATGAGAGTTATGAATCCATAAAGTTGGGGTCTCCACACTTGAGTGCACCATTTCCACTTTTTCACAAATTCACTTTTCAGCCACATGGATCATTCTCAACCATTGGATCATGTCGTAATCTGATATTTAGAGAGGATGATGGTTAGAAAATGCAGAAAGAATGAGAGCTTGAGAGCTTTGCAAGTTGCCAAGCAAGTGGCATTATTTTAATAATAATAATAAATAAGAAAGATAAACTTTTGAAAGAAAACTTGTAGTTGCAGCTCCCTACACTCTAGACTCACTTAAGTAACCTCTATATTACGTGATTTATGCCCTACATTGAGCCAAGGAACTGATATGCACATCTGCCACATGATCTTGGATGGATTTTCTTCCAAAATCTCCCTCAAAAGGCAAAAACTAAATCTGCCCCAAACTCTTCCCTTAGCCTATAAATAGAGGCTTTATCCCATTGTATATGACACACCAGAGCTATCCTAGAAAACCATAAATTTGTAGCTCTCTTCTTTCCCTCCTTACTTGTAAGTGAAGAGATTTCAAAAAAACACTAAAATCCACCACTTTACACTTTTCACACCAGTCCTTGTTCCAAACACTAAACCACCATAAAAATCATATACACACCCTTAAAATGACCATTTGAAGCTAATCCCACCATTAGTTTCACCCAAAAAACTTTGAATCAAAAACTCAACTTTCACACCACTTAAGTTTGACTTTTATGCATATTATGGACCAAATCTCTACCTAGGTCCATTTCCACTGCTTTAACACTTAAAACACCTCATATTTATGATGTACTAGCTGTTCATAATCTTAAATCACAGCTAGAAATACAATTGCTCCAACTGTCCACAAAGTTGCCTTTTCTTCAAAAAGAGGTAACAATCTCAAAGCTTGCATATAAGGTTAAAAACCAAATTCTGCATTTTCATGTGCATCATTTTAAAAAACTGGTAGTACCATCATGTTCCCCTCGAAAAAAATAATTTTGACTTAAATTTCATCAAAATTGATCAAGATTTGACGAAGTTATGATGAAATCATTTTCATGAGGCCAATGCATTTTGAACAAAAACCACATTCTGCATTTTTCTTCGAATTTTCATGTGTGTGCATCTTTTTGAAATACTAATGGTACCATCATGTTCCTCTCGAATAAAACAAGCAAGTTTGACTTAAATTTCATCAAAATTGATTAAGATTTGAAGAAGTTATGATGAAATCACTTTCATGAGGCCAATGCATTTTAAACAAAAACCATATTCTGCATTTTTCGTCTAATTTTAATGTGTGTGCATAATTTTAAAAAATTAATGGTACCATCATGTTCCTCTCGAAAAAACAAGCAAATTTGACTTAAATTTCATCAAAATTGATTAAGATTTGAAGAAGTTATGATGAAATCATTTTTACTTTTTTTCACTTGGCTTTGGCCTTAGCTTGCCCAGAAAATATGCGCTTGTTTTAGGTATATTTACAATTGGGGTAGCCTAATACAATGGATGTATCACCACCCCAGTGGTTGTTACTGTACCCTTAAGTATCTTGTTATGCGTATGGTCCTTGGTTCGATCCTCAGTGAGGATAATTTTTGGGCATTTTATGTTTTTTTTTTATAGTTTTTACTATTTTTACCTCTCTTTCACTCATTATTCATATGTGCACAGGTGGTTGAATTAGCAACGTTTTGAGCCTATAACCCCAAGGTCTTGGGTTCAAGCCTTGGGGGAGGCTTTTCTAGTTTTTAATATTGGATTTATTTGATTTTTACTTAATTGTCATTCAATTTCAAAAATTCATAACTTCTTCATTTTTAATCATTTTTAAGTGATTCTTTTTGCTAAAGTTTTGTATTAATGTATATTTTCATATAATGTTTAAAGAATTCTAAAATTCCTATTTTAGAAACGCTTTATATTAAATAAAAATTGTATTTCATTTTAGAGTTTTCACCCTCCTAACTCTCGATTTTATCGAGCCATTTTCAACCTTGTAAGTCGAGTGCCTTGTGCATTGCCATCGACCTTATTTGCGTCACTTCAAATATTTTTACCAACAATAAAACCCTTGATCCAACATCAAGAGGTACTTTTTCTCATAAAAATCCAAAACATAATAAATAGGTGATTAGGGTTATACTTCATGGACTTTAAGGTGGTGGAGAAGGAATGAGAATGGAACCCTCCTACACTCGTTCCGAATGTTTTGAATACAAGGCGCTCGACTTGGTTATTCGAAACATTCGTCTTTACCCAAAGTCTTTTTTGTGTAATCCTAGTCAAAAACAATTTCTCTTAAAAAACCTAAAAAATAACATCAACTCATCAAACTTCTTTTCGCCTTAGGGCATCATCCAAAAACCTTTTTTCAAGGTATAAAATCAATCAACAAACAACCATTTCACAAGCCTCCGAACTACGGAGCTCTGATTCTTCACTTTTTTTAAGTGAGGATACGTAGGCACAAGGGCCACAATCCTTGGTGAGCACTATAATAAAGCAACCAACCCCTCTTTTCCTCTTAAACAAGCAAACCTTAGAATAAAACACCCATTCACGCCAAACAACCTAGAAGGTTCCCATCAAGTACGATGGATGCGAGGGGTGCTAATACCTTTCCCTCGCATAAGCGACTCCCGAACCCTAAAACTTGGTTGCGATGACCATGCTCTTTTCCCAAAGGTTTTATCACTATTTCCCTTTCCCTCCTTGGGATAAATAAAATCCAGTGGCGACTCTGTGTCATTTCTCGCTTAGCGGCAAAGGTCCAATAGCCACAAATTGTGAGACACCTCCATTATTTACTATATGCTTAGGATGACTGATAAACTTTGTTTAATACATTTGATTCGTGTTTAATCTTTTGATTATTTTTTGTGGAAGTATTAGAAATCATCAAGGCATTTGTTGATATTGAGCACAACCATATCCCAAAAAAAGTAACTTACCCGTGAGTAGTGAGAATTTTCTAACCCCTTTGAGCTTAATAGTTTAGATCCTAATTTAGTGATGAACTTGGTGTATACACATAAATTAAAAAATAGTTCATCATTGAATTTTGTGGGATTCTAAAAAAATTTATTGAACCTTTGAACATTGTTCAAAATTGTTTTCCTTGCCATAAAAAGCAAGGAGCATTCACTTGAGGTTTGGTTGAATTTAAGTTGGGAAGATTGAAAAGAAAAGTGGTAGGTTACTCAAAATTTTGAAAATTTTCAAACAAGCATAAGAAAAGAAATTTGTGAATATGAATGTGAAAAAGAAAAAGAAAAAGCATGCTTGTTTGAAAAAGAAAACTAGATAATAAAATAATGTTCATTAAGGAAATTAGGAAGGGTGAACAATTGAGAAAAGAAAGTGTGGATGAAGTTATAGTGTATACATAACCTTGTATAGTGAATGTTTCTTTTGCATTGGTAACTTTGATTCCATGACCTTAAAAATGTCCCTTTGTTGTGAACCTAACCAAGATACAACCTTACAAGCCCTTAGTGATCTTCTTAATTCCATAATTTCATTTGTGATTATTAGATGAATGTATGAATTGAATTGTTATTAGCATTGTTTGCCAGGTGAGTGAAATTGTCTCGCAATTAAAAACGCGTTAATTTCTTCATTCTTATTTAAAGATAAGTGTTAGAGTGATTAAAGCATGAGACTTTAGTTCTTATTTGAAACATTGCATGATATTTGTTTAAGAACTGAATTCTTTATCATTGTTTGATTCTAGGAAATGGTGAACATTGTTTGTGTGTATTTGTATGTTTAATTTGAGCCATAAATCCATTCTCGGTTGAATTAATTGCTCGAGCAAATCCTCTTGTTTTCAATGAGAGGAATACTTTGCTTGAGGGCAAGCAAAAATCTATTTGGGGAGAGTTTGTTAAATGCCAAACATTTCTTATTTTGATCCATATTTCTTGGTATTTTTCAACTAATTTGTTATGCTTCGATGAATTTATTCTATGTTTCAATGCTATTCTTCAGTTATATTGTAAATACCTTTGGTTGCTTTGACATGTGTGTTATAATGCAAGATTTAGGCATAAAACATCAAAGATCAAGACGTAAGTGAATTAACAAAGAAGCCAAAGAAAAGAAGAGGAATCAGTATGTTTATTGTGAGAACACCAGCGAGGTGAAAGTGAATATTCATTGTGAAAGCTCTTGGCGAAGCCCCGGTGAACCATCCCAGATTAGAGGCAGTAAGAAAAGGACCCTAAGTTTGCTGTGCAAACTTGTAGCGAAGAAGTGTTCGCACTGCGAACTTAGATATTTCCTCAGGGGCGGTTTAACTATTCAGAGGAACTTCATTTGCCATAAAGTGGTATTCGCTATGTGAAGAAGGTGTTCGCTAGGCGAACTTGACATATTTTAAAAGTACCATATATGTACTTTTCACACTTTTTTGGGATCATAACCCCATTTTCCACATAGAAATCCTATTTTCATCATTTCTTCACCAAAGAGTGATATTTTGCAAATAGAAGCTATATTCGCATCCAAGATCAATTCTTTGACGTGAATGCTCATTCATATTCTCTCGTTACTTGTAAAGAAAGCTACCATGGTTATGTGTAGCTAATTTCCTTTGTATCAAAGATAGAGGTAGTCTACCTTAGCTTTATGTATTTCTTTTGATTGACCTTGTATGTGAACAAGTGATGATTAATATATGATGAATATTTTTGTTATTAATGATCCATTCTTATTTTGTAAAACTCTAGACATATATTTTATGGAACTTGACCTAAAATATTCATCTATCAATTCATAGATTGGAAAGATCAGTCTATGGTTGATATTTGATTTCTGTTGAACTTAAAGCTTACTATATTGGTTATTATATGGAGAAATTATGTAGCGATGAATATGGTATTTCTCTTGATACTGCTCTAGACATAAACGATATTGAGAGAATACGTGATGATATTAATCGGGTCCAACTTCACTTGTAAGATTAAGAGAATATGTATTAGTTAGGGTAGATGAAAACTACTTTTGATATATTTTGTTAATCAAACAACTTTAAAATTTAAAGTTTTGCTACTAAATCGTGACAATTTATGGAACAAACTTTGAACACCCTTTTCTTGAAATGGTAAAATATTGAGCGACAAGCATCTCATATCAGAATAATCCCCGTGGAGACGATAACAAAATCCCCTCTTATATTACAATCTAACAGTTATCTTTGTTGACTAATACACTGATAACTTCTATAAAGTTATCCTCGCCCATTTTTTGTTGTTGTGTGGTTTGTTATATTAATGTTGTAGATATATTAAGCTGATAGTAGATGTGAGTTGGAGAATGACGCATATTTCCTTCTTCTTTATTTACATTTTTAAGTTTCGTTTAGTTTCGCGGTGTCACTCTGATATGTAACACTGTGACTAGATTTTTTATGATTTGTTTTTTTTTTGTAGATTTATGGGGTTGTTTCCCTCATGCTTGAGTGTTGAACTACCTGTTTGAATTTATTCAGATAAATATGTTGAGTTTATCTGCTGCGTATTTTTGAAATTTTTTGAGAAGTATGTTTGTGTTTAAGAGATGTGTGACACCATTGTTGTTTTAAAATGTTTTATTTTCATGAATTTAATTAAATAAGAGTCGTGGGGTTTTAGGGTGTTACACATGTTACTAGTTTTCAAGTGCTTAATCTCAATGTCTAAGAAGTACTTCAGTTTGCCTAGCCTTTTTAATGCAAACATGGCATGAAAAGAATCAACCAACTCATGAATCATAGTGGATGAGGACCCCGTGATGAGAATGTCATCCACATAAGCCAATGCATAGATGGTTAAGCCTTAATGAGAGTAAATGGAAAAGGAGTGGTCATACCTGTCATGACAGAAATAAAATTAAACTAATGCTTGAGTAAGTTTCTCATACCATGCTTGTGGGGATTGCTTGAGATCATTGATAAATTCCCAAAATACAATACGTAGGCACTTACTAACTTTTTTTTAATGATAAATCAAATGAAAACCCCTAACTTATCAATGGAAATTTATAAAATGCCGATCTAGACATTTTAATTGTGAATTTATTATAAACAGGCAAAAAGAATCAATAAATCACCAAACCAGCACAAGAGATAAAGACAAAGACTTTCCCAACAAATCAATACCCACTAACCTAAAAATATAAGCGCTTAGAGAGCAAAAGTGAAACTTCTCTAAGGAAAAAACACAGGCGCGCTTAGTAAATAAAGGAGGTTAAAATATTTTATGGTTTAGTTACTTTAAAGTGAAGGAAAGGTTTGGTGGCTATGCGAGTTTAGGCGGTTGGATTAGTGAGCATAGGAAACAAGGTTAGTCATAGGGTAAGTATAATTATTTTTGTGGTTGGCTTCACAATTTGTTTGAGATCCCACTTGTAAGTCAGAGCTCGTGTAAGTATAATTCTTATTGTGGTTGGATTCACAACTAGAGAAAATGTTCCAGTGAAATTAAAGCCAAATTGTTGATGGTAGCCTTTTGCTACAAGTCTAGCCTTATAATTTTTAACAACCCCATCAGGATTCTCCTTTACTTTGAAGACCTATTTGAACCCAATTGGTCTTCCATGACGTGGAAGAGTGGTTAGTGTCCATGTCTTATTGGATAAGAAAGAAACATAGTCTACTTGCACATTTTGGTGCCACTCAGGTTTAAACAATGTTGACTTAACACTTTGAGGTTCAAATTGAGGGAAGAAAGTTTTTGATTTTAAGCAGCCAATCTTGGCTCTTGTTAATATACCATGATTAATAAGGCAAATCACAAAGGTTTTCTTGATGTGCATTGTTGTGTACGGAAGGTGAGAAAGACAAATCAAACTAGTTTGTAGCACCAGTGACCCTTGGTCCATAACCACTGGTTATAGGTAGGTGATATGCCATACCTAGGAAAGGACCATCATGCTCAAGACCAAGGACGATCGATGGCACAAATGGATAAGTAGATCAAGAACTAGACCAAGTACACGATTATTTTGTGTCAGACTTCCAAGACCTTGCCTATGAACTGTAGTAAAGTTTGTCATGTCATCTTGGGACTTAATAGGTGAAAAATTCAGTGTGAATCTATGTGTTTGCATGTATAATGAATGCAACAATAAGTTAGCCTATTTGATTTGAATGATGACAACACTATGAGGTGAAGTATTAATCTAATGTGATGATCAAGTTTTTTTATGATGACAACACTATGAGTTGGAGTCCTCATAAGAAGTGGTGATAAAGTTATGGTGATTAGAAATTAATATGTCAAATCCTATCTCTGGAGAACCACACCTAATGTCTAGCGGCATCTGGTGGAATCCCTGATGATCTTAATAAAACAATCTCGTTGATGATGGAATCTTACATGAAGCCTTATCAAGTCTTATGAGATAGTAGAAGTCAAGTCCCATATGAACTATTGAATTATGGTTGTGTCATGCAAGGGATCTTGAATCTTTAGAATTGTGAAAGATAGGAAGTGCTAAAGCTCTCCTTATCAGTGTCGAGTGATTTATGTCTATAAAGGTATAATATAAGCTCTCAAATTACTAAGGAAAGTCACACACGCACACGCACACACAAACGCACGCGCGCACATACACACACACGCTCACACACACACACACACACACACACACACACACACACACACACACACACACACACACACACACATTCTAATGATTGGAAAGCCTATATGATTTTGTTAAATTTACCAGAAAACGTTTTTGTGCCTAGCTAGTGGATTAGAGACTCATTCTAATCAATTAAGAGAGTTTTTATATGGCATAATCAATTATTTCATTAGAGTTAATCCATTACCACTTTTTAAACCATAATGATTAATTATTACGAATTCTAATTGATTAGTGACTCTTCCATTTAAAAACCTTCCATATATAAATTGCATAATCAATTATGTGATATGCATAATTGATTATAAGTATTTAAAACTAATATATTGTTTTCATTTTTCAGCTACACTTTTTTTTTACAAATAGAGGGTTCATTTCTCATTTCATACACACTTGAAAACATATTTTGAATACTTTTCTCTCTCTCTCTCTCTCTCTCTCTCTCTCTCTATCTATCTATCTATCTATCTATCTATCTATCTATATATATATATATATATATATATATATATATATATATATATATATATATATATATATATATATATATATATATTCACTTTTAACTTAGTGTTTTTAGAGTGAGCTTTTACATGTGAGGTGTCATGGTTCTTGTGTGGGGGCATTGCTCTGGTTTTGCCTTACAACTTGTAATCTATCTCTTGTGAGAAGGTCATTTTTGGTATTGAGCTAAACCAATTGAAAATATCTCATATGGTTGTTGAGGCAAACCCGATAAACCCTCTATTTTGTTTTCAAGATCAACCAATTAAAATCTCACGTTCTATTCGTGAGTTTATCCCGATGTTAAAATCTCTTGTTTGATTCAATATTGTTTTGATTTTAAAATGTTGTGTTTGGTTGGGAGATCTCCGTACTTAAAAGTTCTGTTTGCTTTAAAGGATAGCCTTTATAAAAGTCCAGTTTGTTTGTAACGAGGTTGTGGGTAAAACCGGTAAAAAAAACTCAAATCATAGTGAAAAATCTCAAGACGAAATTCTTGAGGGGAGAAGCAGACCAAGTGGATATGCTAAACCTCTATAAATATCTGGTGCATCTTTCTTTACCCTTATCTCTTTACATTTCATTCATTATTTAATTATGTTGTATGTCTTTCTTTTTACTATGCTTTTTCGTATTCCGCTGCTTATTCCTTGTTTGTTTTATAAATATTTTTTAAACTATAATTTTATCATTTTTTTTTGTTTGGACACCGTTTTGTGTGAGTTGAGTGGCCCCAAAGTTTTGTGTGAACAACTTCAATGTATTGGTATACATAGTAGATGACAAGGGAGCATGTTTTTGTGGTAGCCCAAATTTCGACCACTATTTCTTTCTTGTTGTTGGATTAAAATCTAGGGCATTGAAATGCTTAGGACCCTTTATAAGGCATTTGTTTAACCCCAGTAAACTAAAAAGTCAAAGGGGACCATTTTGACTTTTTAGTCCCTCTTAGGGATTTGCTTTAATTCATGGATGTTGTTTGGGAACGTTATAATTTGGGGAGTTATGCTAGAGGGATATTACCATTAGTAACTAGGACATTTTATCTTATTAAAACACATTGGTAAAAAAATAATAATAAGTATTGAGGAGATTATTTGTTTTAATAGCAGGGGTGAAATAGATTATAATAGCGTTATTATTAGTTAAATGGGGTTTAGATTAATATTAGTGTTATTTTTTTATTATTTTTTAACATATTAATATTAAGTTATATTATTATTATATAGGAATAGATTAATATTGGGATTAATTAGGGTTAAATTAATTTTTTAGTAATCAAATTATTATTAATTAATATATTAGAGTCATAATGGGGTTATTACAGGATAATATGAGTATTAATATCATTAACAACAACAACAACAACAATAATAATAATAATAATAATAATAATAATAATAATAATAATAATAATAATAATAATAATAATAATAATAATAATATCATGAATATATTATTAAGATTATTATTATATACTCGCTAATATTATTTTATTTTGAATAAATAAAATGACACAATTGGTAAAAAGATTTGTGTAAGGAGAGGTTATGAGTTTGAATCTCACCTTCTTCATTTTTAGTATTTTTCCTTTTTTTATTTGTTTTTGGTAGTTTTTATATTACTTTTTGTCCAAGTCAATCAAATTGAATTCTTTTTAATTTGATTCTTCCTACTTCTAATAGGAATCGACATAAACTTTCTTTTGTATTTTAATACTGATAAATAATTTTAAATAAGTGCATAATTCATTCACATGGGGATCCACAATTTACAAATCTACTATCCCTGAAGTTTGTTGTTCTTCGCATTGAAGAACAACAACAATATTAAAACCCTAAACCTTCAACATTATTAAAAAAAAAGGATCTTGCACCAAAGGAGAACGGAGAAAAAACACAAAAGAAAAGAAAAGAAAGGAGGAAGCAACATAAGTTGATCATGACACTATAGGTTGGTCGTCTGAATTTCTTATTCGTAGACATGCATGTTTGATGTTTATGAATTTCATTTTTTTTTATGATGTATGATTATGCTATGTCTGTTGATGATTATTTTGTAATTCTTATTTATACTATTTAGGTCCTAGTTTTTTTAATATTCAATTTTTAATCATTACAAAAACTACAAAAAATATAATCACATAGTTATTTGCTTATTTCCATTCAAATTATTTATTTTTATATACTGGTCTTAATTTATAAAAAAAAGGCATATCAATTTGTTTACTAAATTCATATAAAAAATTCCATTTAAAAATCAAATTTTCTTTAACAAATGTCATAAAAACCTGTTTAAACTTAATATTATAAATTAAATAAATTTTTCTTTAACAAATATCCTAAAACCATTTCAAACTTAATATTATAAATCAAATCAGTTTTACTTAAACAAATATTATGAAATATTTTTAATATAGTAAATCAAATTAATTTTTTTTTGCTAACATAAATTAAAGTTTTTTTAAACCTTTACTATGTAACTATCCATAATATTTAGAAAACAAAAACCCTAAAAAGAAAATAAATACTTAGTATTGTATGATAAAAATTTAGGAGTTATTAATACAATTAAAGATTTTTTTAATTAAAGTAATTCTATTGGGATAATTAGAAATTAATTACTTGGAATTAATGATCAAATAAATCTTTAACAAAGAATTCAAAAACTATAATAATGAGATTAATAATAAAATAAGTAAATACTTATCTAGATAATTATTTAACATATAAGGATTGATTAATATAATAATGGATTAATAATAAATTATTATATAATTATATAAACAATTATAATTAACATGAAATAAAGATATAATTATAATTAGAAATTTTAATTTCTATTTCTTAATTAACTGTCTTTCTATTTGTTAAATTATTAGGATAAAACTATTTTAATTAAGGATTTAACATATATTTTTATAATTGGTCAAATGAGATGATCTAAGGGTTAATTAAAGGATAATTTAGGACAATTAATTTGGGATAAGAGATAAATTATTAAGGTTTTAAGGGATACAAATTGGGGATAAAATAAGACATAAATCATGGGAGAGAAATGTGATAACTAAATAGGGATATGGAATAAAACGTTAGAGTTTTAAGAGATAAAAAATTAGGAATAAAATAAGGGATAAGGGATAAATATTTGATTTATAATATAAATGGTTTTATGGGATATTATGGATAAAATGAGATAAATCATGAGAGAGAAATGAGATAACTAAATAGTGATATGAGATCAAACATTAGAGTTTTAAGGGATAAAAATTTGAGATAAAATAAGGGATAAGGAATAAATATTTGGTTTATAATATAAAATATTTTATGGGATATTAGGGATAAAATAGGATAAATCATGAGAGAGAAATGTGATAACTAAATTGGGATATGGGATAAAATATTAGGGTTTTAAGGGATAAAAATTGGGAATAAAATAAGGGATAAGGGATAAATATTTGGTTTATAATATAATTTTTTTATGGGATATTAGAGATAAAATATAATAAATATGGGAGAGAAATGTGATAACTAAATAGGAATATGAGATCAAACATTAGGGATAAAAATTGGGGATAAAATAAGGGATAAGGGATAAATATTTGGTTTATAATATAAAGGATTTTATGGGATATTAAGACTAAAATTGGATAAATCATGTGAGACAAATTGATATATTTTTGGGATAAAACTCTTAGGATTTAAAGAGTATAAAAATTAGAATCAGGATAAGGGATAAAATATGAGTTTTTACCATTAATTTATTTTGTAATAAAATAGGATAAAAATGGGATAAAGTAATGGAATTACTATGCCAAAAAAGACCTTTAGCAGCGCTTAAAAGCGATGCCTAAAGTGGCGCTGTTAAAGGTAAAGATAGCGCTTTTTTTTATGGAAAAAGCGCTGCTATAGGCTCCCTTTACCAGCACTCTTAGCAGCGCTTTTTTCACCCTATAGCAGCGCTTTTATAAGCGCTGCCTATTCCTCCTTCCCCTCCCCCCTTTAGCAGCGATTTTTAAAAGCGCTTTTTTCACCCTATAACACAACATGCACGATTTAATTTTAAAACTAATTACTCAGATGAAATATCGGTTAATTATCAAAATGAATCATATAACTTATAAATTGATCCATACCATGATTGGAATCTCTATTTGACCAGAAAGAATAATTTCTATGATAAAGCGCAATACAAAATATCCGCAGTCAATCCCATTGCGCTGACGAGCACACTGTAAATGGAAAAAACAAACGAACATTTATCAGGATATATAGTTTAAATAGTTTTATCAAGTAGAACCACTATAACAGTCAAACATGGGAAAATATACCTCCACTCTGATCCAACTGATGTTGTTAGCCTTGCTTTTTCGCACTGTTGCATCTCTTTGTGCTCTGAATATTTGTATAACTCTAACATAATATAAACGCATATTTAGAACAATGTCACATAATAAATAAAGATATATAATTATTCAGAACAGTATATCTCATCACTTACGTATCAACCATGTTCTTCAGATCAGGATATTTTGTTGTATCGCCATCCAATGAATCTATACAATACACTATTTCTTTCATCTGATTAATCGCGACCAACAACCAGTATCCACTATAAAATAAGACAACAGTTTAGACGGAAATGTTATATAGAATGACAAAAATCGAATAATTATTATAAATGAATTTAGAATAAAATCTAACCCATGGCCAGTATTATATGGCAAAAAGAACAACTTCTCTGTAGTCGCGGCCAAAAATCTTTGAACTGTGTAATCTTTGACTGCATCTGGTGTCTGATCTATTGTCCGTGAGTTGATACAACTAGCAGATAAGAATGCGAATATTGAAGTCAAATCATTCGGGACCAAAAACTTGTCATACAAGAGCCTAAAAAAACATAATCAACATTAGAATATTCAGTTAAATGAGCAAATTTTAAAATGTTCAATTATTTAATTAAAATGGATCGGAGCACCTGATGTAGGAATGCATAACACCGACGCCCAATTCAGAATGTTGGAAAACCTGGTCAAAATCCTCCTTAGCAATTGTTGCGGCATATTCAAACCCGAAAATACCTTCATCCATAGGTATTTGACGGATGCCACCCTCAGTCACATCTGTTGTTCCTACATATGTTTCAAGGCACATCCAAAATCAAGGAACAAATGCTTTTTTTGGCTTGACCTTTTTTTTGTTGGGCACCTTGGAAGATTCAGGCATCTTACCCTTGCTGACTTGTTGCAACTACTGATCATGAACCTAAAAGTCATATATAAGTTCAGTAATTAATGTATAATAAGATAATCATGCAACTGTTGTAGTACCTGTTTCTTTGATGCAGCTGAATCGGTATCCCGCACAATAATTCTATCATCTTTTGATTTGGATTTTGATAGTTATAGAGTTTACTTATATTTATATTCATGTTGGCTACTCTCTTAAAAAATAGGAATTTCCAAACTATGGAAAAAAATATGCTTTATCAAGTTACATTAATATTTTTTAATTAATTAATTATATGACGTGGATGGATGATGAATTTTATTAAATGACAATGTAAACCTATTTTTCACATGTGAATTTACTACCTTTAATCTTCCAAACTATTGTTATTTAAATTCCAAACTAAAAATTATATTGAATGTATTATATAGATAAGTTAAAAACAAACCTAGCTATTCAATTTCTCTCACTTTTCCCTTCCTTATTCATTCTCCATTTGTACAACTTTTATCAATCTCTTCCATTCTTTATTCACCTTGCAAAACTATCTACCACCAAGCCATCACTTAAAAACACTAACATTCATCCTCATATAAACTCATCACTAATTTTCATGGTATTACTCTCTTCCATTACGTGAACATGAACACACAACAAGCTACAACTTACAGCGAAAATCAAACATAACTCTTTCGCCATAAAATCCTTTCCTTACAACCATCACCATATTTGTACAACTTTTACACACTAACTTCACTTTTTTCTAATTCATCTGTCACTATCGACTAACCTTCAATCTCTCACTATCGTAATTTATTGGTTCTATTCACCTTGTTTCTAATTTTACTCTTGTTCTGAATTTATTAGTTGAATCAAAATATATAAAAACACCAAACAGTTCCCAGGGCAATTCATTGGTTTCAATCCAAACTCTTGTTTGTCAATCTAAAACATACAAAATATACAACATGCATAGATAACTTGATTGCATTCAAATAAAAAACACATTCTTTCAGTTTGTATTAAAGTTTTAATACATTAACAATGGTGAAAAGATAAGTAAAAAAGAAAACCAGAGTAAAAGTTCAAATACCGTAACAATGGCGGAAATGCAATGCAGACGGACGAAGGTTGTCGAAAACGGACGGTGAACGGTGGCGAAATGCAACGGAGGCTGTCGAAAATGGACGGTGAACGGAGGGCGACAGTCGGATTGGGTTTATAGGGCAACGTTAACGTTCGCCAGAGGAGAAGAAGGAAAGAAATACGATGACTGTTCTGTTTCTTTTAAAAATTCTGGTGGGTATTTTAAATTTATTTTAACTAAACCTATAGCAGCGCTTTTTAATTGCTTTAGCAGCACTTTAAAAAGCGCTCTCAAAGGTGTGCCTTAGCAATGACAAATAGCAGCGCTTTACAGAAAAAGCGCTCTCGTAGGTTACACCTACAACAGCGCTTTACAAAAGCGCTTTCATAGGACCCCCCCCCTTTAGCAGCGCTTTTTAAAAGTGCTTTCTTAGGTGCCCCTTTTAGCAGCGCTTTCTTAGGGGCCCCCTTTAGCAGCGCTTTTTAAAAAGTGTTGTCTTTGGTAGGAAAAGTTTTTCTTTTTTTTTAATGACTCTTTAGCAGCGCTTTTTTAAAAAGCGCTGTCTTTGTATGCGCTGCTAAATGTCAATTCTGGCATAGTGAATAGAAATGAGATACATTTTTGGGATCAATCTTAGGGTCTAAAGTGTATAAAAATTAGGACCGAGATAAGAGATAAAACATGGATAATTTTATTTATAAATTATTACAATTTATTTATTTTCTAAATAAATTAAGGGGGTATTTTTTAAATAAAATCAAAAGATAAAATGGGATAGAAAGTTATAAATTTTTGGGATAAAATCCTTAGGATCCAAAGAGTATAAAATTAGGATATGGTACAAGGGATCAAACATGAGGGTTTTTTTAAAAAATATATTATCATAATTAATTTATTTTCTAAATAAATTCAAGGAATATTTTCACAATAAATTAAACAATGGGATAAAATTAACACCACTCATTTAAATTGTAAGACATATGCCCTTGTGCATTGAAGTAATTTTCAAATCAAACTTTTATCTGCTCTTGTTGCGTGAGAATTATTTTAAGAGATAAAAACAACTGACAAACAAAATTTTTAAGAAGAAATACAGTGCTCTGATCCCTTATCTAAGGCGAGGGTACGTAGGCATAAGGTTGTAAGCCCTAGCAAATACAATTATAAAAAATATTTTTAGGTTTTCTTTTTTAAATTATAAAATATGTAAATAAATAATTAGAGTTCTTGTAAATAATTAAATGGCAAATATGTGGCGCGCTGATGTGGATCTGCTTATTAAAATTGTTATCAAAACATGGCACACACCAAAAATCAAATCTTGGTCTACTTGGTTGCCAAACATGTTTCTTTGTCACTGCGCCAATTCCATTTTAATAATTATTTAGTTTTACAAATTAAATATATCATCATGTTCTAATGCATCCTAAAAAATAATTTAAGACTATTATTATTATTGTTGTTGTTATTATTATTATTATTATTATTATTATTATTATTATTAGTTTTATTATTATTATTTTTATTATTATTATTTTTATTATTATTATTATTATGATAGTTTTACAAATCTGATATTATTATTATTATTATTATTATTTTTATTATTATTATTATCATCATCATCATTATTATTATTATCATAATAATAATAATAATAATAACAATCATAATAATAATAATAATAATAATAATAATAATAATCATAAAAATAATAATAATAATAATAATAATAATAATAATAATAATGATGATGATGATGATAATAATAATAATAATAATAATAATAATAATAATAATAATAATAATAATAATAATATAAATATTAATAATAATAATAATAATAATAATAATAATAATAATAATAATAATAATAATAATAATAATAGCCTTAAATTATTGTTCAGGATGCATTAGAACATGATGATATATTTAATTTGTAAAACTAACTAATTATTAAGATGGAATTGGTGCAGTGGCAAAGAAACATGTTTGGCAATCAAGTAAAGCAAGGTTTGATTCTTGGTGTGTGTCATATTTTGATAACATTTTTAATAAGCAGATCCACATAAGCGCACCACATAGGCCATGAATAATGAGCATATGCCACAACTTTTTAAAGATAAAGCGTAATAAATAAGCATACCTTAGGCAATTAATCAACCCTAGAATTTAAGGAGGATCTCATTGAATACAATGGAGGTGAGGAGTGTCTAACACCTTCCACTCACTTAACTGACTCCCAAACTTAGTGTCTTACCCTTAGTTTATAGGTTTTATCATTATTTTCCCGTTCCTTAGGAATAAATAAATGATGATGACAACCCTGTCATTTTGCCGACCGTGACAGTATTCTATGAGATTTTCCAAACAACATGCCTTGCAAAACACAATATTTTATTTATTATAGATATTCACATTACATTGTTTCAAGAAAAGTGTAATAGTAGGAAAATGAGCATGACCAAACCTATAATTCCACAAGGAGCCAGTGCTAGATCTATTTACATCAATAATGACAAAATAGGAAATTGAATTAATATTTTTTGTGTAAAATAGGAGATAGACTATGATTGATAGTGCTCAAAAATGTTTTCTTGAAGGCTCCCCTAGAAATTATGGAAATAAATACAAGTCACTTGTGTTAAGACCTTCCACCCACTTAACTTCCACCCACTTAACTGACTCCCAAACTTAGTGTCTTACCCTTAGTTTGTAGGTTTTATCATTATTTTATCGTTTCTTAGGAACAAATAAAGGACGATGACAACTCTGTCATTTTGCCGACCTCGACAGTATTCTATGAGATTTTCCAAACAACATGGCTTGCAAAACACAATATTCTATTTATTATAGATATTCACATTACAATCACTACTAAAAAAAAGTTTTATAATAGCGTTTTTTTTGCTTTTTAATAGCGCTTTAAAGCGCTATTAATCAAGGCGCTATTGCGAAACAAAATTTTTAATAGCGCTTTAAAAGCGCTATTATAGTTCTGGTAATTAATAGCGCTTTTTCAAAAGCGCTATTATAGGACCTGTATTTAATAGCGCTTTTACAAAACCGCTATTATAAGTCACATATTTGATAGCGCTTTCAAACAAAGCGCTATTATAGCACCGGTAATTTGCTTTAATTTTGATAGCACTTTCAAACAAAGCGCTATTATAGTACACATATTTAATAGCGCTTTCCAATAAAGCGCTATTATAAGAGACATATTTAATAGCACTTTCAAACAAAGCGCTATTATAATCCACATATTCGATAGCACTTCCAAACAAAGCGCTATTGAAATACCGGTAAATTGCTTTAATTTTGATAGCACTTTCTAACAAAGCGCTATTATAGCACGCTCTCTTCAAAAAGCTATTCTAATACACTTTTTTTTTTACACCAAATCATATATATATATATATATATATATATATATATATATATATATATATATATATATATATATATATATATATATATATATATATATATATATATATATATATATATATATATATACATATATATATATATACATATATATACATATATATATATATATATATATATACATATATATATATATATATATATATATATATATATATATATATATATATATATATATATATATATATATATATATATATGGCATTTGCATTTTACGACATTAGAATTCATAAAATAATTATAACTAAGTAGCTAAAATACTTGAAATTAAAATAATAATGACATATGTGATACCATTAATTTGGCTTAAGAGTACTTCAAACCAAAATATTTTATAAACACAACTAAAGTATTTTTTCGTGTAGTTATTAATTTGGCTAAGAGTACTTCAAACCAAATTCCAAACAAAAAGTACAATCACTTAGCTAGACATATTCTCTAAACTAATGAAAAAAACAGTAAAGTGAGAATTTCTCACAGATGGTTTATCAACCAAGTCTCTAAGATATATTTGAATTATGGTAACTGATGTTCATCACACGTTGTTTTATGGAGGAACAAGCTAGAGGACAGTCTTTCACCAACAAGCAAAGGGCACTTGATTAAATTCCAACAATAATTCACGAACGGTCTCTGATATTTTTTGGTAGCTATGATGACATCGAAACAATCAAGGCTCTATATGCTGCAGAGAGAGGTGATTACTCAATCATCTGTTACAAGATTTGATTCATAAGTGGCAAACAAAAAAAGCTCACATTTGCAACCATTTAGACAACTGAACAAGTAGCGGAAATGTGATTTGAAGTTATACCTTTTCAGGTTTGATTGGTTTAATTCTCAGCTGAAGCCTTCCCGTACATCCTTCGGTAACTTCCACAACCTGATTGCGCAATTATCGGTAACTATTTGCACCAATAATGAAAAGAAATGACTTCTTTAGTGAAATCAAGTTGGGATACAAAAATAACAGAACTAACAAGGTCAGTTAGACTAGTGACTATCAGATCTATCCCTGTACAACACCAGATCGAATACGAGTCCGAAGCAACCTGGTGTACCCACCAGATCTATCCCTGTACAACACAACGTCTGTTCAGTGTCACAATTAACAGTCATAAATTGGTGATTGAAATTACATCAAGTTTAATACTCACTTGTACCATTAAGCCAGTTCTGTAAACAACTTGTGGATGACATCGACTCCTCGCACGAAACTAGCAGTACGCCTTGCAGCACATACAGATCCCTAAAAGTTTTGTGTAAACCATAGGTCAATCCAAGTAGTGGAGCTAGATAAGTTGATGAAATGGTTATCATCTTATCAAGTATATGCTTAAGGCCAAAATAAATATCCACATTAATCTGATTATACTGGCAAGCACATCAACACTGGCAACCATCAGCCATAGTCTTACGGGAGGCAGCATAGCGGCTGATAGTGGAAAACAGAAATCATGTCAAATAAATGTAAACTGTAACAAACAAGCGTGTGGAAGGTAAACAGTAAGGCATAACAACTCACATAAAAAAAATAAACATGATAATGTTTTACATGCAAATTAATTTATCTTGAAAAAACAAGTTCGCAACACAGGCTTACAAACCAAAATGTACGAGTACTAATGGGAAAGAAAACAAAAAATGAGGATTCTTACTTTTCATATTCCTTGATAGAGAAAGAAAAGAAGAAAAAAAACTAAAGATCTTAAAGGAAAACAATGGTGTACGCGCAGAAAAGATTGAGTTTTAACTGGCCCCAAATTATGAAGTCAAGATACTTAAAATTTTGCAATTGATGGCGTAATATTCTCCATTAGAATTCCCTGCATTAAGTTAATTGTAATTTGATTTCTTGCAAGAGTCACCACACTTTATATTTTGGGCATTTAGATTTTATTCCAGGTTAGGATATTAACTTAAGCCAGCTAAAAGAAGACAATAATAGCCTAAAATTAGTCAAACAACTTGCAAAGGGAGTTCACTACCAATCACCAAGAGAACAAAAATGAGTTAAAATCTAACAATAGAGGCTAGCACAGAATTTTATGAAATATACAATATCATAAAGGGAAAGGAAAAAATCTATATTTTCTTTAACATGAAAAATTACCAATCAGCCATATATGCACTAAAAGAGATATAAAATTTCTATTTGTCAGTCAGATTCAGTTTCAACTTCATATACACATGTTCCAGATGCATTGTTTGTGTAAAGTACTAGAGTCTATGTTGTTAATCTCGAACAACACCACGTAGCACCGACCTCCTAAAATGCTATAGTAGTATAGCAGGATAGCCTCTATTGTAATGACTAAAAATCAGTTTAAAAAATAAACATAATACTCAAACTTCAACTAGTACATAAAATTAAAGAGATCATCATACTTAATAGTTAAAGAACGATAAGTATAGAGTAATAAAACATAACCGAACTAAAAGTAGGAAGAAGAACGAAATAATTGTTTGTGAGCATAACATTATTCTTCAAAGGGTTCAGCTTTTGAAATTTATGCCATTAAGAAAAAGACAGCAGTATCAAAAATAGAATTTGAAGAATTTATCCCCAAAAATAGCGGCTGTGATAGTGGGTTGGGGCCACAATTAGCGGCTTCTACAACTGCTATTGTTGACAGTGGCTTGCTGACCAATGGCGACGCGCCAAATCCTACCACTGCTATTCTATAATACTATAGCATGCTATTGACAACATAGACTAGAGTCAATACATAAGGTGTTTCTAAGTTTAAAAGTGGAAACATCTATACAACTGAAATATATTGGCATCACTTGGAATTGAAAGCAGGCTGAAGATAAACTAAATACTTCACATGTCTGTAAGAAGGTGTGTATGTGTTTCGTTAAGAAGTATGCCCCATGAATTTTATGGTTTAGAGCTGTTGAACTCCCAACTCGCCACAGATCTAACCATTGGCTGAACTTGGTCACCCATCCAAATAGTTATGCTTGGCTTTTCCAATTTTATAGCTGCAAGATTTAATTAATTATTTTATGTCTGGACTGACTTACTACTATCACTTTCAGCTTCACTACTTTGTAAAAGGAACACTAAAGCTTGCTTGCTCTTGTGCCAGGAAATAAGCAATTTAAGTGTATACTTCATACCTACTCCCAAATTTTGAACTTCCCTTACCTTATAAACTAAAACCAGTTTGATAAAATACCATTTGCGCATTAATAAAAAAAATAAGATAGATAAAGAGTTATTGTGAGCTATATCTATCAAAATAGTACATAAACATTGTTGGACATAGTTCAATCGATAACAAAGTAACGATTCTAAATTCAGTACTGGTAGTAGAACTTATAACCCCTCAAAATTGCTTAAATTAATTAGTTCAATTTCGAAATGAACCACAAAAACACAAGCACTAACCTCTTTTCCAAGTTGTACCATATTATCTGCAAGCCTTCTAACCTCCTTAGCCTACAAACAAAATTACAAGCATCATATAATAGAGTATATAAAATCCTAATATTTGAAATTGACAAATAAAAAATAAATAGTTATGAAACGAAAATGCACAGTATCGATTTTTGTTTATACCTTGGCAACAATAGTTTCGATACGCTCATGCTTCACCAACTGCGAGACCCTGGTTCTAAACAAGGAAAAATCGAATGGGATTTGAAAACTCAAAATTCATAATCGTTGGAGATGAAAAAAGGAAAGAATTTGAGGTTTGAATTGAAAGGGTGTTAACCTGAGCATGGACATCCAGTGACCGATGGGTCGACCGAGCTTCCTGAACTTGGTCATTTTGATAGATGCAGAAGCAAACGTAAAACCCTAGCTTTTATTACACAGTGTTATAATAATACATCAAGTGTGTGAGGCAAATCATAGGCTGGGAATTTGTTTCATTGAAGAATAAGAAAATAAGGTAGGGTAAGGAGAATATGACATGTTTGGTTATATATAATTGGTGATATGTACACAGACTTGAAACACATATATATGATAGCAAAAGGAATATCATAGGCAACCAACATCACAACCTAGTAGTTTTCTTAGATTCATTTCAACTTCATCTTCACCTTCACTCATCTTTTCTAGTTATTACCTATATTAAACTAATATAACATCAGTAGCAGAAGCAGAAAAAAGAGTGCATGAAAACAGATATGGAAAGAACAGCAATAGCAATGAAAACATATATTTTCCTGTTTTACAGTTATAACTCAAATAACTGAACTACAGACAATGTTGGTTCACGGTTCAACGAGTTGAATGTCTGGTTTGATTTTTGAAATATCGATAAGCTTGTTATCTTACCGTGCATCTAACTAGAGCCCAGTTGATACCCTTGAAGAAGGAATGGTTTATAATATCATTTGCTCCTCCCTTTGAGCCCAACCTGCTAGTTGGATCTCTTTGGAACAGGTAGTAAATGAGTTGTTTTGCACTGAGACTTACCTGCAATATTAAGAATCGCAGCACAGTCGAGATTGCATTCACTGGTTTAGAACTTATAACTTTGAACACTTATGTAAAGGGAGAATGTCTCACCTGTTTTCTGAGTTTAACACCTCAATCTTCTTCAAACTTCACCGTCAAACCCAAATGCAAAAATATCAGCCTCCATCTTTGAAGCTCACCTCAAACCATTTCGCCCTTCTTAAAGCTTCAAACCTCAAAACTGAACCAGAAATGGTCATCACTCTCAGTTCAACACCACCAACAGACCACATCATATGCATCATTTCATCGTCCATTTAACCTCCATGAACACAAACTCACCATTTTCGTACCAACCCACTTCATCTTCTCAGAACCAACTGAACACCACACAGACAAACTACACCAAACCTCCATTTTCGCAAACCGCCATCAACCTTAAACTCAGAAAAATACAACTTGTGCTTCAACAACCCAGCTCAACAAATTTCTGCAACCCAGAACACCAACCGTAATCCATCATCTCCATACCCATAACCTCTACCATCTTCAGTAAACTCTGAAAACTCCATTAACACATCAACCTTCAAACACCACAGTTCCTTCTTCAACAACTCGCAAAACCCGGAAACAATGTCTCAATCCTTCAACGCCCAAACCTAACCTGAAGAACAACAAACCTCCCTTCGACCCACCTTACTCCGCCGCACGCCGCTATCAACATCAGAAACCCATCGAAACCATTAAACACCGGAAACATCCCTCCGTTAACATCAAAACAGAACCGGACCTAAACCCCTCTTTTAACCCTAACTTCAACATCCGAAAATCTTCAACACAGAATCCACATTCCATCTCCTACCATTAACAGAACCACACACAAAACGCCGGAAAACTCCTTCCAAACCTCCATCGGAACCCCTTCCAGAAACCTTCACCTCCGACCGTTAATCCATCCCTCACTTCAAACTGGCTTCAAACCCATTTCATCCGTAAATCCAACTTCAAAACACCCCCAAAACCAGAACCGAAAGTGGAAGAGAGATTCAAAGTGAAACAACCGAACACCCAATCATAAACCCTAACCCCTCTTTCAGTAATCCAAATCTCCATTCCTTCCGCCGTAAACCTCAAACTTCAATCGATTTCCATCATCAAAACCAAACCGTTCAGAATAATCATCATCAACAAACGTAAACCAGATTCAGAAATAGAATAAGGAGATGGAGAGAGTTTGAAAGAGAGAGCCAGTGAAATGAGATTGAGAGAGAGGGGAATCCGAGTAATGATACGAAGAAGAAGGCTCTTGGCTTCTATTGTTTTTCTTTGCTGATTTATTTTTACTTTTTATTTCTTTAATAGCGCTTTTTATAAAAGTGCTATCTTAATACACAATGATAGAAACGATAGCGGTTTCATAGAAAGCGTTATTGTAGTTACATATTTTAATAGTGATTTTTAAAAAGCGCTATCGTAGTGCTTTTAATAATAGCGCTTTTATAAAAGTGCTATTGTAATATAACATTTTAATAGCGCTTTTTAGAAAAGCGCTATCTTAGTGAATATCTATAATAGCGCTTTTTTACAAAGTGCTATCAAAATCATATTCTCTGTACTCTTTAATAGCGCTTTACTATAAAGCGCTATTATAAATATGTTTGTTTCCTTTTTAGTGGCGCTTATTTAAAAAGCGCTATTAAAGTAGGCGATACAAAAAACCAATTTTGGCGTAGTGAATGTTTCAAGGAAAGTGTAATAGTAGGAAAATGAGCATGACCAAACCTATAATGTCACAAGGAGGTAGCGCTAGATCTATTTACATCAATAATGACAAAATAATAAATTGAATTAATTTTGTGTGTGTAAAATAGGAGATAGACTATGATTGATAGTGCTAAAAAAAACATTTTCTTGAAGGCTCCCTAGAAATTATGGAAATAAATACAAGCCACTTGTGTTAAGATTTTCTTTAAGTAGAGTGAGCTTAGAAACCTAAGATTTGACATAACACTTATCAACAAGAAACTCATACACAACGTAATTATATTTAGAGAATTTGGACATTGATAACAGGTTTCTTGTTATGCAAGGAACATAAACAATATCATTAAGTGTTAGGAAAATGGAAGGATTGGACTTGGAGGTCACAAAAGAGGATTTTACATAATTAATAGCTAAATATTGGCCATTAACCAGATAGGCTCTACTACGACTAACATAAGGTTTCTTGGTATGTAAAAGATGAACATGAGGTGTAAGGTGATAAGAGGTACCTGAGACAACAAACCAAGCTTTATTTTTAAGTTTAATAGGTAGTGAATAATCATTTGTAGTGGTCTTCATGGATATGGCGTAAGAATATGATGTGGATGCTTCATGTTTGTCACTTGTTACACTATAATCATTTTATAAGTTTGACTAAGCACACACAAGTGTAAAAGCCTCAGAAAACCAATGCCAAGAATCATCAACAACCTGACCATATTTCCCACATAATTGGAAGGTAGGTCAATTACTAGATGAAGAACGACCTCTACCATACGACATGCGACCTCTTCCTTAATTACAAGAAAAACCACCATACATACCACTTATTAGAAAAGGGGGAGAGAGAGAGAGAGAGAGATAGATAGATAGAGAGAGAGAGAGAGAGAGAGAGAGAGAGAGAGAGAATTTCATTTCTGTAACTAACTTTGTTTTTCTGTTTTTCATTAATACAAGTAGTTACAACAATTTTGCTTATATATAAATTGGATCTGACTTGTCCTAGCAGGTTCTAACTAATAAAATGACCTGCACTAGCAGGTTTTAACAACAATTGAATAACATGCAGTAGCAGGTTCTAAAAAGCTTAATGACTTGTAGTAATAGGTGGTTTACAATACTCAGACTGACACATGTCAGTTCTGAGTTTACAATGCTCTACTACTATAATACCACCCCCCTCACAAACTCAATGGGAGTCTATCACTTTGAGTTTGTGCCTGAGCTCTAGGAATCTAGTTAAAAGAAGAGGCTTGGTGAGGGTGTCTTCCCATTTATAAGTGTCTGGGATGTGAGTGATGTGCAGCTGCTTGGACATGACTTTTTCCTTGACAAAAGAAGAGGTCAATATGCATATGCTTAGTTCTTGAGTGGGGAATTATATTATGTGCCATCATAATAGCATATTGATTACCACAAAGAATCAGAGGAGTTTTGGTGGAAATAAATAACTCCTTGAGGAGAGTTTGCAACCATAGAAGATCAACACTGGCTTGAGCTAAACTTTTGTACTCAACTTTTGTGATGGATCTAGCAACTACAAGATGTTTCTTGGACCATAGTGAGATGAGATTATTCCCAAAATAAATGGCAGCTTCTAAGGTACTCCTTTTGTTACTTGGATCAATAGCCTAGTTTGCATTAAAATAGACTTGCAGAGAGGGTGGAACAAAGGGAGATAGGGCAAAAATTAAGAGACCATGACCCACGGTGCCTTTGAGATACCTGAGAATTCTTTTGACAGCTACCTAATGGGTTTCCAAAGGATGAGACATGAATTGACACACTTTGTTGATAGCATAGGAAATATCTGGCCTGGTGAGGGTGGCATACTGCAATGCAACAACCATAGATTTGTAAAGGGAGGGATCAGACATAGTTGAACAACCAGTTTTGGTGAGTTTACAAGAGGACTACATGGGAGTTTGAACATGGTCGGTCTCTAGCATGTTAGTCTTGACTAGAAGATCCTTGATGTATTTTGACTAAGTGAGTAATAAAGAATCTAATGTTGTATGCTTCACTTCAATGCCCAAGAAATAATCATGAGTACCAAGTTGTTTGAGGGAGAAAATGGAATTCAATTTGGATATGATGGTTTGAATAAGTGAGGCAGAATCCCTAGTGATGATGATATTATCCATATAGACAAGCATATAAATAATATGACCCCCAACACAGTAAGTGAACAAGGAAGGATCATATTTGCTAGGTTTAAACTTGAGCTGGATAAGAGTAGTTTGTATCTGTCGCAACTGTGAAAAACACCCGGCAGAAAAACATAAGAGTCGCCACTGTTCGTTATTTTTCCCAAAGAGAAGGAAAGGAAATGATCGAAGAAAACCTTACGAACGTGAAAAGACAAGGTCATCACAACCAAATCTTGGGTTCGGGAGTCGGTTACGCAAGGGGAAGGTATTAGCACCCCTCATGTCCGTTGTACTCAATGGGATTCACGCTTGTTGTCTAATCTAAGGGTGTGTTTATCTATCTAAGCTACAGGATCACAAGACAAAAGAAAAGAAAAGAGACTCGATAGAGCATCGCCGCTCTATGCCTACGTGTTCCCTTGTACAATGAGAAAGTCAAAGTCAACGTAGTTCGGGAAACTACAGGCGAAGGGGGAAAATGTTGCTCTCCAAGACATCGATGTCTTGTACCTACGTATCCTCATCTGGTATGAGAAATTAGAGCAAACGTAGTTTGGGCTGACACGACCACAAGTTGATTATGTGATTTAACTTAGTAGGGTTAAACTTTCGTTCTAGCAGTTAGGTGTATTGCTGCTCGACCATTGGAGACTTAGGCGTTACCTGTTTGTGGTAGAACCAAGAGTTAACAACACTCTTTACTGAAAATGATTTTCCATTAATCCCGAAGGATAAAAAGGTTTGGTGTTTTGTTTGTGTTTTTTAGTGAAGTGAATTAATTCAGTTTGTAATTCATCTTGCACTAAAGACTATGACTTGAGAACGAATGCGTCGCATATCACCCTCAAACGGGACGTACACTAAACACTCTAGATAACCGAGAAGAGACCCCTTACTCACCATTTTCCATGTGCTTAAGGCTCGTAGCGTACAACATTCATTATACTTATTAGATGAGTTAGAATGTGTTTTGAGGTGAGAAGAGAGACGCACGGAAGGTCTAAGGGAAACTCGGTCCTAATGTTGTCATGCAAAGTGAACCTAAAGTTGGGATAAAAAAGGGGAAAGTCTACCCTAATGTTAGCATGCTTGGATTGAACACCTAATGTCTCTCCTACTCCCATCCTAAACGGAGGGACTAGGAACCCTATGGGATCATGGCAAAAGACCAAGAAAGCACAAGATAATTCAATCACAAAGTGAAATAAAATGACTTAAACAAGTCCATGAAATGCAAACATGAAATGAAAACGACAAAGAAAAGAGGGAGGAAAAAGTGTGGGACAACAGCCACCACAAGCACATCTCAACCTCTTGAAATGCAAGCAAAGAAATGCAAACAAACAAATGATCATCACTTTGAACCACATCTACAAAGTATGCATTCAAGTGGAAATCGAACCAAATGTGTCGAAGAATCATGATTAAACAATCAAGAACAAGCAACACATATCCAAAACATCTCACTCAAATGCATCATACTGGTCCATGAAGATTCAAAGTGAGGTGATACCAAAACAAACTTGAAAAACAGCAAATATGACATTATGGTTCAGTGTTAATCGGTTAACACTATTGGTTAACTGATTAACCAGTTAAAAATGTTTGAAAATTTAAAAATTCGCACTGGTTAATCGATTAACCAGTTTGCACTGCATTTGGTTAATGGATTAACACTGTACCAGAGGTAGAAAAACAACAACTCAACAACACTTTCAGCAATTAATCATTTATGCAATAATCCAGATGATCATATAATCAATTATGCATGAAATCAAACCAGAAATCAGTGATCCAATCAGCATGTAAACACAATCCAAGCATCAAGATCATAAATCACATAGATCAAAATCAACAAAATCAACCAAAACTTGAAGATCTACATTGATTATGCAAATAAGCTAAAAAAACAGAATCAGATTTAGAATTTCCAACCTACAAAGCAGAGATTTACTTTGGTGAATGTTGATTTACTTGAAATGAGTAGATCCACGCAAGAAACCCAAAGATTCTTTAAGATCCAAGTGTGTTCTTGTTATAGGAGTGAAGATCAACCACAATTAAGCAAAAATAATCCAAGTAAGCTCTTCCAAATCAACTTCCAAGATCAGATCCAATTCCAAACAAAAATCAAATGGAGAAATGAAGATAATAAGGATGAAGGATGAAGGTTTAGCTCTAGAATTCAATGATTCCAATGAAGAATTAAAGAACTCAAGTGAGATCTCTAATGGAGGTTTTGGAAAAGTTGAGAGAAAATTCAAGAGTGAGAGTGAATTCTGAAAATGAAAATAGAATTATGAGGATTGATTGTGTGAGGTTTGGAGCAAATTCATTTAAATATGCTCTAGGTTAGGAGTAGAATGGTGGTTTGGAGTGTGGTTATGAAAATTGGGATGAAATTAGGAATGGGAAATTGGAGGGAATTTGAATTGATCTTGAAAGTTAACCAAAATTCAAAGTGGTTCTAGATCCTTCTTCTAGTGTAAAATCCAATTCACAAATGATCAAAATGGACCCCAAAAGTGGCTACTCTTGAAAATTCACATGCAGAGCAGATTTTTCCTTGGCTAATCGGTTAACCATTTTGGTTAATCGATTAACACCTTTGAAAATTTGAATTTGGCTTGATTTTGCCTTGGTTAATCGGTTAACCATATTGTTTAATCGATTAACACCTCATGAATTTGAATTTTGGCACCTTTTGGAGGGAAATATACCTATTCGTCTGTTTTCTCTCGTTTTGAGCCTTGTTAAGCTTCTGAAACTTGCCCTTGAATATCAAAACTACGAGAATTCTTGAGACGGCCTGAGTGTTGCCTCCTGAGCTAAAAATATCCTGCAAAATAAAAATAAAAATAAAACCGACCGCACGATCGCTAGGAAAAATAAATGTCGGAGCCCCTGATGCTTGTTGTTTGGTCTTTTGCACTAAAAATGAAACCTGGGCCACAACAATGCCTTGATCCCATGCCTCAAGAAAAAATGCTATGATATGCAGAAAATGCGAAAATGCAGAGAAACAAAAGCCAGTTAAGATTAAAACGGAAGGGCAAATTTTGGGGTGCTACAGTATCCTATCAAACCATTGCGTAGGGGCTTGTTTTAAGCCATAGAGAGCCTTGTTAACCTTGCATACTAGTGTTAGATTATAACTTTCAAAACCCTTATGTTGTTCCATATAGACTTCTTCATTAAGAATGCCATTAAAGAAGGCATTATTAACATCCAATTGCTGAGTTGGCCACTTGTGAGTAAGAGCTATATGTTGCGGTGAGAATCGTGATACCAAGCTATTGATTAACTTGAATCTTTAATTCTTAAATTCACAAATGGTCTTTAATTTATCCCAAGGAAAGGTCTAAAGAAAGAAAGAACCTTTTTCGCCATGTAACAACAACGCTAAGAGATTCGGGAATCGGGGGTTGGTTATGCATAAGGTAGGTATTTCATATCCTAAACATCTGTAGTACTCTACAGGAACCTTTTGTTTGTTTGCATGCTAAGTTTGATAAACATTTGCTAAGGGTTGGGATTGGGTAAAGGTATAGGTTAAAACCTAATGATAGTTTCTAAGCTTGCTCGCAAAGACGTCGCATCCTCTGCCTACGTATCCTAACTAGGATAGAATCAGAGTAATCGTAGTTTAACTCACTAGGGTTGAAGAATACTTGATTATGATCAAGGTTCAAAGGGGAACAAACATTACAATTCTTGTATAGATTCTAACAAAACTCTCTAGATCTATGTTATAACACTCAAGAGGGGAGTAAGTAATCATTACTATGATTCTCACATAGAGTTTACAAACTCTATCCTAGGGTTCTAGTTGAAGAACACTCCTAGTAAAGGTGGGTCTTTTAGACTTAGATCAAAGTCTAATGGCTTATACTAAGGTTCAAGATGACTTCACCAAGTCAAGGGAGAGGATAATGAGCTATCCATGACACAAGGGTCAATGGAGAGACTTTTCCTTTGGAAGGAGAGAGAGGAGGCAACTTGGATGAGAACTAAAAAGTTCCATCACTTGGGAAAGGAATACTTAACAAAGCAATCAACAACTAAATAAGGAGAATAAGATATATGGTTACAACCAAACAAGCATGCATATTACAATAGGCAAGGATTAAATGGATACAAATAGTTTCAACCAAGAATCAAATATCTTAACAAAGATGGAAGTGACAACCCAAGATACATATTAACAAATATGAAAACAACAATCATACAAATAAGTCACAACTTATAATGATCATGTTATAAGTTCAAATGTAACAACATTTAGGCATTGATGACAATCAAATACGTAAGGAACAATCACAACAGTTAAACTCAAGACTTAGGAAGAGAACAACAAGTTCATGGTGACAACCAAAGGAAGGTAAACATAACATGTTAACTAACACCTAGGAAACACATACAAATAAATCTTACAAGATAAAACAAGCATGGTTCGAGAGAAATTTAATCAAGACGTAAAGTAACGACCTAAGAATGAACCAACTAACAAGTAGGAAAAAAGGAATTTGTAAAAAAAAAAATTGAAATTTTAATCCATTAAATGAAAGTAGACATTACAATGAACAATTGGCAAAAAGAACGGATTAAAAACGATAAAGCACGCAAAAGTTATGAAATTTTGAAGTTTCAACGATTTTATGAAGATAAAATAAAAAAGAAACAAGCAAATAAAAAGAAGTGGCATGGGAAGGGATTGAACCCACGCCCTTGTGTTTACAAACACAACACAAACCAACAGGCCACAGCGCGCGCATGAATGGAATGGAAAGAAAGAAGAAAATGATAAACAATGACAATTGAAAAATAAAAAGCCAAAAAGAGTTGATCACCAAGGATCGAACTCAGGTCAGGCATGTCAAAGCGTACAAGGCGCGCAATTTGTCTACCACTGGGGTGACTATACATCCAAGTATTAAGCCACCCCCATAAATAGATAAGCATATCTATGATGGAAAATCTGGGCCAAAAACAAACCAACCAAACCAAATGCGTGAATGATCCAAACTTGATCAAAACTCAATCTTTTTTCATGAAATTTTAGCCAATCTTGACTGATTTTTAACAAGGATAATGGTGGTATCAACAAAATTTTGAAATGATGCCTCAAATAAAAAAACTCGATTGAAAATGCATTGAGATCAAATGAGTTGCATAATGGAAAACCAAGCCAGTTCTGAGTTCAAACACACCAAACAGGTATTGCACACAAGTCATACACATCATAACAGATAGATTACACACTTAGGGCTCAGCTACAAATCAATAGAATTGAAAATGGCTCATGGATTGCAAACATAGCATGAAGGCAAACTGTCAAGGGCAGATGGAAATGTTCAATGCACATACACATGGCCTACAAGTTCTAAATATGACAATGATGCTCTTTAATGCTCACAAATCAAACACAAATGTCTCAGGTAGAGGAAAGAAGTATGATGCAGAGATGACAGCATATTGGTGAACTTGTGAAAAATAGGGAACTTGTTTTCAAACAACAATAATATATGACCTCAAATCAACAACCAAACTATTTAAAACCTGAACAGATAACAGTTACAAACATGTACATATATGTGACTGGTTCAAATGTGATATGAGGGGGTCAAGGATAGATGAAGACAGTAGGGAAGCTGCAGGCCAGGGCCAAAGTGGCCCTGCTGCCCATAATTCACACAAAAAGGCAATCATGGATGGAAATCAAACTTGATCAGAATAGAACAAGAAAATATCATGGTATCTCAACCAAACTAAATGAAATGCAATGAGAAAATTGATGATAACAATCAGGATGCTAAGCTCAAACAACAAACAGAACTGTCATGCTATGCCAAGTGAAATTGAAAGAAATGCAAGTTGAAAGCTAAATCATGGAATAAGCATGATCAGGTTGAATAGGCCTCACACACAAACTCAAATCATGATATTAAATGTTTCTAAACTTCAAGATTTACCACAAACCCAACAGAAAAGAAAGTCATATACCAGCTGCTCATTAACACATAAAGTTGCATAATTGAAGGCAATGACATGATTGGAACAGGTTGAGATCAAAAAGATACCATACACAAGTTTCAAATGCATCAATGAATGATTCTAACACTTAAGATTGATCATGAAATGCACATAACACAAGATGGCTCTCAAGTTGCAATTGTGGCACATATGGAAGGCAGGCTGTCAAAACAGGTAGGATACAAATTGGCAAAGCAATAAAATGAGGTCATGTTCATGCACATACAAAACAAAACATGATATCTATGCTTATGAAATAAACTCAAAACCATACAAACAGAAAGAATGAAGTGTGTGCTGCAGCTGTTGTGGTTTTGTGAAAAAAACTGTGGGCAACAATATGAGGCAAGAACAAAATGAGAAGTTTTACATTATGAGAACAACACATACACATCATAAACCTGAAGATGAATGAGTTCAAACATAGAATTTAAGCACATTGCAATTGGAACAGAATTTGATATGGTCATGGTATACTTTGGTTTTAAAATGCAATTTGAGAATGAAATGAGAAAACAAGTGGACATAGATCATACAACTATCACACACACATCATAGTCATGAAAATGAAAGAGATCATGCTTAGAAATCAGGCCTATGGCAATGAGAATAGAATTTGACAGGTTGATGGTTATGAAGAAAACTGTTTTGAAAAATCTTGGTGGTACAACAGGGTATTTGTCAAATGATGAGTTCTATGCTAAAACAAAGACACACACATACCACAAATATGCAAACAGATGAGATCATGCCCAAGAATCAAATCAAAACAACACCAAGCAAAATATGGCATATTGTTGGTAAAAAAAGCAAGTGGAGAGTGAAAAAGTTGTTTTGAAAAAGTAAGGTCAGTTTGAACATACACATCACACATACAACTTTTAAACATGTTAAATGATGTTCTCACATATAAAGATCATACACAAAATTCTCACAACCAGAACTGAGATGTTGTTGCAGACATTGACAGCAAGACAAACAAAACCTCACAGCAAGCCCTATAGCTAAGTCTCATGCTTTTCACAATTCAATAAGTTTTAAATGATACCAACAAGACCAAATCAGAACAGATCATCAGTTCAAACATATGAGGTACAACATTGTAGGCACATAACATTTCAACACAAAGACTCATGACAATGGTATAGCAAAATAAGGCAAATATCACAACTGTGAACAAAAGTTAAACTAGATTCATATATGACCTAGGGGGTAGGGGAACCTCATGAAACAACTAACAAGTTATCCAAATATCACAAACAACAAGGGCTGACAGATCTAGGGAAAGCATAACAAAATTATCATGTTTGGATCTCTAAAACTACCTTATAGACAAAGTCTTCCAAACAAGTTGTACACAACATCAAAGTTCAATATTGGCAACATATCAACAACACATCATTCATGAATAATATGCTTTAACAAAAGCAATACCACATCCATAAAACTCAAGTTCTTGACACAGAACCAATATGGGACAGCATGACTATATTTTCACAACAAGCACTTCAAAATTGTAAAACATGACAATGTATGTATAATAAAGAGGTTGAGCATTACATACCTCTTGTAGACTTTCTTGAACAAGATAAAAAGCTAAGAAACCCAAATATCTTCTTCTTTGGCAAAGATTTGGAGCTTTCTTCCTTTTGAAGCAATAAACTATCTTTCAAGACAGTTTGAGTTATGAACTTCCCAGCTGGTTTTTAAGACTTTGGACAGTTGAAATATGATATATATGAGGTGTTGGGAGTGTTGAGGTGGTAGGAAAGGCCTTAAGTAGAAACTTGGCTTCCAAAGTGCATAAAAGTCAACATATGAAGGTATGAAGGTTGACTTTTGGGAGAATGATGTTTTTGGGTGGTTTGAGTGTATGAACACCTTCTACACAATATTTATAGATTGTGCAAATGGTTTTAAGTGGCTTGGAAGGGGTGGAGATGAGTTTGGGCAGAATTTTGCTTGAGACAGATTTTGGTGAAAACTTGGAAGTTTTTGAAGAATGAGGTTTTTGAGAAAATGAATGAGAGTTGAGAGTTGTGATTTCTATTGGTTTTTAAGAGTTCTCTGGTGTGGTTTTTAACATATATAGAGGTCTCTATTTATAGGGAAAATGGAGGTGAGGGCAGCCTTGGCTTTTCCATATTTTGGAGGGAAGTTGTGGAGTTTTAAAGGAAATCTTGCCAAAATCTTGTGGCAGCTCTACACATCAGTTCCATGGGCAAATGCTGAGCAAAAATCAAGTGAGATGGGAGGGATGAGATGACTTAAGTGAAGCTAGGAGGGTAGGGGACTGCAGCTGCCCAATCTCTTTGAAAAAGTTTCTCTTTCATGGCCTTTTAATGATTATTTTAATGGCCACTTGCTCCAAGTTGCAACAGCCCACCAATTCTTCATTTCTTCTGGTTTTTGCATCATTTAAGCTCCATAATATCAGAATAGAATATGATCCAATGGTTGAGGGTAGCCCAAGTTGATGAATTTTGAATTTTGAAGAGTGTTGAAGTGGTGACTTCAAGTGTGGCAGCCCCAACTTCCATGATCCATAACTTTCTGCTCACAAATGCTATTGAGGAGTTCTACCACAATATATAAAGCCCTCAAGTAGCTATACAACTTTAATGTTTTTGATATTTCCAAATTCTATATGGAACTAGGTTGAAAAACCCCTCAAAGTTGTAAAATAAATAAGCCTAAAGGTGAAATTTTACTAAGTTATTTTCCCTTCTTGAAATGAATTTGGTCATAACTCCAAGTCTATGCATTTTCTGATCATGGACCACTTTGGAAATTTTGTAGTACTTGCCAAGAGCTTTCCAATGAGCTTTGAACCACTTCATTTGGATGTGTGGTTGGGGAGTTATGGTCTTGCCCCTTTCAAAACCCTAATTCCCGATTTTTGCATTTACTTCTTAACCCTTGATCCAATGGTCATGAAATTTTATGGGAAGGTGTAATATGACATAAGGAACATTTTTGATTCACATCTTGAAGTCAAATTCCTTATTGTTGAAGAGTTGACTTTTCGGTCAACCGTACGATCAATCGGTGACTACCGAGTCGGCTGTTGACGCTCTGGACCTTTTGAGGCCTCGAAATTCTTTGGATAGACTTTACTAAGCCATAGGAACCCAATGAACCAAGATCCCACCATTGAAACACTTTTTAAATCAAAATTCAAACTACGGTTGACTTTTCTTGATCGAAAACCCTAATCGGGTATCCTGAACTGCACTGTTCTCAAATCCCGAGTGACAACCTCAAATTGGATTCATACTTAACCCAATGTAGTATCCTTGATATTGTTTATAGTTGAATTAATCCAAAACACTGATTGATCAAACCATTGAAGCCTCGATTTTGACGGTACGGAACCTTGATTCCTCTGCATCTTGACAAAGATAAACTTGAAATGGGTTAAGGTTAGTTAATTAAATGAATATGATCCTAAAATGATGATGAGGATCTAAGGGGTCAAAATTTGGGGTGCAACACTATAGAGAGAATAAGGTTTATGGTAACAGGTTTACCACAAAAGAGAAAGTTTCTGTAAAATCAAACACATATCTTTGATGAAATCCCTTTGCCACCAGCCTGGCCTTGTATTTGTTGATTGTGCCATCAAGATTTTCCTTGATCCTAAACACCCACTTGTAGCTAATCACATTTTTCTGAGGTAGGAGAGGGACAAAGGTCCAGGTGTTATTATTAATTATGGCAGTGTATTCCTCTTGCATAACTGGTTTCTAGTTTGCATCAACTAAAGAAGATTTAACTGTTTTGGGTTTTGTAGCAACCAAGATAAGTTTGCATTCCAATATGGGTTGAGCAAAACCAGACTTGTCTCTAGTTTTCATTTGATGAGAGTTATGAGGTTGAGGAACTGGCACAACTCTAGGTGGAATAAGAGAGCTTATAACAGATAAAATGGATGATGTAAAGGTGTTGTTATGATTTGTAGAAGAAGAACTTTCTGAGTGAGCAACGATGTGACTAGCCTGACCTGAATTAACAGCAGGGGAACCAGAAGAGGAGTCATGGAATTGAGTTTCATGGGACTGGTGTGAGGCTTGGGAATTGGCAGAAGATTAAGTGGATCTAGGAGACTCAGGAGGTGGGATAGATGAGGAAGCAGTTGAATTGGAAGAAAGAATATGAGTATGTCCATAGGAAATAATATTATTAGGAATTATAGGCAGTGGTGAAAGAGTTACACTTTTGGTTGGAGGGATAAAGGAACTAGGGGTGAGAAATGATTCAGGATATGGGAACCTGAAATCATTGAACATATTTGGAGATGTATATCCTCCCAGTTGATGCAAGACACTTGTACCCTTTATTGGATGAAGAGTAGCCAAGAAACACACACTCTAGAGACCTAGAGTCCAACTTATGGCTATTGTATGGCCTGGGAAGAGGAAAACAGGCACAACCAAAAACTCTTAAAAAACTGTAATCAGGATGTGAATGAAACAATAGAGAATAAGGAATTTGAAATTTAATAAATGATGAAGGAAGCCTATTGATGAGATACACATAAGTGGAGAAAGCATAGTCTCAATAGGTAAGTGGGAGTGAGGCTTGACTCAGTAAGGTGAGTCCCATGTCCACTATATGCCTATGATTTCTCTCAATCACACCATTCTGATGGTGTGTGGGAGGACATATTAGCCTATGAACAATACCATTATCCTTGAGATATTGAGAGAAGGGCCTGAACTCACCACCCCAATCAGACTGAACAACTTTAATAAGATATCCAAGTTGAAGTTCCACTAAACTCTTGAATTGTTGAAATGTAGAGAGTGCTTCAGCTTTAGTTTTGAGAAAAAAAATCCAAGTGAATTTGGAATATGTATCAACAAAAGATATATAATATTTGAAACCAAAAGTGGAAGAATGATGGGAGGGACCCCATAGATCACTATAGACAAGTTTAAGTGGCGATGTGTATGTAGTGTGTGAATCAGGTGAGTGAAGTTTGTGTGTTTTACCCATACAACAAGCTAAACACAAATCATCAAGTTCTTTATTAGAGAAAGAAACATTACAAGTTTTCATAACAAGTTTCAATAAATGAGAATTAGGGTGGCCTAATCTAAAATGCCACTTATTTGATGTACTATTATTCAAAGAAGCTATATTAATACTGGAGTTACATTGTTTATCCAGATTAAGACTGGGTAAAACAGAAGACAAAATAGAAGAACCAACCATGTTGATGGTGGGAAACTCATAGAGACCATCCTTGCCAACACTGTCTTCAAGAAGAATAGCCTTAGAGACATGTGATTGGACAATACATTTGTCAGCATTAAAGATGAAATGCACATTGTTATCTCTATAAACTGACTAACACTAAGTAAATTCTTAGTGATAGTGAGAATAAGTAAAAGATTATGCAGTGTAAGTGATATGTGAGGTTGAAGAGGTGAAGGAAAAAAACTTGAACTAGAGGATTTTATATGCACAATTTAACCATTTCCTCTGAAGATCTGGTCAGGATCTTCAAGAGGAGTTATCTGCTGCATATTTCTGGCTTCATTAGTGACATGAAACGAAGCACCAAAATCAAGAAACCATGAATCTAAGGTAGATGGTGCAGAGTTGGCTACCACATCACTAGGAGCATGAGATAGAGTAGAAAGACTCATTGGTTGTGGAGGAGGTCTAGTCTAGATATTTGGATGAGTGCCAATGTATCTATAGGGTGAAGCAAGTCATTGCAGAGGGTTATAAGAATTAGCTGTTACAGGAGCAATCTGATAATTATGATGAAACTTATACTAGAAATTGAGAGCAATATGGACATGCTTGGAGAAAACTTGGCATTGGACATGAGAGTTAGGATTTTTGCCTCTGCCTCTACCAAACCTACCTCCATGTGAGCCTTTTGAGCCACGAAATTGGATAAAATCTTGTTCAGGAGCTTGTGGAGGGACTGGACCTGGAGTAGGATCAACACTAGCAGTGGGAGTTTCATTAGTATCGTTAGTGTTATACCCCAAAATTTTCCCAACCTTTTTCTAACTTGGTTTATGTTTCATTTCATGTTTAGCATTTGCATTGCATAACATTGTTCATTTTGCAGGGGATCAAGAAGTGTACATCTCAAGAGAAGTTGTCAAAGATTCCTAGCTCAAGCCAGAGGGCTCAGTTCAAGTCATCAGTGGTCCACAAGTCTATGGATGGAAAATGTTCAAGAAGCTCATTGAGTGCTTTGAGAGCCATTGTGGAGCTTATCCAAGTTGTTATTTCATGTGTAAGAAGCCACAGTCAAGAGTGGTGTATCTAGGGTTTTCCTCTGGTCAACCCTAAGTTAACTGTGGATTTGGAGGAGAGTAAGACTTAGTTCTAAGTCATTGTGATCATGGAAAGTTGTGTTGAGACATATGAGATGTTATTCCAAGATCCAATAAAAAAGAATCAAGAGTGTGAGAAGTTACTAATTAGGGTTCCCACTGTAAAATCCCCTATTTAGTGCCTAACTTCAAGACCATATGAATCTTGATGTAAAATCCCCTATTTATTTTAAGTCATTGTGAGCATGTTCTTAGATTTATTTTGAGTACTAGATCTCATCCCAGCAACTCATTTGAATAAAAAACAAGGAAATTGGAGCCATTTTTCACGTATGCATGAAGCTCTCATTTCCAATTTGGGCATTTTTCAATTGCACTCTAATCAAGCCAAATTGGGCCTCCAAACCATTCTAGATCCAACATATAAAAGCTTCAGATGAATTTTGAGCATTCATTCAGTCATTTTCATGGAGAGAAAGCTTGATCACAGTTGGAGAACTCAAGAGCATTTTCAAAATCGTGAATCCAAATTGAAGCAATTTCCAAGCAATTCAAAGCTATAATCCTATTCCTTGAGCTTCCTTGAGTGATTCTGCATAGTTTGCGCAAGCTTAAGCACGTGTGAATCTCTAACGGAGAGACTCCGTTAGGTATTCTTCCTTTCCAAAATTCTCTCTCAATATGCATTAGATCTACTCCATTCTTGTTGCATCTGAAGACCTACACTTGGTAGGAAAAATCTGGATCATGATTTGTGATGTTTGTACAATTTCAGTATGTGCTTAGATATTTTCCACCGTTTGTATTTCTCTAAATATGCACGATAAATGATTTTTGTTTGTGGATTCATGATCTACATAGCGTGGCAATCATTTTGGTAGTAGATTTTGTCCAATTTGGTGAGGTTTTTGATCTGCTACTCCGGCTGTGTGACTGGAGAAGACGACCGGAGACTGTAGCCCCATCGTCAGGTTTTTCCTCAGGCGATCTGAGTTGGCATGCCACATGTGCTTGTTGAATGTTTGACTTTGTGTGATCAACGATCCAGATCTAATCTCACCAGCCTGCATGTTATTTTGACTTGCCATGTCATAAGTAATACACTGCGTTTCATTTAGTTGGAATCAGATGGGCTTGGCTTGCTATACGCGCCCCCTTTTCAGTCCAGCCCAGTGCTCTTGCCTGTTTATCTTGCTATTTGCACCGCTCCTCTTTTTATTTGTTTTTTCTTTTTATTTTTTTATTCTGTTTTGATTTTAATTCATTAAAAATATTTCCAAATGTTGTAAAATCCCACAAAAATATTTTTAGGACACTTTGAGATGTCAATTAATTTTTGGAATTTTTTATTTTCATTTTTAATTTATTTTTCAATTAAAATGGGATTTATCATTTGGAAGTGTTTTTTAATTGAATTTTAATTGTTCTTGTTTGTTCTTGGCTTGTTCTTGGTCCAATATTTTTCTCCAAGGATTGAGACTCTTTTCTCATGTGGATGATGGATTGAAGAGTCTCATAGGATGACTTTGGCATTGGTTTAGTGCATTTTGGTTTGACTTTTGTCCCATTTTTGTTGACCCTCGACAACCCTCTCTCAAAATGGTGCATCCTTGTGAATCAAATTCTTTTATGATGTTTTGGTATGACATTGGTTGTGGTCTTTTGGCCCCTGGTTTCCAACTCTTTGATTTTCATTTGAGGTTTTATTTGGTTTATTTTGAGCTTTTTTCCTATTTTTGAGGTAACTTGCAAGTCAAGTTACTTCTAAGGGTGGCTCATACAAGTACTTGACCTAGTTTGATTTGGAAATGACATTTGTGGATCCCTTGAGCTCTCAAATCTTTTTGATTCATGATCCTAACATGTTGAGCTTGCTGGATATCAATTTATAGGTCATAAAATTATGTATTGCTTGTTGAAGTTTGCATTTCTCTTTAGGCTTTCCACTTGAACTTCAAGTGTTGAGTGTGTTTAAGACTTTGGTCTTTCTCCTTGCCTATTCTTGCTTTTATTTTGGATGTGTTTGATGTTTGCTTTGTGCATTCTCTCCTCTTATCCCCACTTCTGTTCAATGACCTTGGAATCCCATTTGAGATGGTTTCGTCCCTCCTTTGGAGGTATTTGAAACATGTCATGAATGGTGAATCCTTCAAGACCTTTTGGTGCCTTTTTAATTGTTTCTTGTGTAGCCTATGGTTGAGTTAACCATATGAGTTCCTTTCTGTCCTCATATTGCCTCCCATTCTCACATTTCATTTTATCTTCATCTGCTTTCATTTGGTTTGCCTTTGGGCATTGTGGTTGATGGTAATGGTTGTAGGATTTAGTCTCCCATTTCATCTCACTTTTGTGCATTTGCTTGAATTCTTTTGCTTGTATCCTTTTGCATCTTCTCATATGCATGCTTGAGCTTGAGATGTGCTTGTGGAGGCTACTGCCCCACACTTTTTTCCTCCCTCACTTTCATTCTAATTGTGCATTACATGTTTGCATACTTGCATCTTTCTTATTTCATGTTTCCTTCTTCTTCTTTCTTCTTTCCCATGTTCCCTTAGGACCTCTAATCTCTTAAGAATATGATAGACCTTAGGCTTGAACCCATGTATGATAACATTAGGTAGCATTCCCTTTCATCCCAATCATAAGTTCACTTTGCATGAGAACATTAGGTTGAGTCTTAGTCTCCCTTTAGAGTGTCTCTCTCTTCTCATCTTCAAATTCTCTCAAAACACTTAATAAAGGATAATGAATGTTGTGCCTTACGAGCCTTAAGTACTTGGAAAATAGTGATTGGGGGGCTTCCTCTCAATTGCTTAGAGTGTTTAGTGTACGCCCTTTGGGCGATATGCGACGCATTCGCTCCTAGGTCATAGTCTTTAGTGCAACATGAGTTACAAATCAAACTCAAAACATTTCTTCTCTAAAAAACACAAAAACAACTTCAAACCTTTTTATCCTTCGGGATTTTAATTTGGAAAACCTTTTTCATAAGGAGAGTTTTGTTAACTCTTGGTTCTACCGCAAACGGTAATGCCTAAGTCTCCAATGGTCGAGCTGCATACGCCTAACTGCTAGAACTAAGTTTTAACCCTACTCGGGTAAAATATTTTGAACCAACCAGTGGTCTTGTTATCCCGAACTACGTTTGCTCTGATTTCTCGTACCAGACGAGGATACGTAGGCACAAGACGGCGATGTCTTGGCGAGCAACCTTTCCCCACTTTCACCCGTAGTTTTCCGAACTACGTTGACTCTGACTTTCCCATTGCACGAGGGAGTACGTAGGCACAGAGCAGCGATGCTCTGCCGAGTCACTTTTCTTTTCTTTTTTCCCTGAGACGTTTAGCTAGATAGATAAAAATCCTTTAGATAGATAACAAGCGTGGATCCCGTCGAGTACGCCGGACGTGAGGGGTGCTCATACCTTCCCCTTGCGTAACCGACTCCCGAACCCGAGATTTGGTTGCGATGACCGATCTTATCCCTTTTTCGTAGGTTTTCTCTGATTGTTTCCTTTTTCTCTTTTGAGATAAATAACGAACGGTAGTGACTCTTCTGTCATTGCCGGCCTCTTTTTTCGCAGTAGCGACAGTTAGCACTAGCTCCAGTTATTTATTGATTTATGTATGTGATATTCAACACAACTAACTTTGAATAGAACTTGTCCAATTGAGCTTCTTGGGCATAGAAGAGAGCTTTAACATAAAGTGTTGGTGATTCATAACTCCTATACATTTACATTACAAACAAATTATAATCCTCTGGTAAGCCATTAAGGATGAAATCAATTTGATATTGCTTCGAGATAGCATCTCCAACTACAAGTAAGAAGGTTGTAATATCTTTGATTCTAACCACATATTCACTAATTGATTTGTTACCTTTCTTTACCGGTTTCAATTCAACTCTCTGTTGTATAACCCACACCTTCATATATGCATTGAAATACTTGTGGGTTTTGTCCCATACTTCAAAAGCATGCTTACATGACAAGACTATAGGTAGCACCGACTCAAAAAATCATTGAAAGAAGCCATATGAACTCAACTTGATCTTATAGATAAAATGATAAATAATTAAAGATATTATAGATAAAAAATTATTATTTGAAAAATAATTTATTTTATTAAATATGTTGTATGTGTAAAAAGTAAAACAAAATATCAATTAAAAAACGGATGGAGTAGATACTACATACTATATTCAATAAACACTTGTATGGATAAGTGTTCATCATAATTTAATTTATTTGTAAGGGATGAAACTAAATGCATGCAAATGTAGTTAGCATGCTTATGGACCAACTCTATTGAGTTCTTCAGTGATGAATTCATGTGCGAATAATTCCTTGAAAGAAAATCAATCTTGGACCTTGTCCAATATATGAAAAGACATACTCGACATTGACTTAATTGCCTAGCCAATAATGCTTGTGACAACATTAGATATATCAAACACAACTACACCTAAGAAGGACCCTTGAAAGTCCACAAATCAATTCATTGAGCCATATTTTTAACCAAATGAAAGAACCATTTCCATTTTTAATATGAATATATTGTTTTTTTAATTATAGACTATTAACAACTAAAACGGTTTAGATGGTCGGCAACCGTTTAATTAAAGTTTCAGATGAAAAGAAAAATAATTGCAAATATGTGTCTATGATACCAAACAATTAAGTTCTTAACCAAAAAATATGGTAGGTCAATACATTACATTAAGCAAGAAGACAATAGGCACAACACAATTGGGCCTGTGTCTATAACCTATAGAATGTAAGTAATAGAAATTTTAAGCAAGAAGACAAAAAGTGGAATTGAAGCTTATTTATAATATTTTCGTATTTTGATGAACCTACACACGAATAAGAAATATATTTTCTTAGACTTAATATCGTTTTTGATTGCGTATATTAATCACAGGGTTAATTTGATCTTTTAACTTTAAAAAATTCAAATTAATCTATTGAATCTTCGGAAAAGCATTATATTAATCATTTTTTATCTAATTTGTGACAAAAATTTTTATCATTAATTAAAATTCGTTATTAATTAAATGAGAATAATTAATATAGTAGATTTTGAAAAGTTAAGAATCAATATAGATTTTTTTTTTAAGTTAACGGATTAAAATGAATTTTGAGATTGAAAATAAAATGAATATTAAAACTTTTTTTAAGTAATTATAAGTAAAAAATAAATTGTGTTTTTGTAACTATAAAATAAATATTAATACACACAACTTTATATACTCCTTACAAACTTATCATTATCCATCTTAATATTTTTTTTTTCTGTTCGTTCCAACCAAATTCACTTTGATGTATCATATTGTAAATTAAGAACCAACAACAAAAATAAATATATATTTCACTAGAGAATGTTTGATTCAGTAGGATTTTTTAGAGTCTCCTCCATCAACAATATTATTTTATTTTCAGAATTTTTAGTTTATTATCTTAACTTTAGTCCTGGAATGACAAAAGGTGAAACACAAGAGAAATAGATCATCTGGTGTATCGTTTATATGAGATTGTTTTAATGTTATAAGGGTTTTAAAGTAGGAATGGAAGACAACTTTTTATCCTCTTTCTACATCTCAGAGTTCTCTGACACATGCAAAGCGAAGGATTTGTTCGAACTTTTTAAAAAATATGGTAAGATCTTGGAAGTAGTAATCCCCCCAAGAGGAATGCACTTGGAAAGAGATTTAGATTCACAAGGTTTTCTGAGGTTAAGGACCAGAGATTAATGGCAGCTAATTTGGACGACATTTTCATTGGCAAGACGAAGATCCATGCGGACCTTCCTAAATTTCAGAGGAAGATGGGAGATGTTAGGGATCCTTTCGCTGGGTCTTCTGGTTTGAGGAGTAAAAGGGTCGATCTTCCTCACAATAATATTGTCAACAACTATCGTGTGGGAGAGAGATCCTTTCCTGACGTTCTAGGCAACTGTACTGGAAATCTTTCTTCAAAAACTCATCTGACTTTCGTCCCTGAAAAATAAGTGATTCAGAAATATAAGAAGGCGTTCATGGGTATACTAGTGAACCCGGGAACATCTTATAACATTCAAACTAGATCGAGATTGAGGGGTACTTCGCCATTAAAGTTACGCCTATGGGCGCCAACATGTGCTTGTTGTAGGAGTTTGAAGAAGGAGAGATTAGAGTTTTGATTAGAGACACTATGTAATGGAGGAGTCAATGGTTCTCTGATATCAGAGAATGAACAGAGGAAGATATCGATAATGAGAGGTTTCAGAGAAGGAGAGATTAAATTGTACCAATGTTATGACCAATGTCATGACGTCTGTTGTAACATCAGCAGACAGACAGACTATTTATCTAACCATTTAAATTGTGCAGAATTGTAAATGCTGAAAGATAAATAACACAATGAATTGTTTATCCAGTTCGGTGCAACCTCACCTACATCTGGGGGCTACCAAGCCAGGAAGGAAATCCACTATTAGCAGAATCAATTCAGAGCTAAACTCCCCCGTTTACAACTCCTCACTTAATCTCTACCCAATGCAATTTCTGCCTAGAATCCACTAGACAAGAGACCCCGCTCACTCCCCCTCAATCACCGCAGTGATAAACAATTTAATACAAAAGACAGACTTTAGAAGACACTCTTCAAAGTCACAATACTTGATCTTGCTTCACAGCTTCAATCAAGAACACATCACTCTTGCTTAAAAGCTTAGAGTGACACACAACTCAATAATACTAACCAATGCAATCATAAAGCAGACAATTGCTTGACTCACAAGTATTCCTAAGACACAATACACACGTGAAGAACAACTGATGCAGTCAGACTTCTTCACTCACAAATATGTCTACCACAATGTATCCAAAGATACAAAGGGTGACTTACAAAGACGCACACACGAGACTCTCAAACCCTAAACCTTTATTTTACACTCTAGTTGTTCTTGATGTGAGTGCTTGATTTCCTTTGCTTCTGCGCCTCCTTAAATATCAATGCAGACTGGGCTTGGGCTGGTCAAAAGTAACAAACATTAGGTTTAACCAAGTTAAACCACTTTCCATAATTCAAGGTGCTGTCAAATTAGGTCACAGTTGCTTCATGTTATGCCCAACCCTGACTAGAATCTCGCCTGAGATAACTAAGGAGCCATAACAGGTTTCCTGAATTCTAGCCTGAGATATATCAGGTAAAATACCAGAAAACTAAAGCACGCGCGCATATGTCATACGGTTGATGTTATAACATCCATCATGACATCCAACATACTTGACTCTAGCTAACCAAACTTACCCTGCTGAACACTTCTGCAGAATCTTCTTCATAACAGTAGAAACAAGCATATTATAGTTTCCTAAAAAGTCTCAAAGATCCTTTTTATGAACACCGATTAAATCTGCACTTTGTTCATAATAAATCTCTTTGGCCTGCACATACTTATGAGGTATATCCAAAGCACTTTTGTCAAGTGATATAAAACAGCAGCTCCTGCTGTACCAGACAGCGATGTCATGACATTGGTAATGACATCCTGATTAAACCACATGACAGCAGTTATGTCACCACATCAGATGGATGTCACGACATTCAACATGACATTCACATTAAAACACACCACAACAGTTCTGTCACCACAAGAATGGGACAGGCATATGTCTATTGATCATTTCTCCTGACAAAATTCCAACAAAATTCAAGTATAGAGTCGAGGGCCTATGATCTAATAATGAAGCTGAATATGAAGCTTTGATCGTCGGACTTGAAATTTTGTTAGAATTGGGGGCAGCCCAAGTCGAAATAATGGGAGATTCAGAGTTGGTTGTAAAACAGCTAACAAAGGAATACAAATGCGTTAAAGAAAATCTCATCATGTATTTCATAATAACTAACAGACTACTCAAAAAATTTGAAGTCTGTACTATTCGGCACATACCACGAATACACAATCTGATATCCAACGACCTGGCGCAAGTTGCCTCAGGATACAGGGTCTCGAAGGAGAACTTGCAAGAGGAAATCGAGGCCAGAGGTAAGGTGGTATCCGTGGGCTTGAGACCATCAGACTTGGAAGTCACGAAATTTGGCTACGCCGACGAGGAAACCTTTGAGATTTTTACAGTTGAAGGTCTGACAGACAAAGATTGGAGGAAACCTCTGGTCGAATACCTTCAGAACCCTTCAGCGACTACAGAACGAAAGATAAAATACCAAGCATTAAGCTACGTCCTGTTGGGGAATGAGTTATTTAATAAAACTTCTGAGGTAGTTTTACTTAAATGCCTCAGTAAATCTGAAGCATACTTGGCATTGTCCTCAGTCCATGGTGGGACATGCGGAGCACACCAAGTAGGCCATAAGATGAAATGGCTGCTGTTTCGCTAGGGGATGTACTGGCCTACGATGCTGAAAGATTGCATCAAGTTCGCTAAAGGTTGTCAGGAATGCCAAATTCATGCTGGCATACAGCATGTCCCAGCAAGCGAGTTGCATTCCATAGTCAAGCCATGGCCATTCAGAGGTTGGGCTTTAGACCTTATAGGAGAGATTCGACCTACGTCTTCCAAAAACCAGAAGTACATTTTGGTAGGGATAGACTACTTTACCAAATGGATAGAGGCTATACCTCTACCAAAGGTAGACCAAGAAGATGTTATTGAATTCATTTAGAAGTATATCATCTACATATTTGGCCTACCAGAGACAATAACGACAGACCAAGGGTCAGTATTTACGGGTAGGAAGATGCAGGAGTTTGCTAATGAAATGGGATTTAAACTCCTTACCTCGACACCTTACTATACCCAGGCCAATGGCCAAGTCGAAGCGGCAAACAAAGTGATAATTGGCATGATAAAGAAACAGATTGGAAGCAAGCCTAGGAATTGGCATAAGACATTGGATCAAGTCCTATGGGCATGTCGAACATCCCCAAAGGAAGCAACCAACACTTCCCCTTATCGACTCACTTTCGGCCATGACGCAGTATTGCCAGTTGAGATACACATATAGTCAGTAAGAATTTGAAGACATCATGAAATCCCTTGAGAGATTTATTGGGACATGATGCTTGATGAGTTATTCGACTTAGACGAAGAGAGATTAAAAGCTCTACAACTCCTGAGAAGACACAAGAAAAGAGTGGAGAAATCATATAACAAGAAGGTCAAAGCGAAGACTTTCCTGGTTGGAGATTTGGTATGGAGGGTAATCCTGCCGATGGATCGAAAGGTGAGATCCCTAGGTAAGTGGTCTCCAAAGTGGGAGGGACCATTCCAGGTATCGAAGGTATTCTTCAACGGGGCATATGAAGTGACAGAGCTGAGTAGGGACGAGAGGATATTAAAAGTAAATGGCAAATATTTAAAGAAGTATAAGCCTGCACTTCGAGAGGTGAAAATATCAACAGAATAATTGTCAAAGATAAAGCGAAGCCATAAATGGTAATTTAAAATATGCCAAAATGGCCCATTGTCTTACAAACAAAATAAATGGCTCATAAAGGCCAATATAATCTGCTCTATTACAAAACCTAACAAATTAAAAAGGAAGATTCGCCTTCATCTTAAGGTAAGTCGATTTTTGAAGTTCGAGACGGCTTTGGCATTGAGCCTTATCTGTCTTTAGCTGGGCAACTTCAGATTCCAAACGACGGGCTTCCTCAGAATAGGTGACGGCATGATCAAGCTCAACTGTTAAGGAGGAGTCGTCGAAGGAAGATAATTCAGCGTTCTTTTTCTTAGCCTTCGCTATCTTACTACGGAGCTTTTTAATCTTCCGTTCCCAACAGGCGATGTTTGCCTTGTTAGTCAGGACCTCTTGTTTATTTTTCTCCTTCGTTTCTTCCAACTCAGCAATCTTCTCCTCAGAGTCGACAACAGCGCTCCAAGCGGCAACTTCGCTGCCAGCCTTCGTCTCAATCTCACCCTCAATCTGGGGCAACAATTGATAGTCTTTGTAAACCTGGTCGATCAGGGTACCTACTTCTTGAATAACATTCGCAGCCTCAGGAGTAAGGGATTTAATGTCCACTTTTTGAAGAAGAGCTTTGAGGGGAAGATGGCTGGCAGGGCCCATCTGCAGGAGGGTAAAAGATCCCCTTTGAAGATCTTTTGCTTGACCTTGTCAAGGCCACTGTCAGTTGGTGGCTTTGAGGTTTGCCCTTCGGAAGTCGAAGTACTGGGAGTACGGCTAGAAGAATGACTTCTCCTACTCAACAAAAGCCTGATGTATTGTCGAGGGTTGGAAACCTTCAACGCATCCAGTTCGGTGGGAGTAAGTTGAGTTTCGCCTGGGAAGAAGTTCGTTGGAATATCCTTTGGGGTAGGAGGAACGGGAGTCTTTGTTGTTTCAGCAGTTTCAAGTTCTTTGACGGAAGTGTCCACAATTTTCAATTCTTTATCTTGGTTGTCCTTTGTCTTATCGCCATCCTCCTCCATGTCATCCCCAGTGCCTTTGTCACTGGATTCATGCAATTTAGGCTGAAGCTTAGCTTGATCCTCAATGGCTTGATTACCCTCGACAGCTTTTTCAGCCACAGCTACTGTCTGACCCAAAGGGGAGTTGGTCGTATCAGCCAGAGTTGTTTTCCCCTCTGAAGCGTCAACTTCATCATCCACTGTAATGGGGTCAACCTGAGGATTGTCGTCTTCATGATCAGAACCGTCAGTCTGAGACTGCTAGGTAGTGGTCTTTGCAGGAGATGGAGGGGCTGTGGAAGAATCAGGTTTATTAATTTCACCAAGTGAACTCACACCAGAACCCAAATCAGAAGTGGGATGATAGGTAGGCTCACCTTGGCTATTCAAGGGGTATAGCGACAGAGGAATCGCGGTGGGATTAGATCGTGAAGTTCCAGCATCATCCTAGAAAAGTTGGACATTAGAAAGAATAAAGGCTAAAGAATTAGTGCAAAGACCCAAGGAAAGGTAGATGTGTAGCATACCTTGACAGTTTCGTCAGCAGGACTCGAATTATCACTTTCCATTGGGACAGCAGCTTGGATCGAAGCATCCCCTACGGGAGCGGGAGTAGGTTCTTGAGGAGGATTGGTAGGTTGAGGTGTGTTGGTTGCAACAGGAGCGGATGGAGCATCAGGAGCATCCACATCATGGATAATCTTTCTTTTCCTTTTCATTTGAAGACTCTCACGAGGAGACTCATCTTCGTCATCAGAATTAATAATAACTTGGGGAAAAGCCATTTTTAATCTTCTTTGAGGGGTGAGTGGTTTTCGACTAGCCTGAAAGCAATATGAAACGGTGAGATTGATTAAGGAGATCGAGATAGTAAAAAGCTACGGAAGGTTACCTTTTGACCTTCGTCTTTGACTTCAATTCTGGCTGTTGGGGCAGCACGTTTCGGGACAACTGAAAAATAGATGATACTAAAAACAGTTAGCAACAATAAAGCTCAGAGAGGAAAATCCAAATCGAAGGGGGATGAACCTTTAAGAATGTCGTATTCGATGCGAACATCTTCGATAATGACATGAAGGTTCCCTTTAAACGTATCGAGTGTATGTTTAGTCGGAACCACCCGTTGTGCTTTGGGTTTAGACTGCTGCCGAAGAATTTTTATAGCGTCTCCACAGATAAACCAATATGGAAATGGAGGGGCAAGAGCCACGCCAAAACCAGCGGTTGGTAGTCGAGGGACTTTTGGGGGAAAATTTTAAAGGCAACGTCATACCGTTTCTCGCGAGGAACAGAAGAAGGAATCTTTAAACAATCCAGTCTTTTGGAAAATTTTTCTTTCAAAGTGACAGCAGCCTCACGGATGGTTTGACTAACATCATCTGGTCGATAGGCAGTTTCGAAATACTTCTGGAAGGCTTGGATCTCTTTGATATGAGTAGACGTACCTTTCTTGATTTTCTCCTGCACATCAATGAAAGCTTGGTCAATCAAGCGAATAAAACTAGGAGCGTCAAGAAATTCTGAGGCGTAATGTTTCGACCACCAATCATAGAAGTTTTGGGAGCAAAAGTAAGAAGGTTCAAAGTGAACAGGTGTGAGGTAGGACTTGTGAGCGTGGCGTGCCAGTTGCGTCGAACAATCCAGAGGAGATAACACAGTAAAAGGGATAATGATATGTGATTTCTTGTCATACAGGCATTTGGGCAAGGTTTGAATTAAACCGAATTGCCTAAACACCAAGTTCGGTTGATAGGCTAGCAAGCTGGAGTGACCTTTTACAAGGTTTAGTTTGTGAATCAATAGGCGAGGAATGAGGAATCTCTCCCAAATCATCTTTGACTCCTCTTTGTGTTTCTTTAAGGGAGGAGGGAAGGGTCTAGTAAACCATTCTGGGCCACATTTTCGTTCTGCGAAGGGAGACATCTTCACGGTAAACTCATGCCGTTTTACAAACATATGAACAAAGCTGGATAAATTGGATCGAAAGGAATGGCCTTCCTCGCTAAGAGTAAGTTGAGCTAGGCGAGGCCATTCGACTCTTCTCTCAGCAACTGTTGGCGAACGTTCATCAACTTCACCTTTGTTGGGAAGACTGTGCTCAAAAGTGGCATTAAGCCACAACTGAAGAAGCCAAAAGGGGCCCGACAATAGTAAGTTGCCATGGCTGTCAGGATCTTTCAATTTACCCTCACCTTCGCCTAAGGCCTCATAAAGACTGGCCAGGATCATTTCACTGAGGCAGACGCCTCTCTTCACATGTAGTTGGTTGGCCAGGACCAGATACTTTTGCGCCACCTGCAAAGATTTGGTACAAAATACACAGCGGGATAACCACATGGCAAAAAAGGCTATGTGTTCTTCATCATCAACAGAGGTACTAGTTTTATTGTGGTAATGCTGGACAAAAGTTGTATAAGTATGTTTAGTATTGGCAAAACTAATGTTGTCATGACTATCGATCTCTGGATCATAAACAAGGCCGTAGGGTTTTAGACCTACGATGACAGCTACGTTGAGTAAAGTGGGTGTCATCATCCCACAAGGAAGGTGAAAAGTGTTGTGAGTCCTATCCCAGAAGAATAAGGAAGAAGCCAATATAAGGGGGCAGTACGAAGGGCCTACCTTCGACATCGTAATCAGATCATAAATCCCAGTGTCCTTCCATTCCTGGGCTTTTACCTTCTCTATTTTCGTCAGCCAGTTGAGATAAAGTTCGGAATCTTTAAAGTAGGGAGTGGCCCTAAATAATCTGGCCCTATCATGAAGGTACCTAAAGTCTACGTCGAAAAGGCTCAAGCTATTAGGACCGTCAGTGGAAATTTTGTTAGAATCTCTTTGACCTAGGGGTTTAGTGGTTCTATAAGAAGGGAAGAAATCTTTAATGGCGGAGTAGTCAAGACTTGGAGGGGGTAAAGGCCCAGACATGGCTATAGGTCTCCCTGCAACAGCAACAGGAATGATTACCTGAGATTCGTAAATGTGGCGTTTCTCCTCCGTCAGGGGTTCACGGATGAACTGTTGATTCTTTACCGCCTGGGGACCACTCAAGATGGCAAAGGGAGGAAGTGTTGATGTAGAAGTTTATCCTTTGGGTTGCATTTTCTTCTTCTGATGATCAGCCATTGTTGAAGGAAGTAAGAGTTTGTTGGTTGGAAGCAGAAAATTAGAGAAAAAGCAAGGAAAGTCGTGAAGAATTAGAGAAGTTGTAAAAAATGAAAACATCAAAGGGAAATTACTTATATAGTGAATGGAAGACTGAAAGTTTCCATCATTAAGGGGCTAGAGTAAGTGGGCCACGTGTATGCTTGGATGTGGGATGGCAGAGGCAGTAGTTGCAATTCACGTCCCCGAGGGTGGAAGGGTGATGATGGCCCACGATTTTGTTGAGTCCCGAGAAAATAGCCATGATGATAGTGATGTCATAAACGTGCATCAAGGTGGCGGAACAGTAGCTTGCGTGTTCATAACTATCTCTCTTTTTCTCTTTCATCCCCTTTCAACTTCTCAGACTGGCATTGGTGGAAAGGAGTATCAGACGACACTCATGGGGGCAAAGAGGCGTCGAAAGCCAGACGTTGTCAAAAAATGTGCTTTTCCACTGTCGAAGTTGAAAAGAAATTTTTGGGGGGCAAATTTGTTAGCTCTTAAATTCGACGCCTCAGTTAGAAAGAAGCTATTTAAGACAAAAAGGGTAAAAGATAGGTTGAGACCAAAAGAATGGTCTAAAGAAGCAAAATAGCTAAGTCGAAGAACTCACCCAGAAGCCAAGAGTTCGACCGTCTGCTGAGACAAATGGTTTGTCGAAGTATTTGAAATTTGAATATTGGAGGGAACGGTTTTTCTTGTGGAAAATTGAGGAAGACACGTGTCACCTTATGAGTAATAGATCCATGCATTTGAGACAAGTGGCGGAAGGAGATTATGGTGGAGGTTATGAGAGTTTATTTTTTGTTACTATAAATAGGGTGTTTTAGACATATCCAGGGTGTGTTGTAATTTACTATTGTACAAATTACTCTTGAAACTACTCCAAGTATCCGAGTGTAGAGAAAACGAGTATTGTAAGAGAATGTACGTGATGTAAACACACCATCTTTTAACTTAATGCAATTTACTTTTTAACTTTAAGTTTTACAAAGCCTTTTATTATCTTTATTGTCTTTACCCCTTTTCCTCATTGCCTTATTTCTTTCCTTCCTATGCAATTCTTTCTCTTCGTCCTCAATCTAACTTCACCCTTACCAACAAACTTTCTTCTCTTTTATTAGAAGCCTTACTTTACCTTGAAATTAACCCGTAGTCGAATAGATGTTCTTTTAGGATTCTTTTATCCCAACACTGTTCGAGCGTGGAACTTGAATAAACTCGTAAAACCAAAAAACAAATCTTTTAGCACATGTCCTAGGATCAATCTGATCGATCCTGTGAGTCACCAAAGTTAGATTTGGAAGATCAGCGGTTGTTTTCTGATTTTCAAAGGAAACAACAACGTTATGGTCTTGTTTGGAGGTTGTACTAGCGGCATGTGCATCCTTTTTGTGGGGCAGGTATGGAATTATGAATTGTACGTATTGTATTGATGGTAGAAAGCATTGTAAAGTTGTTTTTTTTCGTGTGGCCTTCGTTGAAGGTTCGTACAAGTTGAAAGTTGAGGTGTTGCAGCAAACTTGTTGGAAACTGATGAATGTGTTTTGTTGCTTGGGATATGTGGAAAATTGTAGCAGGCTGGAGTGCTACAGCGCGTGGCTTGAGGTAGTTGGTGAAAAGTGGTGAATTTCGGATGTGCAGCTAGGTTACAAAAGGATTTTTTGTATGGGCTTGCAAGTAGCCAAGCTACTTCATGTGCTCACAATATTTTATTATATTTTTTCCTTTTGAAATGCTCTATAGATTGTGTTCTATTATTGTGCAAATGTTGTGTGGAAAGTACTGGGCTTTAATATTTTTGTTGTAGTAACCTTGTAATATGGGCCTTGGAATATTGTACAAAGATTTGGACATGGACCTTTGGAAAATGATTATGAAATGTATTTGGATTGAATAATGGATCTTGAATGGAAATTATGAATAGAACTTGAATTGAATTGAAAGTAACCTTGAACTTGAATTGGATTTGAAAAGAAACTTGAACTTGACATAGATAGTATTGAAATGCATGGAACTCGAATTATTTTGAATGTGAACTGAAACTTGAACATGTAATCTGAATTGAATTGAAATGGAATTGAAATTTGAGTGGTTTTGAAATTTAAACTTGAACATGAAACTTGAATTTCAATTCTTGAAATTGATGTGAATGAGTGAGATTTGAAAGAAACTTGTAACTGTCTTTTGAATGGAAATTGAACTTGGAAATTTGAATGAAGTTGTAACTTGAAGTTTTAGCATGGAACTTGAATTTTGAATCTTCCATTTTATTCTTGAACAATGCTCAAAAATTACTCCCTGAGAATTCTTTGCACTTTCCACATGAAATAACTTGGAATCTTAAATTAATTCCTCGGGAAATAGAATCAAGCATAACTCGACCTAGAGCCAGAAATTTACTGAAACTCTAAATCAATTCCATGAGAAATAACACCACATCCTGATTCCATCTTGAAATGGTCTTAGATTGAATAGAAAACTTGAATTCTCCTATGAAAAGGATGTGAACCACATAATCAAGCTTTGTGAATGTCTTGAAATTTTGACCAAATGTCTTGACTTTTGGTGGCTCTGCAACTTGACCTCATCAGATAACTTGAATCTTTGCACAAAACCCCGATCTAGATCCTGAAACACAAATTCTTGAATTCAATCCACGCTTATCTCCAAAATAACCACTGGCACAGATGAATCGAGATATGAACTGTGTTGCTACTGCACCAAAACCCTAATTGAAAGTGAACTGGCCCTAATGATTATCCATTTTGAAATAATTGTCTTTGGCACAACCTGATAACTTGATCTTGAAAAAAACCACTTGTTTGAGCAAGATTTGGTCAAACTTCCATTGAATTCAACTAACACTGCTCACACACTCTTGTCCTAATAACTCTGCCTGAACCTTGATTCATTCTTGCAAGACCTATGCTTAGGCAATAAGAAAATGAATGCAAAAAGATGTGTATTTGTATGCACAATGGTTATATGACACGAATGATGAATATGATGCATAAATGATGAAAATGCTATGACGATAATTCAGGGTCAAAATTAGGGTGTAACACTAATCATAACAATCATAGACCTTAAGGAAGAATTCATGCACATGAAATCCAAGCTATAAAGGAAGACAAAGTCAATTCGCTTGCTAAAATTTAGTTTTGATACTCTAGATGAAATACTAGAAGTAAGCAAACCTGCAAGGGTTATGAAAGGAATTGGGTTTCACTATAGCTCCATAAATGTAGAAAATAATTTTGTTTACTCTAAATAAAAAACTAAATTCTTGATGTCAAAGTGTGTTAGTTCTTTGATTAGCAGCAATTTTGGTAAAACTTGGTGCTATCACAAGATGTCCTATAGGATGTCTTGACATATGATCTTAACACTCTACAGGTGGTTATTCTTAATGTTGCAGGGTTTTAGTTCGTGATGTCAAGCATGATGTCCTGAAATTTGTGAACAGAACATTCAGTGCGAAGGTTATATTTTATCTGTTGTGTTTTTGTGCAACCTTGTGTGCTTTTATAATAAGAATTTCTACTGGTGCAAATCAACATGGAGATCTTCTTTAAATAGAAGAGGTTCTGCTAGTTTATTCGTGGAGTACTTTGGAATCTTTTGTTATATTTTCATGCAGAAAATCTTGAGAAGATTTGAAGATTTATTTGATATGATTTGATCAAATCTGATTTGGTTCTATTTCTATGATGTTAATTATGAAAAGATTTGAAGAATTATTTGATTTGATTTTATCAAATCAGAGGTAGGTTTTGCTAAAGCCCAAGGTATTTCCCATACCCCCATTTTATATTGTTTTATTAAAAAAAAGGGATGCATTTGGTTTATAGGAATGTTATTTCTATGGTTTATTTTGACCTTTCAATTCAACATCTCCTTGGATTTTTTTTGTTAACTTAGTTTTTCTTTCTAATTTTTGGTCAATGAAGAAATCAAAGAATCACTATAAATGGTGACTAATACGAGACCACAACTTTCTTTTTCCCTTTTCATTTTCTTCTCCATCTTTTTCATCTCGTTTTATTCTAAATATTTGATCAATGAAGTCTTTAGATTCGTAAACATCAATTTATCGAAGTCAATAACCTTCATTATGTCAAATTTGTGGAAAATGACCATTGGGGTCATTTTCTATACTTTGGGATCGTGATAGGCTACCTTCGATTAATCAACATGAGTTTATGATTAAGATGAGATCCCCCTTTTTCTTTTGGTCTGTGCGACACGATTACATTGGAGAATGATCCTCAATATCATTTCTCTATCTTGTTTTTAGCACGGATATCAACTTATGTGACCTCCTATAGTTCGACTTTCGTCATAAATCGAGCCACAACAGTTTAGCGCTACATTTTGTCCCGATTCAATTCACAAATCAACTAACGACTAACTTTACTTTCCGTCAACATATTCTTGCTTTACTTTCCGTCAATATACAATTGTTTTATTTTTAGTCATTATATCTCGATTATATTATCTTGTTCATATTATTGTGGATATTATCTTGATTATATTGTTATATATCTTGCTATATTGTTCACATTATTCATAACTATTCATATTCATACTCATATTGTTTATCTCTTATTCACATTCTTTTCAAACACATAATAAACGATCGAAATAATAAAATCCTAAATTGGTGGACTGTTGGATCATTGGACGTTGTCCAAAACCCTAGCTTGGAGTTTGTCTGACTTTTGCTCAAGGTTTAGTTTAGGACACCTCGCACACACACGGCTTCCTCTTGGGATAACTGAAAATGAACCCTTTTATTTCGTGCAATCACATATAACTTACATGTATCCCTCTCCCATTATGATGTGTGCATTCGTATTTTACTTTGATTGTGGTTTATCTTCTAGGAGCACTCTTAGGGACTAGCGTAGACTAAACTATTTTCAAACTAATTCTCGATTCATCATCGAGCCATTTCAAACACCCCTCGTAAGTCGAGTGCTCGTCCGCATTCATCATCAACCTATTGCACACACTTTCATATTTCATCGTGGTTCCGATATTGGGCGCACCCTCGGGGACTAGTATCGTTTCTCACAATCTAACCCTTGATTCATCGTCAAGCCGGTTCCATTTTCAACCAAACCCTCGACTCTTCGTCGAGCCATTTTCAAACCAACTTTCATTCTACCACGATTTTGCATGCAAATATAAGTCAAACCCTTAATCCAACATCAAGCGGATTTTCTCAATAAAATATTAAAACAATTAACAACTATCTAACTCTTTTCGAGGTGAAAAAGAGAGGGATTGAGCCTTTGATCTCCTTTTAGTTGTTTAGATGCGAGTTATCTTACTCGTGTGTGAGAAATTGATGTCTCTAAAACATTTTCCAACTCGACAACGTTCAACCATCGCCCAACCACTAATTATTCAAACACCATTTGAATACAACTTCTTTTCAAGATGAAAAAAGAGAGAGAGTCAAGTCTTTGACTCACTCTCCAGATTACTTGGGCCCGATGAGCCTTTCTTAAGCTTTGAGTAATCGCCATCCGTACTAAATTTCAAACCAATTCAACCTTTCATGTTTTCGTCATTGTATCCATGAACTACAGATGCTCTGATTCTTCATTCATTTTTGAATGTAAGATACATAGGCACAAGATTGCGATGATCTTGGCGAGCACAGTTCCCTCCATCTTCCGTTTTCCCCTATCCTTCCCTGTAGTCGAAATACGAGAGCTCTGATTTCTCATTCTCGTCCGAATGAGCATACATTGGCACAAGAGCCCCAATGCCGAGCACCCTATCCTATAACCATCATTTCCCCTAGCATATTTATCCCTTTTACCTTACCGTTTTGCATTTATCATTGAGAAGAAAACAACTAAGCTTAGCTAACGTCCACCACAATTCGAATTAAGAGGTTCCCGTTGAGTACAACAGACGTGAGGGGTGCTAATACCTTCCCCTTACGTAACCGACTCCTGAACCTGGAACATCGGCTACGACGACCCTGTTCCCGTCCTTTCATTTTAAAAGATGTTCTCGATATTTTCCTTTCTTGTTTATTCGGGATAAATAACGTTCGGTGGCGACTCTGTCGAACCACATTTCTGCGCCTTTAGCACGAGGGTCGTACGTTCATGAATGATTTTTAGAGGTGCGACACAATGGTCCTAAAGTTGGAATGGAATGGAATTCTACCTAATGTTAGCATGCAGAGAAATGGACCTAAAGTTAGGGTTTGAAAGGAACTATCCTAATTGTTATCATGCAAAGGATTGAAAGCCTAATGTCTCTCCTACCTCCAACTTAATTAGAAATTAAGTGGAACTAGGAACCCTAAGGGATCATGTGGACAAGTACAAGTAAACATTATACTAATCAATCACCAACAAAAGCAAGCTAAAAACTTAACCAAGTCTTAAGACTTAAAAGGAAAAAGAAGAATGAGATATGAAAGAGAAGATGCAACACCAAGTAACCAAACAAGGAAGTTCACCCCATAAGACATAAGCATCAAACAAATGCAAACATTAGGTTCAATCATACAAACTAAACATCAACATCATGTTAAGGTAACCCAAGTATGCTCACATGTCAAACCATAACCAAATATTAGAAGTCAAAGCACTTAGGCAAAATAAGGCACCAATGCATACACAAATGACTTAAGATCAACCAAGAAGCATTTTCAATCATCAAGCGAGTAAAATGAAGTCAAATGATATGATAACCAAGATGGGACAGCAACATGATCATGTATGTCATTTCAAATATCAACACAAGAATCTCAAAAAGAAACAACAAAGATCAACCTCAAAACATGCATCAAAACTAGACAAGTCCATACCATGAACAACTTCAAATGAAAACATGTATTCAAGCAAGGTATAAAGTGAAAATTGACCAAGTAGTGCACACCATAACATGAATGTTAGAAGCAAACTCAAATGATTCAAATCACATCCAAAACCAAAACATCAAGCAAGTTCAAGAAAGATCAAGTTCAAACCATGCTCAAAGAAACACCCAAGTTATCCATACAAGAAAACATGTGAACAAAGAAATGGGAAATGATAATACAATGAACACATAATATGAAGATCAGAACCTTAATAAAGTCATTTGAATCACACAAGAATCATGAACCACAAGGAAAATCCATTCAAAAAGCAAGTCCTAAAACTAGGTCAAGCATTAGGCAAGTTCATGTTCAAACATCATCACATTAAAAAATCAATTTGAGGAACTTAGATGATCATAAAAAAATTAAACCAAAGCTTAAACTCATGTTAAAACAATCAAGAATAAGCATAGAAGAGATATCAACAAGAGTTGCATGAATACATCATCAAAAGAAATTCACAAGTCGAAACATGTTATGAATCGAGCATGAATCGAGGACTAAACAAAACCAAGTGAAAAATATACAAAAAATATCATCAAGGCATCAAAATGGCATTCAAATATTCATCAAATAAGTGTCCAAACATGTGAGAAAAATTAGATCAAGAAGGCACATCAAAGGCATCAAAAGGTCAACCCCTAATTTAAGGGTAGAAAAGTAAAAGCACCTCACAAATTAAATCAAAATAAAATAGTAAAACAAATTGAAAAATAAAACAAAAATTACCAAAATTAACTCAAGGCATCAATAGTCCAAAACATATTTTTGTGGAATCTTAATATATTTTTATCTATTAAAAATAAAATGAAAACAAAAAATAGAAAAGAAGACAAAATAAAAAGATGAGAACAAGAACGTGGGGTGTAGTAGCAATCCTGGTTACAAAGGGAATCAACTCAAATGATAATGGGCCAAAAAAAGAGGTGTGTGAAAAGCAAACTGCCATAAAGCCCATGCTCATTAATTCAGAAATAACAAAACAAAAAGCGACGTGAGCATTTCATTAAACATGTTGGTGCCATGTCACGACCACGTAATGAACACCTCGGCTAGGTCAAAAATATCAACACACACACACATCAGACGCTAGAGCCCTAGCTCCGGTCATCTTATCCGGTGACCCTCACCGGAGTTGGTTACAAACACCATCAAAACTCAAAAGCAAGCACATCATTCCACACGATTTTTAATGGAGAACACAAATCCAACCTCAAAAATCAATAATAATCACTCTAAAGCTATGAAAAACGAACATGAAAATATGGTGCATAAACTGAAACATCAATGAATAAGCATAACACATACACAGTCATGATCTATATCCACCCAGAGGTTCAAATATGTAAAAACTAAGGCAAATATATGTATAACATGAGAGAAAAAAGAAAGAGAAAGTTACCCTAAAAAATACAATTCTGCAGCTTTAGGTATTGCCTTAAAATTTACCCAAACTTCCTCTTTTGATTCCTTATGCTTTATGGATGATGACGGTGATGAGGAAATGAAGAGAATAACTTTGTGTGAAGAGATTCGAAGAAGTGTTTTTTAGAGAGGTGAGAGTATTTTAGGGTTTTGTGGCTGCTGAAATCAGGTCTCCTCTTGCTATGGCAACTCTTTAGTATTTATAGGATGGTTTGAATGAGGTTAGAGTGAATTACTTGTGAGGGCAAACCTCATAGTTAGCTATACTTGTTTTAATGATATCAAAACTTAGATAGTAGAAAAATGTACTTTGGACGGTATCATTGTGTCACATATGCATACCTTATTCCTCTTGAGTCAAACATCGGTCAAAAACATTGTTTGATACGTCTAGAAAATTTTCAATATATGCTCCATATAGGTTTAGTCAGGTTTGTCTAGCTTACTATATGGTTGAGTATCTCAAAAGTAGAATTATACATGAAAATATGCATTTTTGCATATTTTGTGTCTTTGAGTCAACTCAAACTTGTTCCGGTCGACTCATACAAAAAGTATTTTGCATGGTCTACTCTCAGGAGTGCTCGTGTTGACCCTCTGGTCGACTCATACTGTGTCCATTTTTGTATGTCTAATTTTGTATGCTTTGCGTCAACGCATGACTTGTTCCGATCGATGCAAGGTGCTGTTTTCTGCATAATCTGAAATTCAGGTGACCTCAGGTCGACCCTTCCCTATGTATAGGTCGACCGCTTGCATGTTTTCAGTTAAATTGACTGTCTTTGTGGTTGTTATGTTGGTTAATTATTTTTGACTTATATATATAATGAGTTATCTTATTCTTCAAAAATAACAAGAAAAGTGAAAATAAACACTGATTTTTTTCTCATCATCTTCATCCTCTTTCTTGCATTTTCTCAACAACTACACATAATCATTTTTCTTGTGCATTCTGCATTTTAGAGGTGATAACGTCAAAATATAGGATTGGTGTAATCGGGTTTGGGTTGAGAAATCAATGGGTTTTTCTTGAATAAAATCGTTAGGGTTTTGTCCTCCAAGAATCTTAGATTTTTGGGGTTTTTGAACGAATCGATCCTTCACAGATTCAGCTGAGCGAAGGTAATTGAAGAACGAGTTATTTTGTCGGTTTAGTAGCGGTAACTGGAGGATTGTGAGAGGAAGATTCAAGTTCGAAGAATTGGTGATTGAAATCAGTCGAGTAAGATTTGAAGACCATGGGGTTGTTCAAAAGGTGTGCCGTAATCGGAGGTTTATTCATCGCGTTCGAAGGACTTGATCGTTTGAATTCTATTGCTTCTCTTGTAAACATTTACCAACATGTTTTATATATATATATATATATATATATATATATATATATATATATATATATATATATATATATATATATATATATATATATATATATATATATATATATATATATATATATATATATATATATATATATATATATATATATATATATATATATATATATATATATATATATATATATATATATATATATATATATATATATATATATATATATATATATATATATATATATATATATATATATATATATATATATATATATATATATATATATATATATATATATATATATATATATATATATATATATATATATATATATATATATATATATATATATAGGTCTCAATTCCTTAACAAATTGGTGTTCTCTCTTTATTTTTCAATTGCTTAATTTTTGAGTTTGTGTGCAAAAAATTTAGTTAATCAAAATTATGATGTGTGTAGTGTTGAACCATTTTTAGAAGCCTATTACAATCCTTAATTGTAATTGATCACTTAAGCACTTCACTCACATATTGGAATTCACTTGTAGTGCCTTGCACACCAAGTGTTTGACTAATTGTGTGAACAACAAACGCTTGTGTTGTCTTTTCAATTTGGTTATATTTTTCAAGCATTGGAAATAGTCCAACCTCACAATGAATAAATTCTAATTGATGTGTGTTCAAACTAGTGATTCTTAATCTCTTTTTTATCGGATTCCATAGGCTTTACGTATATCCGATTTTTTCGGTAAAAGTTCATTTTAGACGAGTATAGTTCCTCTGACGCTTCCGCCCAAAAAAAGTTTTAAACCAAATATTGGTAGCGCTGACTCTATTTTTAACAAGTGATCTATTCAACCCCCCCCCCCTTTCTAGATCTGCGCCATCGTCTAACATAACTGTGATTAAAAAGTTTTGGTTATGGTTTTTGACAATATTTTAAAAGTGAAGGTGGAAAAAAAAAGGACACGAGCTAAGCACCATGTAGTGGTCTCTTGTGATTTCTTTGTGTGTATGGAGAGATAGGTCAAAAAGAGAGAGTGGAATGAAGCTCCTTGGTGAGCAAGTTTTTAGAGGTTTGTGTTTCCTTCCTTTTTTGGCAAAATGTGAAGCATATGGTGCAAATGAAAGAAAAACATGTTTGGCTTGGAATGATAATGTTTTGGTGATAGAAAACATGAGATATGCGCATGAATTTGAGGCACAAAATTTTCTGCAAAGGTAGATTCAATAATGTACACAAGAATGATGAAACATTATGCATGATAACCATAGCCACCTAGCCATCTTTGGACCACCATAAGTTCATGAATCTTGCTCCAATTGATGTGTTCTTTGGCTGAAATGAAAATAGGGATCAAGATCAACAACTTTCATTTTCAAATCAAATTGAAATAATGTTTGGAAGCATTAGAAAAATAGAGTTGAAGTCATGTCCAAAGTATCTTAGAAAATTTTCTAAGTTATGAATTTTGGAAACTTTGAAACCCTATGTTTGAAGCCACATAACTTAAGTTGTATTTATTCAATGAATGAGATCTTGGAATGGATGTAAATTTTGAAAAATGGTCTATGATAACACGAAATCGTATATATATTTTGATGCATAATTCGACTAAAGTTTAACTATTTTCGATCCGATTTCGGGTTATTTCCGTGTTGTTTGTCTGATGTTTTGCAGGTATTTGATGATCACGTCTAAACAAGGCAATATGAAGAAAAGAAGCAATCTCAGATGAAATATGGACGAAAATCGGGTGAAAACATCATGAAAAGCGCAGAATGCTGTTTTTGCTGCTGTGACGACCGTCACAGCTCCATGACGACTGTCACACGGGTGACGACCGTCACACCTTGTGACGACCGTCATGCAGGCAAAAACGCCCCACTTCAGTTTCACCTAAAAGAAGCAGTTCCAAGTCCCAAATAATGGACCACTACTCCCTGATTATTCTGCCACAAAGTCCACTCTCTTCAATTATAACCATTAGAATTCCATTTCTATAAAAAGGGAAGAAGGGGACCTCAGAAGGAGAGCCGCATTCATACAACAAAGTGCTGCCAATTTATTTCCAGAGCAACCTTTCCAGTTTTAATATTCTTATTTATTTCTCTTTTCCTTTTCCGCATTCCTTTCATTCTTCTGTAATTTCTATTTCCGTTGTACGATCAAATTGGTATAAAGACCAGAATTCTGCCAACATCTGTGGAGGATCTGTCCAAAGGCCAATTGGAATATTTACAGGTTTCTCATTTCAATCGTAATTCCAATTTTATTATGTTGCATATTTATAGGTCTATTGAGACCAAGTTGGAGCTTTGCTATAGGTCTGTTGAGACCAGGTTGGAGCATTGTTATGGGTCTGTTGAGACCAGGTTTGAGCAGTATTATGGGTCTGTTGAGACAAATGTGGATGGATCTCTTCAGCAATATATCACTTGATCCCTGTTGCATGTTTGCATATTGCATTGTTGCATACTCATTTTGCATATCATTAACGTGTGTCTGTGCTGCAGGTGCATTTCATACCTTCTGATTCTAGTTTCCCGAATTTCTGTCTGTTTGCTATCATGGATACTTTGAAGAAGACTGTGGCATACAAGTTGCCTACTCCAGATGTTTCTTCTCTGCTTGGTTCGATGTCTTTAGCTGATGATGATGTGAAGAGAAGTTTCAGGAAGGGTTATGGGAAACTGCCCAGGTTGGTTTGCAAACCATCCACATATTAGCTGAATGGATTGTACGCGTTTATGCAGTTTTATGATCCCCCGCTGAGGTGTTTTACTTTCCCTGACTTCATTCTGGCTCCGACCATGGAGGAATATGCTGAGATCTTGGAGTTAACCATTCAGAACAGGGTACCCTTCATTCATATGGGTGCTGAGCCCAAGCTGGAGGATTTGGCTGTTGCTTTGCATTTAGACTCCTCAGAGTTGCTGTTAACCTCGTGGAATAGAGTTTCTGGTTTTTCCCTCAAGTTCTTGGTTGGGAAAGCACAAGAGTATGCCAAGAGTGGCTGTTGGATTGTGTTTAATGATATCCTTGCTTTGTGTATCTATGGCATTGTATTGTTCCCTAATATATCTGACTTTGTTAATTTGGATGCATTCCATATATTTGCTTCAGGCAATCCTGTGCCTACACTGATTGGAGACTTCTATCATTCTCTGTATTATAAGAATGAGAACAGGTGGAGAAAGAACGTCTATTGTTGTGTGCCTTTGTTGTATATGTGGTTTGATAGTCACTTGCCCAAGAAGGGTATCTTTGCTGAGTCTGCAGCTACGGTGGAATGGTCTGAGCGTCTGATGGGGCTTTCTTCAGAAGATGTTATCTGGTTTGATAAGGATTTACTGGGATCTGAGATTATCTACAGCTGCACAGGATATCCTAACATTCCTCTGATTGGGAGGAAAGGGTGCATTAACTACAATCCGTCATTGTTGATCAGGCAATTCGGTTATGCTTTGAGAACCCGCCAAAAGAGGAGGAAGTGCAGGAAACTCTGTACTTCACAGGTGATCTGAGTGGGGAATTGTTATCCAAACTTCAGCATGCTTGGAATAACATCCGCAAGAAAGGGAAGCCGTTGTTGGGTATGAATGATTGTCAAGCCTATGCTCCGTACCAAGTCTGGATCCAAGATAGGGCAAAGCAGGCGCTGATGCCGTTTCCTGCAGTATTACCTCCTGCTCCCCTCGTGGTTGAGGAGCCAACTATTGTGTCTATCGAGAGATATGAGCAAGTTGTGAAGGAGAAAGAAGAGCTGATGAAAGCCAACGAGAAGTTGGAAGAAGAGCTAGTGCAACTCAGGAACGAAAGGAATGATGTCGTATATTCCTTCGAGCAGCAAACAAAGCTGGTGAACCAGTTAGGTACAGAATTGACTGAGCAAAGGAAGAAGCGGGAACGTTTGGGGATAGATTTCAATAGCTCCCATGATATGCTGGAGTCTAAGAAGAAAGCACTTGATATAGCCTATCGGGAGATCTCCACATTCAACAAAACCTGGAATGCTACACTGACCAATAATAAAGAAAGAGAAGACAAACTGAAGCAGCAGATCTCCGAACTGGAAGATCAGTTGAAAGCTAGCCAGAAAAAGTTTGAAGAAGAGGTTGTACGGAGATACGATGTTCAAAATTCGTTGAACAAAGTTATCAAGCGTAAGAAAGAGTCTGCATCCTAGAAGCGGAAGCTGGAGGAGTGCTTTGGAGAGGGTGCTTGGGAGGAATCCATTGGGGATCTCCAGCGTGTTATCAGGCAAAGAGACTCGCTCGTCGAAGGGTTGCTTTCCCAGCCGGGTCATCCTAAGACTAAGAGATTGTTAGAGGAGTATCAGGCATAGGGTCACACTTGATTACCTTATGCACTGTTGTATATGCTTTATTTGCATTGTGCTGGCCATCACCAAGATTGTTGGTTGAGGTCATGCCTTCTTGTTATTGTACACTCAGTGATATTGTATTTCTGCCTTGATGGGCTATTTGCAGCAATATATGAGATGTTTTCTCCGTGGATGAATCCAAGCTTCTTAGCACTTCACTATCACTGGCACTGCACTGGCACTTTGGCACTAGAATCAGGGGTTGATATCCCTAACGCATAGACACATATTGCATCTGCATATTTATTTTTGCATTGCCAGTTACTTGTCGAATCTGTATCTTATTTCCTGCATCTCACAGGTTTTCCAGGGTTGACGGCCAAAGAGTTCATCGCTATTCAACTAGAAACAGCTGTAAGAAAGATAATGGATCAAGTTCGGAACGAGATGTAGGAGATGCGCGGCAACATGACGCAGTTCATACAAGCAATGGAAACCATGGCCGAGGGCCAGGAGCAGCTGCAGGCTATTGTACAACCTCTGATTGCACGGGCTAATGATAGTACTGCTGATATTACTCTTCACGACCGTCAGGGTTTCCTCCAGGGTTTTGGGCGCCGACTTGCAGAGATAGACATGGAACATGTTCAAGCTGAGTTAATTGAAGTTCGAGGCCAACTGGAGCAATTCATGAAGGACATGCACGCGTTGCGCTCGAATCAAGAAACGCTCGAAGAGGAGAATTACTGATTGAAGGCTCAGGTAGGATTGATGGCTGAAATATTTAGGAATGTACTCAGAAGAGAAGGTGAGCAAATGTCCGAAGCTGCGGTCGGTTTACCTTCCCCACAGGGGTCGGAAGAACCAGTGCCCAGGCATGATAGGCCTAAGAGACCTTCTACATAATTCGAAGCTCGGGATTCTCCTTGTCGGCAGTCGCGACTGATTTCTCAGGATAACTCAAGGGGGTATGGTAAAAGGATGAAGCTCTCTGGCAGGGTATTTGATGAGATTCCGGTGGATTATGATCAGTTGGTGCAACTCTTGTTCCAACTTCAACTGATTAAATCCCGCACTTTGGCTCCATTGACTGGGCAACCACCACCAGGCTATGATGTGAACGCCCATTGTATCTTCCACTCCGGTGCACCGGGGCATAACATCGCGAACTGTAAGTCGTTCAAGCAGAAGATCCAAGATTTGCTGGATGAGAAGGCGATTGAATTTGTGCCGGGAGGTATAAAAGTCTCAGGGACCGATATTCCTATTTCCCCACCGGAAGTTGCAAAAGAATTGAGGCATATCTTGGAATCATTGGAAACTGAATCCCCAGGTCCACAACAGTTGCCAATGCCTGGGCTGAATTTGAGGATGACAGTGCATGAGCCTAAGGAATGGGTTGATCAAAGCCAACAGCGCATGAAACGCCAGCATCCGGCTCAGCGAAGAATTCAGGTGGGGAAGTCAAAGAGGGTATTTGAGGCACCTCCATCAACGTATGCTGAACTCTTTCAGACCTTGTTGGGGTCGCACCTTTTTGAAAAGAGAATGTTGGCCCCACCAACGGGGGCACCTCCATTTGGTTTCGACGCCAGTAAGCATTGTGAGTTTCATTCCGGGGCACTAGGACATGATATTGAGGGTTGCCACGCTTTCAAGCATAAAGTCCAAGATTTGATCGACAGCAAGGCTATCAGCTTTTCTGATAGGGTCCCCAATGTGGTGCAGGGCCACGGACAAGCAAAGGTCGGGTTGATAAAAAAGGTTCCTAAATTTGGTCGGGCCGTGGAAAACAGGTCAAGACAGCAGCAGGCTACCTCCAACAATTGTTTCTGAGGATGGTTGAATCGCCAATAAGTCAAAATGCAAGAAGTCCGATTCTGAGACACCGGCATTTTTCATGTTATCTTGTTCATGTCATTGCATTTGTAGTTGCCTTTCTGTTCAATTGCAAATTTCGTTTGTAAAACTTGTTGTTTTTTCAACTGATATTGATAAATGAAATAAATATGCATGTTTTAAATTAATCCAGTCGTGTTCACTCTTTGTGTTTTCATTTATTTCAAACGCTTGTTAAGCGGAATCCGGGGAGGATGACGAAAACCGATGACAAATAAGCTTTTGATTGTATGCTTTTGGATAAAAACCTGTTGATGATGTACAAGCATCGTTTCAATCCATAAACACCGGAGATATAAGGAAGATAATCCCTTGTTAACCCCTTTGAGCCTAGCAGTAGGAGTTTCTTTCTGAAAATGGAAAAACCCTAAATCTTAACCCGGGGCAGGGTAGGTGTCAGTTAGTTTGACAAAGCATTCAAATTACGAAAGGAGTGTCCGTTCGAGGATTAATCACACCTGTATAGGTCGTGCCTAAAAACCCGCAATGGTTGAACGTCAGGAGTGAGACAGACACATTATCCCCCAAGGAGTCAGACAACCAGTGTCCCACGACTTGTTCAAAAAGAAGAAGAGAATCCAAAGCCCGCTAAGTCGAAACTTCAAAACAAGTGGCTTAGGCAAAAGTTAGGGCATCCCGCTGGACTTTAGAATCAAAAGAAGCTCCAAAGAGTCAGTCCAGGCAAAAGTTAGGGAACGAAAGAAAAAACACAAAAGACGAAAAGGATTACCAAAGAAAAATCCTCGAAAGGGACAAAGTCGTGTGACTCTAGGCACCCAAAGACGATAAGCGAATGACTGTCACTCCGAAAAGCAAGTGGTATCCTGAACCATCACTCATATCACTCCACCTTTAATAGGTGAACGCTGAAGTCAAATTAGCTGAACATAGGATTGGAGAACATCACGAAGAATGGGTGGGTCAAAATAAACTTTGAGCCTATAGCTTTCCTTGTTGACCGCGAACCTGACCACGTTACAACCCGGAAAAAGTCCTAATTGAAACAGGTTTAGTTCGAGAGCATACTTCGGTAAAGATCGCATCGAATCTGACTCCTAAAAGGATTCCTCTTGCGGCATGGCATCAATGTCGATATGTTGATGATTGATTCGTTGTAGGTCATAAAACTTTTTCATCAAATCGGACTGGATTTTCAAAGCTGTCATATGCATTGCATTTAATATATCTTTTATGCAGGACAACTTGTTTTACTTGCGAGTGAGCGCATGCAGCAGGAAAGTTTCCTACAGTGGGAAGTCTGATCAGGATAGAATGCAGAATGTCTGAATGTTTCGTGAGCCGGGGCAGGATATATTGATTAATCCCCAGTGGGAGTCATCCATCCAAGAATCAGTTAATCGGGGGCAATTAGGTCGAGATTTGGCAGATCTCCTGCAGCTAGGGGCATTGCTTCACGAATCGACCGATCAGGGGCAAAAGATTATTGCAAGACCGGGGCAGGTCCCCCTAAGAACAAAAGATTTTGTTGGGACATCCTTTTGGGGTTTGACATGCAGAAACAATTCATATCCAACCGTCAGGGTACAGAAATCGAAGAGTCTTTATCAGGAAGATGGTGTCGGTTCAGGGGCAAGGTATTGTGAGGTGGCACCATGGCTAGCTTTTCCTTTCAAGACGAAGTGTTCAGACTAGGGCATGTTGATATTTTCGGGGCAAATTTCCGAGAAGGTGGATGGAACTCGTGTTTCCCCAGCCAAAATCTCTTGATGAAGAGCCTGATTTCAATTGATGTCATTCCTCGGCTAGTCGCACCTTATCCCTAGAGAGTTGGAATGACGTTATCCCTTACCGAATGAGGGATTATTCTCCCCAAAAGAGTGTCCTCAGGGAAGTTGTCCACAGGATATCCCCAGCAAGTCAAAATCAATGTCCCCTGCAGAGGTTTCGCTCCTCAGCGAATCGAAGATGTGCACGTTCAATCTCCAGCATGGGAGATTCCCGCAATAGTTAACCAAGTTGTTGGTTCAAAAGGTTTATATCCGTGAAGGATGATTTTCTTGCTCCCCCACAGGTCGTCATGCCATTGACAGGATGTTGATCCCCAACGGAGTGGTAATTCCGAGTGTGTAAACTGTGCCCAGACAGTGTGCTTTGCCCAGAAGTGTCGCTTCTTCCCCTGATAAGTTTGTTCACCAGCAGGGTGTTTGTTCTTTCCTCCCAGTGGAAATTGATGTTTAATCTCTCCCCAGTAAGGTTGACTGTGTTTCCGACATTTATTTTACCGGAATACCTTATGATAATTGTTCTCCCCAGCAGAGTTGGCTTTATTCTCAGCATTCATGTTGTTGAGACATCATTATCAGAGTGGCCTCGGCAGCTTGAGCCTGCATTTGCATTTGCATATATCGTCATATTTGCATCTACTCAAACGCGTAGCATTCCCGTGCCGTACGGAGCATTACGCCATTTTCAAACATATGCATTTTGAAACATAAATCAGGTTGGTTAACCTTTTGCTTTCAGGTGTGCTTTCTCAGCAGGAGTATGGATTTCTAGCTCAGACCTATTACCAGGTATTCGAGGTCTCACCGTGAAATGTGTGATGATATGGTTCATCTTACTATTTTCCCCACAGAGTTGCTTGTTGAAGTTTCTCTTATCCGGCCAGTGGATTATTTTCTTCAAATTTGCGGTTACGTCAGCGTCAAAGGGTTTCATGAGTCAAAATTTCAGAAGCTGCCACCGGTTATCGAAACAGGCGTTCGACAGTTTGGTTTCCAAATATCCCCAGTAGAGTCCTCCTCAAAGTCGCTGTCACGTCAGTGCTAAAAGGTTTGTGGGTTGGGACCAATGGAGTTAGCTACTGCAGAGATCAGCAGAGAAACTGTATTCAGAGTATCTCCCGTATGGATAAACGGATGTATTTTCCTACTGGTTGACGAAAGTATTTCCCCGGAAGTCGCCAAAATTTTATTGCCTATGTTGATAGGAGTTCCTCGTGTTGACGAGATATGAGTCCTGATGAGGACAAATTTATTTCTTCGTGTTGACGGAATGTGGAGTCCTGATGAGGACAAATTTACCTTTCTCCGTGTTGACGGAATGTGGAGTCCTGATGAGGACAAATTTACCTTTCTCCGTGTTGACGGAATGTGGAGTCCTGATGAGGACAAGTTTTATTCCTATGATGATAGGATTTCTTCATGTTGACAAAATGATTTCTCCGTATTGACGGAATGTGGAGTCCTGATGAGGACAAATTTACCTTTCTCCGTGTTGACGGAATGTGGAGTCCTGATGAGGACAGATTTATTTCTCCGTGTTGACGGAATGTGGAGTCCTGATGAGGACAAATTTACCTTTCTCCGTGTTGACAGAATGTGGAGTCCTGATGAGGACATATTTATTTCTCCGTGTTGACGGAATGTGGAGTCCTGATGAGGACAAATTTACCTTTCTCCGTGTTGACGGAATGTGGAGTCCTGATGAGGACAAATTTACCTTTCTCCGTGTTGACGGAATGTGGAGTCCTGATGAGGACAAGTTTTATTCCTATGATGATAGAATTTCTTCGTGTTGACAAAATGATTTCTCCGTGTTGACGGAATGTGGAGTCCTAATGAGGACAAATTTACCTTTCTCCGTGTTGACGGAATGTGGAGTCCTGATGAGGACATATTTATTTCTCCGCGTTGACGGAATATGGAGTCCTGATGAGGACAAATTTACCTTTCTCCGTGTTGACGGAATGTGGAGTCCTGATGAGGACGAGTTCTACTCCTGGGATGATATGATTTTTCTTCGAGTTAACGAGATGATTTCTCCGTGTTGGCGGAATGTGGAGTCCTAACGTGGACAAGTTTATGATGGGATTTCTTCGTGTTGACGAAACAAACGTCCTAACGTGGACAAAGTTCTATTCTTGTATTGTTGAGATTTCTTCGGGTTGACGAAATGTGAGTCCTGACGTGGACAGATTTGTATTTATTCGTGATTTGAGGAAATTTGGGTCCAGATGTGGACAAGGTTACTCCTGTGACGACAAAATCTCTATTCGTGTTGACGAATTTGTTTCTCTTCTTGTGTTGACAAGGTTAGTCCAGTTGTGGACGGAGGTGTTTTTGCAAAAAAAATTGTTCAGTACCTGTGACGTTACATAGGTGGTCGAAGTTGAAATCAGAATTATTATCAGACGTTGGATCAGTTGTTGCCGTAACAACCGAATTCAGATAGGGGACGTTGCTCCCCAAGCAGTGCAGTTTATTTCTGCGGTTGGCAAATTTCCGGGTTTCTTGGTATTCAACCGTCTCGTACCTCGATTGTTTGAAGGCCGTTCGCTCTTCACACAGTCGGGTCCAAGCCGTTTGAATAGGGGCAGCTGTTGCACCCCAAAATTTGCTCAACCTTTTCTTGTCTGATTTATGTTTCATTGCATTTCATTTGCATAGTTACATCATGTACATAGTTCAATCATTTGCATATCATAGCATAACTCATCCAACAGGGGATCAAGGGTGTCTATCAAGAGAAGAGCCTAGCAAGAGGTGTTATCCATGTATGAGAAGTCATCCAAGCCATCAAGAAAGGATTTGAAGTCTTGAGAAGTTTGAGTGCCTACATGTGGGTTTTGCTCCTATCTTGAGGAATATTGAGAATCATCAGTGGGATGTGAAACATGGAATGTGAATTTGAGGTGTGTATGGATCTCATGGGATGCCTAGAGGGCCCTATTGAAGCTGAGACAAGTCATTGATTCAAGTATGAGAGCCACAGTTGAGGTGCAGTCAACTAGGGTTTCATCTGGGTCAATCCTAGGTCAATTGTGCAAATTGAAGAGCATCAAAGCCTACTTTGAGGTCATGGGATTCATTTATTGGTATGTTGATACATGTGTGGTGTTGTGCCAAGATTAAGCAAAGAAGGATCAAGAATGTGGGAAGTTGCTAAATTAGGGTTTTAGTGTAAAATCTCCTGTTTAGTGCCCAACTTCAAAGCCACATAAGTCAAAATACAAGTTTCAAATGGATCTTTTGCCAACATGAAACTTGTAGAGCATCTCAATACCTTTAATTTTAGTACTAGAAGTCTTCAACAAGATTTGTAGAACTTAAGTTATGGTCCTTGCAAATTACAGGTCCTCAGAGGCCACTGAAATTTATCTGTGAAAGTCACTTGACTTCCAAGCAACTTTTTCCCTTCAAGGAGGTTTCAAATGGACTTTTGGCCAACATAAAATTTCTTCCTCTTGATCTTAGCTTTCCATAGAGTACTAGAAGTCCTTGATAGGATTTGTAGAACTCAAGTTATGATCTTTGCAAGCCAGGGGTATTTTGGGTATTGGTGATTATATGTCATTTGTGATCATAGGTCCATAACTCCAACTTGCAAGCTTCAAATGGAAACTTGTTCAACATGAAACTTGTTCAAAATGGTGTTTTGAGTGCAACCCAGTGGTTATGATAGCTTGGATTGGCTTGTAACAAGAAGTTGCTTGAAATGGTTTAAAAGGGAAGAAAAATAAGTCATTTAAAGGCCAAAAAATGGAATTTAATGATTGGGGTCCAAACAAGTCTATGTTATATACCAAATTGATCAGAAAAGGCATTTTAAAGACAATGACATTGTTAATTTTTGGATTTGAGGCCAATAACACATGGTTCCCTTTTGTAACTTCATGTGGAAGCAACATAACAATCACACACCATGGGATCAAAAACAAGGAAGATATCATTCCCATTCAATTCAAAATATCATGAGGTGAGAAATTCAAGCAAGATTGAGAGCTGTAGCAAGGCAAAACACGACTGTGGTGAAGGAGATTTTCAAAGAATGTGAGAAATTGAAACTCTCATTTGGATGATTACAGAAACTTCTAGAGGTTTCCAACACATTCTATATAACCACTGCAATTGATTCAGATCATTTTTTGGGAGGAATTGAGCAAAGAACCAGAGCAAGCCATTGAAATTTCTCAAGCTGCATCAGAAATCGTGATTGGAGATTAAGGGGATTTCAAAGCAAATTGATCATTGGAAAAGCTTTAGGAGTGGTTCTTGAATGAATCTGGAGAAGATTGAGGGCTGAATCAAGCAAAACAATCACCTGTTCATCCATTTTTACCAGGTTTGCAACTTTCAGTTTTCAGCATAATTTATGGGGAATTGCTTAGAAATGATCATATGGTTAGGTTAGTATTGAGGCTAGGATGGATTTCAGTCCAAAATTGGAGTGATTAGAGACCAAAATAGGTGCATCACCATTTCTGTTGAAGCTCATATCTCTTGATCCTTGAGGTTGTAATGATGTTTAGATGGTTAGAATTGATCTCTGAGAGGTGTAGATGAATTTAGGATCCGTAATTTTAAGAATCGTGACTATCAAGATTGGGGTGAATTTCTGAACATTTGATCGGGTTTGGTTTTAGAGGATGAATCAATAAAATTGGAGATCATTTTTGAACTCAGGGGATGATTTTGAGTAAGATAGGGTGTTTAGTTGCAAGAATTGATGCGCTTTTGGATATTCCACGCCGGAGAAGACGGTGGCGCAAAGCTCAGGCCACCGTCTGAGTTTCCCTCTCAAATTCAATTCATTTGGAGAAGACGACTCCCAACCCGTTAGATCGTGTTTGACCCTTGACTGAGAACCAAATCCAAAGGCCACGTTTGCGTTTCAATTTTTGAAGAAGTGAGTTTGATGAAACTCACCGTTTCATTTAATCAGAGTGGATGGGCCTTAGTGTTGTCTTGCTATATACACTCCCCTTTAGGCCCATTGGTGAATTACAACGTAGAAAACTTGTTATTTGCCATAAAAGTTTTTTCATTTTCCTTTTATTTTTCTGATTTGTTTTAGTTTGGTTTGGGCTTAGTGATAGTTTGATATACGCACCCCCATTCTGGGCCCAGCCTGGATAATAACTTGGTAGAATTGCTAATTGTCACGCGTTTTCTCTATTTTCCTCATATTTCTTTTATTTTTGCATTTTCATATAGTTTAGGAATTAATTCATAATAATTAGGAAAATTAGTCTTTTTAGGTTAGATTTTTTTCCCCTGACTCCTTAAAGAGTCTAGAATTTAATAGGATTAAAAAAATGACTAATTCATGCATTTTATGTTTTAATTGCAGTTTTGTAGTTTAAGTGCTTTTATTTTGAATATGGTTGATGCATGATCTTGCTGATTTTAGTATGGGTGTTTGGTGTATGATTTTGAAGTGATTATTTTTGGGCTAGTTAGCTTAGATATGCATGTACCCCTAGTAATTTTATCACATTTTTGTGATAGAGGTTGAGGTTGTTTTGAACATTAAACTTTAGGTGGTGTAGATTTAGGGTTTTAAGATAGTACCCTTAGGTTTAGGGCAAAGTTTTAGGCCTAAATGAATGGTTAACCCCCTGGTTTTGGTATGGCATATTCTTAAGAGTTTTAGGAACCCTTAGTAATTTTTGTAGGATTTTAAAATCACTTTTGGTATTTTAATTAGAATTAGTTTTAGGACTAACTTCTAGGTGTTTCTAATGAACTAACTTGACTAGTTTAACTCAATAGTTCCCTTTAGATTAGGGTGGTGGTGCTCTTGTGCTTGGATGAAGATGAAGACCAATTGAAGATGCCTTGGAGATCTTGAAGGAGCTTGAATGTGAAGATTTTCTCAGCTTGTGGGTGCTTGTCAGGAGCTTAGGAGAACTAGGGTTTTAGGGAGAGCATTAGACTAGTTTTGCTTCTTTCTTCAAACATGGAGTATATTGTTCATCTCCATTCAATCCAATGACATAAAGTCCTCTTAAAGAAGTCACATCTCTCCTTTGGAGGGATGAGTGGCATGCTTTAAGAGTAGAACTTTGAGGATGCCACTCTTCTATAATGTTAAGTTCTCAATGGCTTCCCTTGGTTGTCATTGAGTTCCTTAACACTTCAACCTGATCTTGTTGAATGATTCTCCCTTGGAGGTGCTTGTTGAAGCTTGGTAAAGAGAAAGTTTGGTGCTTGTTGAAGCTTGCTGAGAATGAAGTTTGTGCTTGTTGAAGCTAGAAGCTTGTTGAAGCTAGGAGTTTGTGCTTGTTGAAGCTGGTTGCTTGTTGAAAGTAGGGTTTGTGCTTGTTGAAGCTAGAAGCTTGTAGAAGCTAGGAGTGTTGCTTGTTGAAGCTGGTTGCTTGTTGAAGCTAGGGTTTTGCTGCTTGTTGAAGCTGTTTACTGGTTGAAGTTGGCTAAGGTTTGAGCTGGTTTCTTGTTGAAGTCTGAAGCTTGTTGAAGCTTGGTGCTTGTTGAAGATTGAAGTTTGTTGAAACTTGAGGGTGGTCTATTCATGAAGATGAAGGTTGTTGCTGTCAACTTTTTGCTGTTTAATCAGCTGTTGCTGTCAGAGCTGTTGCTTGTGCTGTTTGCTGTAGGAGTTTGGTGCTGCTGCTTGGGCTGCCTCCTCTGCTTTGGGTTTTGTTTTCTGTATTGTTTGTTGGCTTGTATAGCTTGCCCTTAGGTTTGAAGTGAATGTTGATTCACTTTGCCTGTTGTTTTCCCAGGTTCGAGGTTGAGTGGGACTCCCTTGCCTCGCTTGTATTGCTGCATTGCATGCATTTTACTGTATTTGCTTGCTTTCTTTTCCGTTTATCCCCTAGGATCTCTGATTTCCTCTGTGCAGGAGGAAATTATGACAGACATAAGGATTCTTATCCATGCATGACAATATTAGGTTAGTTTTTATTCCCTTTTCAACCCTAGGCTTTTTAGAGCTTCTTTCTCTTCTTATCTCAAAACAACTCAAAAACATAGTAATAAGGTTAATCGATGTCGTACGTTACGAGCCTTAAGCCATTTGAGAAAGGGTTGTTGGAGAGCTTCTTTCCAGTAGTCTGGCTGCTTATGTGGCACCCTTTGGGTGACACGCGACATAGTCACTCTCAAATCATAGTCTCTAGTGCGTCAGAGATTGCAAACAAACTAAAAAAAACACTTCTTTCGTAAAAGATTCAAAACAAACATCAAAGTGTCATTTTGTCCGCTTGGACTCTTAATCAAGAAAAACCCTTTTTGAAGGTAATCAAAACAATCAGACAAGCGTGTGTCTTTCGTAGCCCGAACTACGTCTGCTCTGATCTTTCATGATGTATGAAAGTACGTAGGTATAGGATGCCGTATCCTAGCGAGCAACCTTCCCCTCCTTTCCCGTAGGTAGGCGAACTACGTTAACTTTGATTTCTCGTTCCAGACGGGAATACGTAGGCATAAAGTGCGATACTTTGCCGAGTCATTTTCTTTTCTTTTTAACCCAGACCTGTAGAGTAGATAGAATAACAATCAGTACTAGAAAACAAGCGTGGATCTCGTCGAGTACGGAGTACGTGAGGGGTGCTAATACCTTCCCCTTGCGTAATCGACTTCCGAATCCAGGAATTTGGTTGCGACGACCATTCCTTTCCCGTTTTGCGTTAGGTTTACTCTGAGCGTTTCCTTTCCCTCCGTTGGGATAAATAACGCACGGTGGCGACTCTTTTGTCATTGCTGGCGCCGATTTTCGCAGTAGCGACACCATGCGCGGTGGCTCGCGCAGTGGGGGCCGGACGGAGATGAGCTCTAGTCATCTTCAACCTCTAGCCAAAAATGCAACTCTCTCATTTCTTAACCAAAACTTGATTTCTTTTAACCAAACTTGTGTATTTTTTCGTGTAGAATCCAAATATGCAATTTGTTTCTACTTTCCTCCATTAAACCTCAGAATTTATAAACCTCCAAGAATCACTCAAGAAAATCAATTTTCTCAAAACTCAAAATTGATAATACTAATCTCTTCCTCTCACTTCCTACATCATGAATATATGTTTCTTTTCCATTTTCATCCACTAACAAGAGAGAAAATCAAACTACAACCTAGGGTGTCAATTCTTGAATTTTCATGGAACCTAACCAAACTAATCCTAAAAGCTTCTACACATCCTAAGGATTATAATTATGTGAAAATGATGCCTAAATTCAACACAAATAGAGAGCATGGATGAAAAATAAAAACCTTGTTTGGAGCTTCAATGGTGGCTTGAGATGTTGTTGAAGCTTCACGAAAAGTGTCCAGAATCATTCCATAATCATCATAGAAGCTTCTACAATGCTTAATCTTGCTTGAAAATGTGTAAAACTCCAAATTCGAAAATCAATTTTTCACCACTTTTTCTCCATGAATTTTTGTTGTAACTACCTCCAAAATCAGTTATTTTCTGTTAGGAATGATTGAAATGTTATATACAATGGATCTTGAATGATTTTCAGCCCAATGGGAGCCCATAAGAGTCAAATCCAAAATTCACATTTTTGAGTTTGAAGCTTTATGGGAATGGTGAAAACAGAGCCAAAACAGCTTGCAAGAGGATTCATATCAGTTACTTATGATGCAAGGAATATGTGTGGCTGAGATTGAGCCCTTGGAAACGAATCTATGGTGGATTTCCATTATGTTGCTTAAAGGTGAATAAACCATGAAATTGGCATAGCAAATGACTTCAAATTGGATTTCTGACTTTTCCATTGTTCTTAAAACATCAATTGCACTCAAAAAATGTACCAACATGACATGAATTGGTTTAAAATGTATTTGATCCAAACTAGCCCTTTTCAAGCTTCCTTTCATGAATTTTTCTCCATACATTTTCCTATCCAAACAATATCAATGATCCCTTGAGGTTTTATTGACCAAATAATCCCATTTGGAGCAACTTTCAAGTTGGCAAGATTTTCATTTGAGGTATGCAAAGTGGTGAACTTGACCTATAATGAAAATGACATGTAATCTTACTTTCCCAAAATACCCCTAACTTGTAAACCTCATAACTTGAGTTATACAAATCAGATGAAAGACTTCTAGTACATTTTGGAAAGCTAAGACCAAGACCTACAACTTTCATGTTGGCCAAAGGTTGAGGAGAAACATCCTTCTAGGTCAAAAGTTCCTTGGAAGTTGGTGGACTTTCATAGATAAATTTCACATTCATCTGATGACCAGTAGCTTGTCTGAGCCATAACTTGAGTTCTATAAATCCAATCAAGGACTTCTAGTACTCAAATTAAATCTAAGAACATGCTCTACAAGTTCCATGTTGGGCAAAAGTTGAGATGAAACTTGTATCTTGAGATAAGTGATCTTGAAGTTAGGCACTAAATAGGGGATTTTACACTGAGAACCCTGACTTAGCAACTCCTCACACTTTGACTTCTTCTTGAATTGATCTTGGAATGACATCTCAAATGCCTCAACATAAAATTCCATGAACACCATGACTTAGAAATAGGCTTTGATCCTCTTCAATTGCACAGTTAACTTAGGGTAGACCAGACAAAAACCCTAATTGCAACACCCTCAACTGTGGCCCTTCACAATTAGCATAATGACTTGACTAAGCTCCACCATGACCCTCAAGGCACTCCATGATCTCTATCCACATATCCTATCCATGATCAAGGCTTCACAACCCACTGATGGTCTTCAATGGGCCCCCAAGTTAGGAGATGAACCACATACCAGCATCCAAACTTCTCAAGAACACAACCCACTTTCTGATGACTTTGGTGACCTCTCAAGCTTGAATAAGACCTCTAGATAGGCTCCTCTTGATATAAACCATACTTGATCCCCTGCTAAATGAATAATACTATGCTATGAAAATGCTAGACCAATGATATGCTAATGCAATGAAACAAAAGCCAAGTAAGAAAAAGGTTAGGCAAATTTTGGGGTACAACTGTTGCCCCTATTCAAGCGGCTTGAACCTGACTGGATGAAAAACGAACGACTCTCAGACAATCAAAGTAAAAGACGGTTGTATACCAAAGATCCCGGAAATTTGCCCACCAAAGAAAATAAACTGCACAAACTGCTTGGGGAACAAAATCCGGAAAATTGAATCCGGTTGTCACGACAACAACTGACCTATTATCTGATAAAGAACAGCTGATTTCAACATCAACCACCTGTGTAACACCACAGACATTCAATCCACCTACTAGATCAACAACAAATCAATCTTCAGATATACGCTACAATAAGCGGGCACCGAGCCACATGACCGTATTGAAATATTATCCTTGACCTTCCATTTCCAAAGAAATGAGCATGCACTACGTAAAGCGCGTCATCCATGTACTATCCTGGATCTTAAATTTCCGAAGAAACAAGCATCGCAATAAATAAAAGCGCGGACCGTCAATATACTATCCTTGACCTTCCATTTCCGAAGAAACGAGCATGCACTACGTAAAGCGCGTCATCCATGTACTATCCTGGATCTTCCATTTCCAAAGAAATGAGCATGCACTACGTAAAGCGCGTCACCCATGTACTATCCTGGATCTTCCATTTCAAAAGAAACGAGCATCACACTAAATACAAGTGCGAACCATCAATATACTTTCCTTGACCTTCCATTTCTGAAGAAACGAGCATACACTACGTAAAGCGCGTCAACCATGTACTATCCTGGATCTTCCACTTCCAAAGAAACGAGCATCGCACTAAATAAAAGCGCGGACCGTCAATATACTATCCTTGACCTTCCATTTCCGAAGAAACAAGCATGCACTACGTAAAGCGCGTCATCCATGTACTATCCTGGATCTTCCATTTCCGAAGAAATGAACATCGCACTAAATAAAAGCGCGGACCGTCAATATACTATCCTTGACCTTCCGTTTCCGAAGAAATGAGCATGCACTACGTAAAGCGCGTCATCCATGTACTATCCTGGATCTTCCATTTCCGAAGAAACAAGCATGCACTACGTAAAGCGCATCATCCATGTACTATCCTGGATCTTCCATTTCCAAAGATATGAGCATCACACTAAATAAAAGCGCGGACCGTCAATATACTATCCTTGACCTTCCATTTCCGAAGAAACGAGCATGCACTACGTAAAGCGCGTCATCCATGTACTATCCTGGATCTTCCATTTCCGAAGAAACAAACATCGCACTAAATAAAAGCGCGGACCGTCAATATACTATCCTTGACATTCCATTTCCGAAGAAACGAGCATGCACTACGTAAAGCACGTCATCCATGTACTATCCTGGATCTTCCATTTCCAAAGAAATGAGCTTCGCACTAAATAAAAGCGCGGACCGTCAATATACTATCCTTGAACTTCCATTTCCGAAGAAACGAGCATGCACTACGTAAAGCGCGTCATCCATGTATTATCCTGGATCTTCCATTTCCGAAGAAACGAGCATCACACTAAATAAAAGCGCGGAACGTCAATATACTATCCTTGACCTTCCATTTCCGAAGAAACGAGCATGCACTACGTAAAGCACGTCATCCATGTACTATCCTGGATCTTCCATTTCCAAAGAAACGAGCATCACACTAAATAAAAGCGCGGACCGTCAATATACTATCCTTGACCTTCCATTTTCTAAGAAACGAGTATGCACTACGTAAAGCGCGTCATCCATGTACTATCCTGGATCTTCCATTTCCGAAGAAACGAACATCGCACTAAATAAAAGCGCGGACCGTCAATATACTATCCTTGACCTTCCATTTCTGAAGAAACGAGCATGCACTACGTAAAGCGCGTCATCCATGTACTATCTTGGATCTTCTATTTCCGAAGAAACGAACATCGCACTAAATAAAAGCGCGGACCGTCAATATACTATCCTTGACCTTCCATTTCCGAAGAAACGAGCATCGCACTAAATAAAGCGCGTCATCCATGTACTATCCTGGATCTTCCATTTTCGAAGAAATGAGCATGCACTATGTAAAGCGCGTCATCCATGTACCATCCTGGATCTTCCATTTCCGAAGATACGAGCATCGCACTAAATACAAGTGCGGATCGTTAATATACTATCCTTGACCTTCCATTTCCGAAGAAACGAGCATCGCTTTAAATAAAAGCGCGGACCGTCAAATATACTATCCTTGACCTTCCATTTCCGAAGAAACGAGCATGCACTACATAAAGTGCGTCATCCCTGTACTATCTTAGATCTTCCATTTCCAATGAAACGAGTATCACACTAAATAAAAGCGCGGACCGTCAATATACCATCCTTGACCTTCCATTTTCGAAGAAACGAGCATGCACTATGTAAAGCGCGTCATCCATGTACTATCCTAGATTTTTCATTTCCGAAGAAACGAGCATGCACTATGTAAAGCGCGTCATCCATGTACTATCCTGGATCTTCTATTTCCGAAGAAATGAGCATCGCACTAAATAAAAGCACGGACTGTCAATATACTAGCCTTGACCTTCCATTTCCGAAGAAACGAGCATGCACTACGTAAAGCGCGTCATCCATGTACTATCCTGGATCTTCCATTTCCGAAGAAACGAGCATCACACTAAATAAAAGCGCGGACCGTCAATATACTATCCTTGACCTTCCACTTCCGAAGAAACGAGCATGCACTACGTAAAGCGTGTCATCCATGTACTATCCTGGATCTTCCATTTCCGAAGAAACGAGCATCGCACTAACTAAAAGCGCGGACCGTCAATATACTATCCTTGACCTTCCATTTCCGAAGAAACGAGCATGCACTATGTAAAGCGCGTCATCCGTGTACTATCCTAGATCTTCCATTTCCGAAGAAACGAGCACCACACTAAATAAAAGTGCGGACCGTCAATATACTATCCTTGACCTTCCATTTCCGAAGAAACGAGCATGCACTATGTAAAGCGCGTCATCCATGTACTATCTTGGATCTTCCATTTCCGAAGAAACATTATTTAGTGCGGACCGTCAATATACTATCCTTGACCTTCCATTTCCGAAGAAACGAGCATCGCACTAAATAAAAGTGCGGAATCGGGCATCCAAAGACTTTAACAAACAACTCTGCTGGGAGATTCTGACGCCAACTGCCAGACATCCATCTTAAACAAAAATGGGCAACAACTCCAAAGGTCTAAACCATGAATTCTTTTAATGCTGACGTAACAGCAATCTGAGGAAAACTCCGCTGGGGAAGAAGAGAAACTTAATCAAGCAACTCTGATGAGGGATACATGATAGGACGAACGTTATCATCACATATCTCATGCCAAGAATTTGAGTATCCAAAAACCATCCTGAACAAGAATTCCAATCACCCGCAGGGAATACTCCTGAGAACAAAGAGGTAACCAACTTGGCTTATATTTCAGAATGCACATGTTTGAAAAATGGCGTAATGCTCCATATGGAATGGAAATGCTACGCTTTTGGGTAGATGGTATGCACGATGCAAATGTAAAGAGGCGTTCCAGCAAAATAAATGCTGGAGGAACAAAGCCAAACTTCTGCTGGGGGAAGAGAAACAACCCTGCTGGGGATATCTCAAAATAACCGGAGTTACAAACTCTACAGAGGATGAACAACCTGTTGGAGGAAACACAACCTGCTGGAAAACAGAAAGAACAATCTTGTGCGAGGATGATCCTTTCAAACCACCGACAACCTGGTTGCACTCTGTGAGGACTTCACTGGGAATTAAATGTGCACATGACCACTACTGGGAATGCACATACCTGCCTGACTGCTTACTAGCCTGCATCTAACTCTTCCGGGGATAAAATGAAAACTCCATCTGTTGGAGAGGAATAAGTGTCACATAGAGTCTGCTCCTACGTTAAGGAACTCCGGCTTTGGAAATACGATCCCTGCCTAGGATGCATCTGGTTGGGGAGAATCTATCTCCGTTCGGGGAGACACATCAATGCTCATAGCCTCATGTTCAGACTCTGTGGGGAAACACGACCGAACCTGCTGAGGAAGAAGGAGTCATCCTGCTTGGAAAAAACGTGCCATGACACGACCTCGAAATGGCTTGCCCCAGGATCTATAACAACTTTTGACAAACTCTGTAGATATGGAGAGGAACGACTCTTTCGCTTTCAGCTTTTGCCCCAGCCTACGAGATCTTCATCATATCCTTTCAAAAGGAAACCTGAGATCTCTGTACTCTGGTGGTTTGATACGAACGGCTTCAGCACTTCGAACCTCACGGAGGTGCTTCAAGTTAATCGCCTTCAGGATAAGGATAGCTTTGGCGCTCTCGGGGTGACCTGCCCCAGTCTTGTCATGACTTTGCCCCTCATGGGCTTATATGTGGGGAGTAGTACCCTTGGCTGCGAGAGATTCATCAAATCTCGACCTGATTGCCTCGGATTACCTGATTTCTGGATGGTTGACTCCCATGCCGCGATCATTTGACATAGCTAGCCCCGGTTCACCGGGATATTCTGGCGTCTTGCATTCTGTCCTAATCAAATCTTTCCATCGTAGAAACTTTCCCGCTGTCAAGCGCTTACTCGCTAGTAAAACACACTGTTCTGCATAAAAGACATATCAAATGCAATGCATATGGCAGTTTTCAAAATCCATTCATGTTCACTGGAAAAAATTTGTGACATAAAATGTATAAAATCATTCATTAACATGTCAACATTAATACAACGCTGTAATGGGAATCCTTTCTAGGAGTCAGTTCCGATGCGATCTTTACCGAAGTATGCTTTCGAAACAAACCTATTTCAATTAGGACTTTTAAAGGTTGTAATGTGGTTAGTTTCACGGTTTATGAAAGAAAAGATAAAGGCTCAAAATTCATTTTAACCCACCCATTCTCCTTGATGTTCTCCGATCCTACCTTCAGCTAATTCGACCTTAGTGTTCTCCTTCCAAAGGTTGAGTAACAGTTCAAGAAATTACACTTTTCGAAGTGACAGTCGTTCCCTTTTCGTCTTTTAGCGTCCGGAGCCACACGATTTCGTTCTTGTTTGAGGATTTTTCTTTCGCAATCCCTTTTCGCTTTTCGTTTTTTGTTTTTTCGTTTTCCCCTAAATTTTTCCTGGACTAACTCTTTAGAGTTTCTTCAATTTTGAAGTCCAGCGGAGTACCCTAATTTTTGCCTAAGTCGCTTGCTATCCAGATTCGACTTAGCGGGCTTTTTCCTTTTGATTCTTTTCTTTCCTTTTTGAACAAATCGTATGACATCGACTCGTATGACTTATTAAAGAGATTGTGACTGTTTCACTCCGGATCGACCAGGCTTAACCATTGTGGTTTTTTAGGTACGACCTATATAGGTGTGATCTATCCTCGAACGGACACTCCTTTTGTAATTTGAACGCTTGGTCAAATTAACTCACACCTACGCTGCCCCGGGTTAAGATTGAGGGTTTTTCATTTTCAGTAAGAAACTCCTACAACTAAGTTCAAAGGGGTTAACAAGGGATTATCTTCCTTATATCTCCGGTGTTTGGGATTTGAAACAATGCATGTACATCATCAACAGGTTTTTATTCAAAAGCATAGCATCGGAAGCTTACGCATCATTGGGTTTCGTCATCCTCCCCGGATTCCACTTGAACAAGCGTTTTGAAATAAAAGAAAGCCACAGAGTGAACACAAATGGATTAGTTCAAAATATGCATATTTATTTCATTATCAATATCAGTTGAAAAACAACATGCTTTACAAGCGAAATTTGCAATCCTACAGGAAAGAAACTACAAATGTAAGGAAATGACATGATAAAATGCAGATTGCCAGCTTCTGAGAACTGTGCTTTCACACTTATTTGCTGCTGAACCAGCCATCTTCAAAGTTGCTTATTGAAACCACTCTGTGTCATACCCTAAATTTGTCCTACCTTTGTATAGCCTCCATTCTGTATATTTACCCATTTGCTATATTCAAAAAGTCCAAAAAAAATGTTATTATTTTCGCTTGAGAATATTAGGCTAGGTGTGTGTGGGAAGGTGCTAAGTGAAGTCCATTGCTCAGGAAGGAGTATGTTTCATAGTTTAAGTGGTGGTTTTAAAATTTTCAATCAAGGTTTTAACCAGAGCAATTCATGTTTCAAGTCATGTTATTTTAATCCCATTTCCAAATCCATTCATGTATTCACAATCCATTCTCAATTCTACTCATTATCCATTCTCGATTCCATGTTCATCCCATTCAAGTTCCAAAAACCCTTATTCACTTTTTATTCGTTTTTTATTATTTATCCATCATTTCCAATCAATTTTCAAGGCCCAAAATTCCATAACAAAACATACATTCATTTTGTGTTGTAAAATTGCAAAGCCCATCGTTATTCAAAACTTATTACAAATAACAAATCCATGAATTATAAGAGAAATCCTATGATCCATCTTATTCACAGTTGAAATTAAAATTAGACCCATTGCCAAGTTTCATAAATCCAAAGCCCATCTAAATGAGCCCATATTGCTTAAATGGAAGGTCATTGTAAAAAAAATATATCTCACAAATCCTCCAAGCGGCCCCATGAGATGTCCTTCAAATTCCAATGAACAATACGTATCAAAAGCTGGAAAAAGAGGAACTTTGACCGTGACACTGATTAGGAGAAGTGAACCGCGAGAGGATAGTTTCTTCATTCAACAATTTTATGGGCCTGTGATATTCAATGTTAACAAGGAGAAAGCAGGAGAGATTATCTGCGGGCCTGAACGCAAGAGACAATCTAACTCATACCAAATAACAAAACCATCAACAAAATTTGTCATAAAAATTAACCTGTACGAATTTGCAACGAGCCGTTGAGCGCACTACCTCACAAACCTCGACACAGCCAAAACAGAAATCAATTCGTACGCCTACCAGCTCATCATTCTCGTACAGAGTTGTTTCTATAAGGCACCACCGAAATGCAGCAGCATAACAACAATCCCCGTACACAATTCATCCACTAACCTTCCAAATAACCTGCAAACAGAAAAAAGCAATGCAGAAGAGTAGTTAGAATCCGCAACAGGTCCGTAATGCACCTCGTGTTTATTTCGATGGCAATTGATAGATATCCACGTACCAATTTCAGAATTGATAAAGGGTTCCTACAAGTTTAAAAAAAACAGAAAAGTGGACAAACTTCCAGAGCCAAGATTTCAAGACAGTTTCAACATGATTTCAGCCATTACAATGCAACTTCTATGATCATGGGCTACAACTTCACAAAAGATTTCAGTAACAGAGTTCACATCTAATAAATCATAACACAACACATGTTAAAACAATGCAAGGAAAACGGTAATACGTAGAAAATAATCAAAGCCCTCATGTCATCAATTTTAAATGAAGAGAAATGAGAATATGATGATGAACTTACATGTCTCAGAGTGAGGAATCTGCAACTGTTTGATATATGCACGCCGATTCTCAAAAGAAACCGTCAGCCAAGCTTCAATTCATTCCCAAGCTAAACAATCGCCTACAGCCTGTATCAGTTCATAAACAAAGAAAAGGAAATAGTTAAAACCCCTGCATCATTTTTCAAATGTAGTTACAAATCAATTACCACAGTAAAAGTACAGAAAAAGGCAGTTACCGCAGTGAAAATCAATTGAAGCCTTTACCTCACTACAGACAAAAGAGGAGGCAAAACCTCACCTCAATCCTCCCTATACTCTCTCCATATAAAACCATGAGAGGGGGCTGCATCAAAAAGGAGAACCCTAGCCGCACTATTTATAAGCTCGATCTCCCTTCGCACTCCCTCACCTTCGCAAACCATTAACCCTCAAAACATCATCTCCTTCAACATCCTCATACTCCAAAATCACCAACTGCTCCTTCAAAACATTAAAACATAACCTTCAAAAGACAAACCTTTCAACCTTCACCCTCTTCTACGACCCCAAAACAGAAACAGAACCATCTTCAAAAAAACATCTTCACTGCCAACCTTGCCCCCAGAAACCGCATCTTCACTCACCTCCTTCTTCTCAAACCTCAAACGAACACACTTCCTTCACCGTCCTCGATAACCCCTTCAGCCTCCATAACCTTCAAACAATAACCAAATTAATAACCCTAAATCACTTTCAAAACCAGAAAAATCAGGAACAAGAAAAGATGAGATGAAAAGGTGAAGCGAGAATCAATTCAAACCCGGTAAAGGGATGAGACGTCTTCGCGTACAGTGTAGCGATACTCGGCCTCGGAAATCTTGCCGAAGAGAATATGTGGTGCTTGATTTATTTGAACTTGTTTCGAAATCCGCTGTTATGTTTTGTTTGTTATTTAAACATTGCTGAGATTTTGTTAAAAAATTTGGTTTATCTTGAATATTGGTGATAGTGTTACTGTGACTTCAAACATCGTTTCACCATTTTCTTTTATTTTTTCTCAATCAGTGAGGTCAGGTCTTGGTGAGTTGGGTGGGCTCTTAGGCCCACGACTTTGTCTTCCACCCTATTTCCTGTTCTGACTTTTTCTTTTCTTTTCTTTTGATTTGGTTATAACTTTATTTTAGTTTTTTTTAAAATTTGTTTATAATTTTTTTTAATAACAGTTTGTTGTATATATAAATTAGTTTAGTTTTTATAAATATAATCATATTTTCTAGACTTTGTAAGTATTTTATTTTAGAAGTTAGATTTTATATTCTCATTTTATCTTCAACCATTTTATTCCACTTTTACTCTTTTTTGGGTCGATGACGAGATTACCAATGTTTAGCCGTCAAATTATTGGCGTGAAACAAAGGATCCGAGACCAACTTCTTTTTCCAATTTTATTTCGATTTTTGGATCGATGAAGTCTTTTATTCGTAAGCGTCGCGTATCGAAGTGGATAACCTTCTCAATTTCAAATCTATGGTGAATGACCATTGGGGTCATTTTCCGTACTTTGGGATCGTGATAGGCTACCTTCGATTAATCGGCATTATGTTTGCGATTAAGACGAGATCCCATTCCTTCGTGTCCCGATTCGATTCACTAAACTAACCAATAACTTTAATTTTCGTTAAATATTATTGTGAATATTATCGTTATATTATCTTGACATATTATTATTGTCATATCATACCACAAACTCTTTTCATACTCCTCGATTCGATTCAAATCATTTTCTCAACATTTTTCTCAATTCAAACTCCAAAAGAAGGAGGTTCTTGGAATCTGGCATTCCTTGGATCTTCGAGTGAATAGTTCTCGAGGCACGCTCTTGAGTTATTATTCATTCAATCTTTCGAATTTTTTTCAAAACATTTTCTCGATTAAAACTCTGAAAGAAGGAGGTTCTTGGAATCTAGCATTCCTTGGATCTTCGAGTGAATAATTCTTGAGGCACGCTCTTGAGTTATTATTCACTCAATCTTTCAACTTTTTCAAGCATTTTCAAACATTCCCCTAAGTCGAGTGCTCGTACGCATTCGCAACCGTCGACATTTCGCACACACTTCACAATTCCTCTTGGTCTCGATATTAGGGGCACCCTTAGGGACTAATATCGTTTCTCATCATCCTAGCCCTTGACACGTCGTCAAGTCGGTTCTATCTTCTAATCAATTCCTCGACTCGTCGTCGAACCCCTTTTTTCAAACCAACTTCCTTTTGCCTCACATTCCACTTTCGACTCAATCTTCTCACAAACGTTTTTTTTAAACTTACGAAAGAAGGATATTCTTAGAATGTAGCATTTTTTGAATATTCGAATGAGTAACTCTTGAGGCATGCCCTTGAGTTGTTATTAGTTCATTCTTTCGATTTCAAAATATCCAACCCTTTATCATTTAATCTATTCATCCCGACTTCCGAAAGAATTGAGTTCTTGGAATCTCGCATTCCTTGAATTCTTGAGTGACAAGTTCTTGAGGCACTCCCTTGGGTTGCTTGCCAGTCACTCTTTCGTCTCAAACTCAATTTTAACCCAATTCAATCCCGTTTCTTTTCGTGGTTGTTACCACGAACTACGACTGCTCTGATTCTTCATTCTCGTCCGAATGTAAGATACGTAGGCACAAGATTGCGATGATCTTGTCGAGCTACCTTCTACCCATTTCTCCCATTTCCCCGTCTTCTTTTCGTGGTTGTTACCACGAACTACGACTGCTCTGATTCTTTATTCATTCTTGAATATAAGATACGTAGGCACAAGATTGCGATGATCTTGGCGAGCACACTTCTATCTTCCTCCATTATTCCGTCCACACATTCCCAACCTTTCCCGTAGTCGAACTACGACGCTCTGATTACTCATTCTCGTCCGAATGAGCATACGTAGGCACAAGGGCCCCAATCCTTGGCGAGCACCCTATCCTTCAATCACCCATTTCCCACTAGCGTCTTTATCTTGTTAACCTACGAATTCGCCTTATCAACGAGAAGAAAACAACCAAACCTAGATAACACTCTCCATAAAATACCTTAAGAGGTTCCCGTTGAGTACAATGGACGTGAGGGGTGCTAATACCTTCCCCTCGCGTAACCGACTCCCAAACCCGGAACATGGTTGCGACAACCCTATTCCTATCCTTTTGTTTTAAGAGGTTTTCTCGATATTTTCCTCTCCCGTTTATTCGGGAAAAATAAAGTTAGGTGGCGACTCTGTCGAACCGCATTTCCGCGCCTTTCGCGCGAGGGTCGTTTCTCCGAAATGTCTCTGTGATTTTTCGAGGCGCGGAACTCTGCTCAAAACGGCAACCGGGTGAACTGCCTCTCTGATTTCTTTGGTTTTTACCTGGCATGCAGGTTTGACCGATAACGGTAAGGCTGCTGATTCTGGAGAGGAGCTGATGTCTGTTGCAAAGACTGGACGGATTGTTGACCTTGAACAGTTGAACCACTTGGAAGTTGAGTCTAAATTAATAGGGACTCCTTTTGTTCAGGTGCTTTCATCCTCAAGCTTGGTCTGGGCACAGGCAACAACTAAAGACAAGAGGATTCTGACACCATTGATTGCAGGATAGACTCCTGACCTACTGCAGCTTCGGGAACGCCCATCATCTTGGCAATAGCTGGAATAGGACCACCAGGTACCATTACGCCGCTCGGCGTGTATTCAATAGCTTTTAACTCAATCAGGTCCTGAACCTTGTGCTTAAAAGCATGACAGTTCTCAATGATATGCCCCAGTGCCCCAGAGTGGAAGTCGCAACGGGCATTCATATCAAAACCTGATGGTAGCTTTCACTTAGGTGGATCCAAAATCCGAAATTCGACCAACCGAAGATGAAGCAAAACTTGCAACAACTGAGCGTATGTCATTGGGATCGGATCGAAAGTTCTGTCAGTTGATTTTACCTTCTGAGCGTACCCCCTCATAGTCACACGATTATCCCGAGGAGCAATGCGTTGAAGAGAAAAATTCAAAGCTCTTTGTCGCCTATTAGACATCCAAGGCTTATCAACCCTTGGCACAGGTTCCACAAGCACAAGTTAAACAAGCATCTTTGTTGCGGCTTCAGGTAGTTGATCATCTGCTTTCCTGAGCACATTCTTTAACACCTCCATGATCAAGCCCACCTGGGTCTTCAGCTGATTATTTTCCTCTTTGAGTGTCTTCTGATCCAGATGCAACTTTTGCATGTTCATCATAATCTTCCCTAGCTGGCCTCGGACTTCAATCAGTTCAACCTGATTTTGTTCCATAACTCTGAGGGGATTCCTGCAACAAACTAGTGGAGAACAGGAAATAAGACCCACGGTTCTGAAGTACCTGCTATAAGAGCAATGCAATGCAGAAAGCAAACATATATTCACAACAAAACAAAGAGAAATCCAAGCCATAAGCACAAAGACAAACACCTCACACAAGTATGCAATCCCAACAAAAGCAACATATAAGCACCCATGAGTACGAATACAATGACCTCAGCCAACAAGCCTGGTGATGGTCAGCAAGCAACAATGAACAAAGGCTAAATATACAAGAAGAGAAATCAGATGCGACACCCGGCACAGAAACCTTTAGCAACTTCCTTCATATTCAACTGAGCCCTCAGTCTAATATTCTTCCAAACACACACTTCCGGTGGAGTCTTCCATAACATTAACTGATGAACCCGCACAACTGGATGAAAGAGCCTCATTAATCTGAACAACACCCTGAGGCGTGATAGGTATCCTATTAGAGTCTAGCAAAGTTTGAACTTGGCGTCTAAGCACCTTACAATCATGGTACTCACAGCGGGCGCTGACATCAAAACCTGGAGGATACGGCGGGATCACTGGATTAGTCTCTTTCGGTACTATCAGCCCACCTTTGACCAAATCCGGCAGCAACTGACTGTATGATATCGGTATCTGAGTAAACTGCCTTTCAGGTTCCCTTGGTCTTCGTCGGGCGCGCTGACGTGATTGACGACGATATGAATGTTGACTTTGAACACTTGAAGCGTCTGAAAACTGAGCCTGAGATGCTAGAGATTCTGAGACAACATCACTTCCTCTTTCCCATTCCTCCTGGGAACTGACAACTGATTCAATCTTATCAACTGGGATATAAGGAGTATCTCGAGTCTTTCCATTCTTGAGTCCACTCTCGACATGCTCTCCTATTCTCATCAAGTCCGCAAATCTTGCCATTCCACAACAAAACATTATGTCATAGTAAAGGCCCTTCAAGGTACCCAAGAAGAGGTCAACCATTTCTCTCTCCAGAAGCGGTGGTTGAACATGAGTAGCCAATTCTCTCCATCTCTGCACATACCCCCTAAAGGATTCATTCTCCGCATGAGATAATTCTTGCAAATGCACGCGACTAGGAGCCATATCCAGGTTGTAGTTGTACTGCTTCGCGACGATGTTGGCTAAATCTGACCATGATTTGAGGCTATCATTCTCCAACTACATATACGAGTCCAAAGATGCCCCACTCAAACTATCTTGGAAACAATGAATCATAAGCTTGTCATCGGTGACATGTGAAGTCATTCTTCTGCAGAATATAACCAAATGTAGCTTCAGACAACTATCCCCTTTGTATTTATCAAAATTGGGCGCCTTGAACTTTGGAGGCACCACAAGGCCTGGCATCAAACACATGCTCGAAGCATTCAAATCAAGAGTATTCTTACTCATCAGGGTAGCCAGCTGATCTTCCAACAGCTGCAATCTTCTCCTCTATTCAATAGTCCGAGGATTCTCAGTATTAAACTGTGGAGCAACTCTTGGAGATGGAACAATCCTTGGAGAGGGAACAATCCTTGGAGGATCTGGCATAGAGAAAATGAAATTCTGATACTCTGTGTCATCGAGAGGAGATGAATCTTTATCTCTGACAGGAGTTTGCACAGGCTGAGCTACATTGTTCACCTGAGTCCTCTGAATATTGTTCTCTCCTCTATTCATAGCTGTTATGGCTTCCATGAACTGACTCAACTAATTCTTCAACAATTCAAATTCTGCCCGAGTAACAACCAAGTTCTGCTCTCCTGAGTCCATGATCCTTCCAGAAGCTAACTCAAGTCCAATGCGAATGTCGGGAAACCAACTGACAAAGCGGACAAAAGATGGGTAAGCTCCTTGTTCCGGCTGAGGATGGATATGCAAAAATGAAATGCAGATGCAAAGACAATGCAAAAATGAAAAATGCTAAATACACACACAAGGGATCAAGATCACTGTGCTGAGAATAACCAAAGCTCTGGCTTGACAAGCACATAGCACCGCTCTGATAGGAACCAACTAATACCAATAACTCTGATTCAAACTGTTGAGAAAACCGGGTAATCTGAAGGCAAAGACTTCCTGCATAACCCCAGTCCCACTCATAGGTATGAACCTAATCCACTGATACAGGTATGGCATCCTATGTGTTTCCCAGCGTCACAGACTTTCAAGAAACGATGATATGATACCCAGGAAGGTATGGCATCATCATCTCTTGAAGCGGACTCACTTAGATGAGTCACAAATGATCGGTCCCCAGAGTCGACAATCCTCCAAACCAACAACCCCTAAAGCCCAAAGGGCCGGAAAAGAAGTCAACCGGGAGAATCTCATCTGAGCGTGGATTTCGTGAGACACTAGTACATGCAAAGCATGCACGCGCCCACTACTTTCCACAACTAATGCTAAGTATCCACTCAAGTCTGGGTCTGGCTTATCACTCATCAGAGCCCCTTCCCACAGCAACACAATAATGATATCATACTGAAAATAAAATGCGGAAAGTAAAATGCGATAAATAAATCACAACCCAACAAGTAAACACGCAAGCGCTAGGATTGACTCATATAGGGAACCAGAGTCCCCAACAGAGTCGCCAGCTGGCGCTACCGCGAAAATAAGGTGCCGGCAAAACAGAAGAGTCGCCACCTTTCGTTATTTATCCCACAGAAATGGAAAGGAAACAATCGAAAAAATTTAACGAAAAGGTATAAGACAAGGTCATCGCAACCAAGTCTGAGTTTGGGAGTCGGTTACGCAAGGGGAAGGTATTAGCATCCCTCATGTCCATCGTACTCGATGGGATCCACGCTTGTTGTGTTTATCTAACGGGTTGATTTAACTATCTATGCTAAACGTCTGGTCTGAAAAGAAAAGAAAATGACTCGGCAGAACACAGCAGTTCTATGCCTACGTATTCCCGTCTGGAACGAGAAATCAGAGTCAACGTAGTTCGCCTAACTACGGGTGAAAGGGGAAGGTTGCTCACCGAGATATCGCATCTCGTGCCTATGTACTTTCACATGGCATGAAAGATCAGAGAAAACGTAGTTCGGGCTAACAAGACCACAGGTTTGGTTCAAAATGTTTTACCCGAGTAGGGTTAACAAACGGTTCCAGCAGTTGGTGTATGCAGCTTGCTCGTCGGAGACTTAGGCGTTTACCGTTTGCGGTAGAACCGAGAGTTAACAAAACTCTCCTTATGAAAATGGTTTCCAAGGATTAAAGGTCCTAGAGGACAAAAGAAGTTTGATCTTTGTTTTGAAGTCTTTTAAAGAAGAAGTGTTTTGAGTTTTGTTTGTAACTCATGCCGCACTAAAGACTTGGACTTAAGAGTGAATGCGTCGCATGTCACCCAAAGGGTACCATACTAAACACCCAAGCTATTGAAGAGAAACTCTTCAACAACCCTTTCTCAAGTGCTTAAAGCTCGTAGTGTACAACACGCGTTAATCCTTATTAAGTGTTTTAAAGATGTTTGAAGATGAGAAGAGAACGGACGCACTAAAGGGGAACTAATCCAATCCTAAAGTTGTCATGCAAAGTTGATCCTATGATTGAGGTTAGGAGGGAACTACCTAATGTTATCATGCATGGATAGAACCCTAATGTCTGTCATAACTTCTCTTGAACAAGAGAAGTTAAAGTCCCTAAGGGAACATGGCCAAAGGAAAGCAACAACAAAAGAAATAATCTGAAAGAAATAACTGTAAGTAAAATGCATGCAATGCAATAATACAAGCAGAAGGAGACAAACTCAACTTCTAGAGCAAACAAGGCAAAAGCAACACAACACACATGCAAGGGAGACAAACTCAACCTTCAGCCAACAAGCAGAGCCAAACAGTAACAGACAAGCAGAGGGAGACAGACTCAACCTCTCATGCAAACAAGCAAAGGGAGGCAAGCTCAACCTTTCAATGCAGTTAGGCCTAAATCAACTACATGAAAGCCTATTCTAATGCAACACACCAAATAAATAGTCACACAGGTACAATCAATCAACAAACACATCAAATAAAACAGCAAGCCAGCAGCTCAACAGCAAAGCAGTCTTCTATCAGCAAAGCACTCCAACAGTCTATAGTTGTCTTCATGTCCAAGATATCCATCAAGAGAGAAGAGAATAAAGCCTTCACCTCCAAGTTTTAAATTTCTCCATCAAGAGATGAGAATCAACACAAAGATCATTGCATGATGAGGGGAAGCATGATGGAAACCAAGGGAATCCATCATGACACTCAACCACTCATCTAAGATTAGTATCCTCAAAGGTTTTACCTTTTGTGGTAGGCCTTTAGTCCTTTCAAAGGAGGGACTAGGCTCCCAAAAAGGAACCTTGCATCATTGGATAGGAAATGGAATGCAAACCATAGCAAACCATATTTATGAAAAAGGAGAAACTCCTAAAGGCTCTAAAACAACCTAATTCTACAAGCTCTGAAAGCAAACCTCTAAAAGGGAACTAATACACAAAACCAAGCCTTACAATTAAGTCTACAGAAGCATCAACATGTCTACTAAACCATCAAAAGAGATTTGGAAACTTATCATGAACTAATGGCCACTTTTGAAGTTCAGCTAGGGGAAGCACTATGTTAGAAGCACCCTAAACACAGCCTAGATGTAAAATCTAATTAAAATACTAAAAAAACTTCTAAAATCATATAAATTTTTCTAAGGGACCCTAAATGTATTAGAAACCTAAAGTAAAAGGATCATAGCCTAAATCAATGCCCAAGGGCACTAATGAAATTCTAAACCAACAGTTGTCAAGTGAAAGTTCAAGTGGGGAAAGCTCTAAAAATCTATTTCAAAACTATGCTTAGAATCACCTAAAAAATGTAAAAAAAATCACACAATATCCTACAATGTGTCAACATTCATCATGTAAAAAATAAAAAATTAAATCCAAGCATTGATATGGAAACAAAATTCTAGAAACTAACATGGCATTATTTCTATTCATGGAACAGCACATAAAAGAAAAATACAAAATTAAATGGAAAGAGAATTAAAATTGCAATTATAAAATATGATAATTTTCTACACATGTCAAACTATCTACAGTATTTTTCTCATGATTTTATGACATCATTTACTATTTTTTTGGAATTAAAATGAAACAAGAAATTAATAAGAAAATAAAGGAAAATGAATACAAAGGAAAACGCAGGGAGGTGTAATCAGCATTGTTTCTACGTATTAATCCGTGTGGGCCTGTGATACGGGGGTGTGAATAGCGAAGCGCACAAGCCCAGAATTTCACTCAAGGGAACTGGCCAGGGGGGGTGGGTGGTGGTAGTAATGCTTTCATGTGTAAATCCATTTGGGCTTTGCGAAACGGGGTGGGAATAGTGAACAAGTTTACAAACCTAGTTGAGTATTAAACTCAGCTTTTCATACGTGAGGAAAGGCCAATTCGTGGGATCGAACCCAGGTCGTGCGATGCGAATGCTAAGTCAACAAGTCTTGCGATCGGACAGTTCATGTTACGTCTGGCAGTTTTCAAACGGAAACGGAGGGAGTACCGTGCGAGGTGGCTCGCGCGATGGGGGGCCGGCCGGAGATGAGCTCTAGTCATCTTCAACCTCTAGCCAAAAATGCAACTCTCTCATTTCTTAACCAAAACTTGATTTCTTTTAACCAAACTTGTGTATTTTTTCGTGTAGAATCCAAATATGCAATTTGTTTCTACTTTCCTCCATTAAAACTCAGAATTTATAAACCTCCAAGAATCACTCAAGAAAATCAATTTTCTCAAAACTCAAAATTGATAATACTAATCTCTTCCTCTCACTTCCTACATCATGAATATATGTTTCTTTTCCATTTTCATCCACTAACAAGAGAGAAAATCAAACTACAACCTAGGGTGTCAATTCTTGAATTTTCATGGAACCTAACCAAACTAATCCTAAAAGCTTCTACACATCCTAAGGATTATAATTATGTGAAAATGGCGCCTAAATTCAACACAAATAGAGAGCATGGATAAAAAATAAAAACCTTGTTTGGAGCTTCAATGGTGGCTTGAGATGTTGTTGAAGCTTCACGAAAAGTGTTCAGAATCATTCCATAATCATCATAGAAGCTTCTACAATGCTTAATCTTTCTTGAAAATGTGTAAAACTCCAAATTCGAAAATCAAATTTTCACCACTTTTTCTCCATGAATTTTTGTTGTAACTACCTCCAAAATCAGTTATTTTCTGTTAGGAATGATTGAAATGTTATATACAATGGATCTTGAATGATTTTCAGCCCAATGGGAGCCCATAAGAGTCCAATCCAAAATTCACATTTTTGAGTTTGAAGCTTTATGGAAATGGTGAAAACAGAGCCAAAACAGCTTGCAAGAGGATTCATATCAGTTACTTATGATGCAACGAATATGTGTGGCTGAGATTGAGCCCTTGGAAACGAATCTACGGTGGATTTCCATTATGTTGCTTAAAAGTGAAGAAATCATGAAATTGGCATAGCAAATGACTTCAAATTGAATTTATGACTTTTCCATTGTTCTTAAAACATCAATTGCACTCAAAAAATGTACCAACATGACATGAATTGGTTTAAAATGTATTTGATCCAAACTAGCCCTTTTCAAGCTTCCTTTCATGAATTTTTCTCCATACATTTTCCTATCCAAACCATATCAATGATCCCTTGAGGTTTGATTGACCAAATAATCCCATTTGGAGCAACTTTAAAGTTGGCAAGATTTTCATTTGAGGTATGCAAAGTGGTGAACTTGACCTGTAATGAAAATGACATATAATCTTACTTTCCCAAAATACCCCTAACTTGTAAACCTCATAACTTGAGTTCTACAAATCAGATGAAAGACTTCTAGTACATTTTGGAAAGCTAAGACCAAGACCTACAATTTTCATGTTTGCAAAAGTTGAGGAGAAACATATTTCTAGGTCAAAAGTGCCTTGGAAGTTGGTGGACTTTCACAGATAAATTTCACATTCATCTGATGACCTGTAACTTGTCTGAGCCATAACTTGAGTTCTATAAATCCAATCAAGGACTTCTAGTACTCAAATTAAAGCTAAGAACATGCTCTACAAGTTCCATGTTGGTCAAAAGTTGATATGAAACTTGTATCTTGAGATAAGTGGTCTTGAAGTTAGGCACTAAATAGGGATTTTACACTGAGAGCCCTTACTTAGCAACTCGTCACACTTTGACTTCTTCTTGAATTGATCTTGGAATGACATCTCAAATGCCTCAACATAACATTCCATGAACACCATTACTTAGAAATAGGCTTTGATCCTCTTCAATTGCATAGTTGACTTAGGGTTGACCAGACAAAAACCTTAATTGCAACACCCTCAACTGTGGCTCTTCACACTTAGCATAATGACTTGAATGAGCTCCACCATGACCCTCAAGGCACTCCACGAGCTCTATCCACATATCCTATCCATGATCAAGGCTTCACAACCCACTGATGGTCTTCAATGGGCTCCCAAGTTAGGAGATGAACCACATACCAGCATCCAAACTTCTTAAGAACACAACCCACTTTATGATGACTTTGGTGACCTCTCAAGCATGAATAAGACCTTTAGATAGGCTCTTCTTGATATAAACCATACTTGATCCCCTGCTAAATGAATAATGCTATGCTATGCAAATGCTAGACCAATGATATGCTAATGCAATGAAACAAAAGCCAAGTAAGAAAAAGGTTAGGAAAATTTTGGGGTACAACAGTAGTCAATCTCTTCTTCAGCTAAATGAAACTCTTCTCAAAGTGAATATCCCACACAAATGCTTTACTTTTACAATTCAACTGAGTTAACGGAAGTTATAACTTAAAAAAACCTTAAATAAACCTGCAGTAGTAACCAGCCAAGCCCAAAAAGCTTTTAATCTCTGTAACTGACTTTGGAGCCCCCATTGTAGAAATGTATCTACTTTGGACGAATCTATAATAATATTATCACCTGAAATAACATGACCAAGAAAACTCACCTCTTTCAACCAAAATTCACACTTCGACAACTTAGCATAAAGCTTCTTCTCTTTCAACACTTGTAACATAATTTGTAAATGTTCAACATACTCTTCTTCTGATTTAGAATATATCAGGATTTCATCAATAAAAACCACTACAAATTGATCCAGGTAAGTGTGAAAGATATGATTCATATACTCCATAAACACTCCAGGTGCATTCGAAACACCGAACGACATCACCAAATATTTATAATGTCCATACCGAGTCTTGAAAGCCGTCTTCTGAGTATCTTCATCCTTCATTCGAATCTGATGATATCCCAGCCTCAAGTCAATTTTGCTAAACACACATGCACCCACCAACTGGTCCATCAAATCATTTATTCTTGGAAGTGGATACTTGTTCTTAATCGTCACTTTATTCAACTGTAGGTAATCCACACACAACCTCATGCTACCATCCTTCTTCTTTACCAACAACACTAAAGCTCCCCAAGGCAACACATTTGGTCTCACAAATTTCTTCTCCAACAACTCTTTTAATTGCTTCTTCAACTCTGCTAACTCTGACGTCAACATCATGTATGGTACCATAGAAACAGGTCTGGTACCAGGGACAAGATCAATAGAAAACTCTACCTCTCTCTCTGGCGGTACATCTTAAATATCATCTAGAAACACATCTAGAAATTCATGCACCACCTACAATTCATCAATCACAACTTGACTCCTCACAGAAAAAGACGCAAATAATGCAAACACCTGAGCCTCCTCATCCAAAAGCTCTATCATCTCTCTAGCAGACAAGAACCCAGCTTCTTCCTCACCATCAAGAGAAAGAAACCGCACTGATTTATTATAGCAATTGATATGAACATGATTGAACTCCAACCAGTTCATTCCCAAGACCACATCAAGATTTCCCAATGGCAAACAAATAAGATCAACACCAAAATATTTATTAAATATTGAAAAGGACAATTCAAACAAACCAGAGAAGTAGTCACCAATCCTTATCAGGTGTTCTGATAACCATTTCTCCCTTCATAGCAGACACAACAAGGCCTAGCCTTTTCACACAATCAGGAACAATAAAAGAATAAGTAGTGTCGCGGTGAAATTTGGATACCAAACTATTGATTAGTTTGAATCTTTAATTCATTTTGCAACCGAACTTTGATTTGTCCAAAGGAAGGGATAAAGATAGAAATTCCCACAATGCAATGCAAATGCAAGGGTTAGAGAGTTTTAGGTTCGGGGGTTGGTTAAACTTAGGGAAGGTGCTAGCATCCTAAGTTTCTGTAGTACTCTACAGAAACCTCTTGTTTTATGTTTGTTTATTGCTAAGGATTATCTGCTTAAAGGTTGAAAGACCTAGGGGTTTATATCTAAGTATACTCGATGAGATGTTGCATCTTATGCCTACATATCCTTACGGGAGTGGAATCAGAGTATTTGTAGTTCTCCTAAAGGGCTTGAGGAGTTCTTTGACTGTGGTCAAAGTTCCTACGGGTTTAGGGTAGTTGATTGATTGATTTTAGGAGAAAAGACGAGTTGTCATTTTAAGGGAGATTTAACCGCCACAAATTGTAGGAAAATAGTCTTTGCATCATCTTAAGAGAAGGGCTCGAGTACTCGGATATTGATCGACGATGTACGCCTCTATCTCTCTTAAGGCAAAGTCTCTACGAATTGATTGTATTGGTGTGGGGTGGAGATTCTATCTCGCTTAAGATGATTAACATCTATTTCTCTATTGTGTTTGAATATCGTTGTTGAGTTGTTTTGTATGTATCTAAGTTGTAAAGATAAAGGCAAAGGTCCTCCTATGGGGTAAGATCTGTCCTAAAAGATCGACTTGAATGGGATCAAGGATCATAGGGGATATAATGTAAATGATGTGCACTACACACAAGTGTTGAATCATGTGTAGGTTTTTCCTTTGGACGGAATGCGATGCGAGGAAAGTAAATTGATGTAGTGTAAAATTGCGGAAGATAAATTGCGGAAAAATAAAGCCATACACATGCATGAAAGCGCTAAGTGTAAGTGATGTAAATTGTGGATGAATAAGAGCAGATAAAGATAAAGCACACGCATGAAAGCGCTAAGGTGTGTGAAAGTGTGAATCGTGAATATTCGAGTGGAGACGGAAGCGTGCACGATTGGATTGATTAAGATGTTGGTCGATTTGAGGAAGGGTTGAATTGAGATTGTTTTTATGAGAAATTATTTTAAAGGGTGGATTAGTTTTTTTTATTAATTTAGTGAGGAGTTTAGATGACAAATTAATTTTAAGAAAAAAAGATTATTTGATTATTATGAGAAAATTATATTATCTGTGAAATTAATTACACTAGGTGGATATTAGTTTTAGGAAAAAGTTGAGTTTTTATGAATTAATTTTAAGAAAAGTTATATTAGTTTATTAGATTTTTAAGAAAGGTTTATGAATTGATTTTATTTTAGTGAAAATTAGATCAAGGTTATGAAGTAATTGGGTTGCTAATTTAAAAGGTTTTCTTTATCAAAATTTAGTTTAATAAGTGAGTACAAATTATTTAAATTATTTCTTGTTATAAAAATTGTTTTTATTTTGTTTACGTTATTATAAAAAAAGGGGGAGTTAATTGATGAAGTTGATTTCAAAAGAGTTAATTAAGAAAAAAGATTTTTGATATGAATTATCTTAAATAAATAGGATTTTATTAAAAAGGAGTTTTAATTATTATCATAAAAGAGGTAAAAGGTTTATGAAAAAAAGATTAAATTGAAGTTATTAAACAAATAGAAAAATAAATAAATAAAGTGAATTATTAAAAGATGAAATAAATTAAATAATTAAATTAAGGGATAAAAGAAAATTTATTGTGATTTATTAGGAGGTTTATTAGTTTATTATTTTAAAAAAAATAATTAGTTGTAATTGATTAAATAAAAAAGGTAGAGATTAAATATGACAGATTAAGGGTTGCTTAATGGGTGATTAAGAACAAGACGGTGGATTAAGAGGGTTGAGAGGGTTAGGCGCGTGATCGGGTGCGTGCGGGTGTGTGGCTTACCGTGGGCATGCGTGATGAGATCCGTCAGATCGTGATCGTGCGGTGATCATGGTGATGGACCATGGTACTACCATGGTCGTGCATATACACGAGCTACAACGATACAAAAATTAGAAAAAACAGAAAATAGCAAACAGGGAACCCTAATTCTCTTCGTCGTCTCTCTCGTTATTTCGTTCGCGAACCCTTCCCCTTCCTCCTCCAATTCTTCTTCCTACTCGTTTCCGCCGTTTTCCGCGTCTTCCTCTTCATTTCTTGCTCCAATTTCTCTTCTCTTTCACGATTTCCTTTCTCCTCAAACAAACCTGGGAAACACGTAAACAAAATCCATCAATCTTGTATCAATATTAATAAAAAATAACTTACGATAGGGTGTGCTCGTGCGGGATTCAGTTAGAGTTTGGTGGCGAGGTTTTGACAACAGTGACAATGGATTCTCCGGCGGTGGGTTCGTGGTGTTCGGCTGAGGTTAAAGACTTGGATCGCGACTTCGTAATGGACGAAAAGAAAAGATAAGTTTTGACTTCTCTTTTCACCAAAATTTTAGGGTTTGCGGACTTTAGAATTTGGGGATTTTTCTGTGGACTCTTGTCTCTGTGTTTTTTTTTCTGGTTGTGAATTCCTGACTCCTCCTCTTATAGGCTTTAAAATAAATTAGGTTTTAAGGTGCTTTCCTAATTTGACGAACATGCTTGGGTGTATATAGAAACCTCGATTTTCCTGTCTGATATGTCGTAACATTTCAATATCAGGATCAAGACATTATGGTGATAAAATATCTTGTCTAGCCTTGGAATGTTTCCGTTTTAACCTGATTAAATGCAGTTGTCTCTTTGCAGGTTTGAATTGGAAACAAGGTTTTGGAAAGAAAATAAAATTCGTGAGTTCCTGAGTTACTTCCTCTTTCCATACGCAGAAACAGCAGCTCATGCTCAAACATGCCTTACGTAAGGTTGAAGTTCTTCAACCCAATGATACCTTCGACAGTGTTTCAGATAAGCAAGTGAATCAAAAGATTTCATGACTAATCTTGGTTGGAGTTGCGGTTCTGACTCGGATACTAACATCTGCTCGTCATACTTGTAGGTAGCTATGGTCTGTGCAATTTGGTGAGTGGTATCTCCAGAGCATCCAACCGAGTTTGATGATAAGGTGAGGATTACTTGGAATTGAATTATTTTATTTAAAAAGCTGTGAATTTGACTGTGTTCTTTTTCCACTGAATGTCTGTTAATGATGTTAATTGGATTTCAAATGGTAGGTTCCTCATCTGAATGATGCTGCTATGGATGTTTTGGTTCTTCCAAGCCTTAGTTGAGCTGATAATTGTCAGTGGCAGGTTGTTGCTGTTTGTGTATACATCGGTCGGCCAATTAGGGAATGCTTTCAAGATTCTTCTGTAGTTCATGACTGTAAATGAGGAAGTATTCCCTTGTCCACTTCTGCTAATGCTTTGCTGATAGTTTCTGTTAAATTGGATGACTGCTTCTGATAAGCTTTTAAGCAAATTGCGACATTGTCTGCGCGTTCTGATTACTGATCGTGTTATTTTGACCGGTTGATGGGAGCTGCGGATGGTCATGAGCTGGTTGCGCAGGATAGAAGAAAAGAGTGATACCTCTGAAATACTCAAGTTAAAATGTCAAGTGATAGTGCAGTAAGGTATTGTAGTACGTTCTTCTTGTTGCTATGGTTGTTGGCTGATTAACTCTCGTATTGCTCTTCTCTTCCAATCTTTTTTTACATTTGGCTACACATTTACTAACACTGTCCATACATTTATCATTTACGAAACAGGGTTACCCGGTTGATGGGCAAACAGACTGGCCATCTTGAGGGCTCAGTGAAGAAACGCCAGTATATATTACTAGCTTTGGCAAACCCACAGAATGCTTCAAGTATTGCACTGTAACCTGTGCACCAACATGAATTTACAGCAAGACATTCTCCTATTCGTTCTTGACCACAATAAGGCATAACCAAACTAGGTGTTCGAAATCCGCATTGTGAATTGTGAGTACGAGTCAGAGATTCCTGGATAGGGTGCAATCCATGCCTGCAGCTTGACCAATAGATACATTATCGGCAACTGGACCATATTCCTTATTTCTGAAATATTATTCCCGTTGAGGAACTTTGGAAGTGATTCCCTCCTTTTTGCAGGAACTGTGTAAACATATGTCGCCATACATAGCTATTCACACAACAAGATTAGTGAGCAGCAAAGGCGGGAAGGACTGCTGCCAGACCTCCCTATTTTGTAAGGTATAAGTCTCCTTTTCTTTGTATTCGAGTCGGTGATTTCCTTTATGCCGTAGAGTGAACAGAAGTTGTACACCAATTTTGCTAGCTACAGTTTGGAAAGGGACTCATGAATTGTTGTGGCGGGCCGTATAACTCGCTTGGCTTGTCCTGATGTGTTTGCAAATTTCTTGAACTGGTTTTCATAATTGTAAACTTTCCCTGTATAATATGCTCTTTCAAATATTCCTGGCTTTCTCATGCGAAACATTCATCCTATAATTATGTTTAAAAGCTTGTATTAAAATCCTCAAAATTTCGTCATCAGCTCGTAATTAATTGGTGATTGTTCTTTTCGCAAGGATGGGCTTGGCATGGAGCAGGAAGACGAACGGTGATACAGCTGAACTATTGTTGAATGGAGATAAATAATATGATGGTCCTTGGAATGTAACTGAACGACGTGCACCTACATGGTTCTCCCTGTATCTGTGGTATTTCAGACAGTGCGCATGACGACCGTTGCATCTCTGGCATCAAGCATAATGTTGGCTCATCCAAAAGATGATAAAGGATCAGCAACCAATCCTATCAACAGTAGTGGGTCTCTTCATCTAGCAGGGATAATAACTCCAATGGCTTCTTCTCAAAAAGATTAAGGCAGTCTTGATTTGTCTTCAAATTCAACTTTAGCCCAGTCAATGCCACCTTGAATATATTTCTCCTGTTCTATCTTGAATAAGTGGCGATTGAAGTGTTGTTGCAATCTTTCATTTGTATAATTTATGCAGAATTGCTCAAAACTGTTCCTATTGAATGATTTAAAGCCGTATATAGCTAGAATGTTGATTGATCTTCTAGTACGCCTTTTGCCAACAGCAAGTGATTTATTTATTTGATGAAGCAACCAATCAAACAGACATGAATGTATAGACTTTTCCAAAGCATTCTTGCATCAATTTCCTGTGATCATGTCAACTTCTGGACGATCTTATCATTACCAATTTTTATGTTGTGAGTTGACAGAGTCAACTTGAGATTTCTAGGTTACAACCAGTTGTTTTTGGTGATGTGTAACAACTTATTATACTTACTGTTTGAATATGGCCTCCATTATCTATTACCGTAAATAATGCCTCCTCTAGCCAAGCAAAAGCAACCAAAGCCTCTTGTGCTTTTTGATACTATTTATGATGAAAATGGAGCTTATGAATCTTAGGCTGAAAATAGAAACACTTGAACTTCCTTGAATTCTTAGGATAAAGTTGATGAGATTCACTGTAATGAATCTTTGTAAGTCTACAATCGACATGCCCTCTTAAATCCAAAGAATTTGTAACCTTCTTCACAACTTGGACTTGACTCCTAATTTTAAGAACTTGAAAAAATCTTTTTGCCATAAAACTCTCAAATGACTATGTTAAACCCCAAATAAATTCTACTTCTCTCTTGGAGCAGACGCTGAAGCTTCTAAGAGATGTTGAAGGAAAACCAATAGAAAGCCCCGTAATCAATCTGAAACAGGCTCAACTGACCACGTCTTGGAGTATTTAAATTGGGAGAAAGAATATTATCTCTATCTGAAATTTTGTATCTGCACGAGTTAGTTAGTCGCAAAAAAGAAAAAAACATAAATATTAAATTAAAGTTAAAAACAACAGAAAACACGCAAAAAGAGGTGGGATCTTATGGTCAAAAATTAGGGTGCAACAAGTAGCACCAGTATCAATATTAGAAATCAAAGGTGTACTATTAATGTAACATATACCTCTGATCAACCTGTCATCACTAGAAGTCTTAGTCCCCGACAGAGTAAACATCTTTCCTCTAGTCGAAGCTTTCTTTGGCTTCTGGAAATGAGTACTGACATGTCCTGGTTCACCACGGTTGTAGAAAGTCACTATATTATTCTTGCAATCAGCAATCAGATGTCTTGTATTCCCACACCGGTAACACTTCTTCACATCACTCTTGTAGAAAGTGAGCACCTCCCCACTTGGCCTCATACCATCAACAACCTTTTGCTTACCCTTCTCTGTCGGAGCATTATACGGCTTCCTACGGTTCACATTCTACTTTCCCATTTTCTCACTTAGGCTCTTATAATGAGCTGACCGAGCTTTACTATCCTCCTCAAAAATTCTACAGTTGTTCACCAAATCTGGAAACCTCTGAATCTATTGGTATCCTTTCGTCTGCTTAATCTCAGGATGCAAACCATTCTCAAACTTGATACACTTTGAGAACTCAGCAGTTGCCTCACTATAATGAGGGTAGAACTTAGCAAGTTCCACAAATCTGGCAGTATACTCAATAACAGTTAAATTACCCTACTTCAGCTCCAGAAATTCAATCTCCTTCTTCCCGCGAACATCTTCAAGAAAATACTTCCTCAAAAACTCCCTGCGGAGCACAATCCAAGTGACCGTCTCACCAGCAACTGCTAACACCTGACGAGTGTTGATCCACCAATTATCAGCCTCCTCAGCCAACATATGAGTACCAAACTTTACCTTCTGCACTTTTGAACAATCTATCAAACAAAAGATTCTTTCAATCTCTTTGAGCCAAGCCTACGCTCCTTCAGGATGATACCTACCCTTGAATATAGGCGGGTTGTTCCTCTAGAACTTCCCCAAATGATGAACTCATCATTCCCACCAGCATTAGGCTAATTTTGAACAGCCTTCAAAGCACCAACAATCGTAAGATCGTTTCTTCCAGTCATTTCTATTTTTCCACCAATAACAACAACAATGGTTAGAAGACAACATCGACAATATTTAACTGTCACACCACATCGGCTCAACATCTTGGCTGGAATGACCGACCTGCTCTGATACCACTAGTGTAACACCCTAAATAACCCCTGTGTAATTTATAATATTTATCAGAATAAGTTTAAAACATAAACATTTAGGATGTCACATTTCACCAAAAACCTGCTCATACTTCATGATATGCAACACATATACTTTTTTTTTAAATTGTTAATAATAATAACAATAAAAAATGTTTGAAAGGTCAACACATATTACAGCAGAAACATTAACAACTCGAAAATTTAGTGATTCAAAGCATCAACATGTTTAAAGTAAACATAATTAACATCAACTTAAGAGATATCCAATTAATCTCCAACCAACATAAATGACATGAAAGCGTCCCATTCCCTAGTGTTACACATCAAAGCAGACATTGACTCTAAAAATAAAAGGAATACTCCATCTTTCACTCACATCACTGCCTCTATTGCAAGTTATCTGCATGATGCCCATGTGAAGGCAACATTCAAACAAATGGGGTGAGATATCATAATTAAATAAAGGAAAGCATGATAATAAGTAAGCATTTGATTATTACATGCACAATCACCCATTCCACAACACACATCCATAAAATTAACACCACAACTATCCAAACACAACAGCGAATGCAACCACTATGCAATGAAATGAGACTCATGACTTAACTTAATGCATGTGGTACCAATACATGAACTCTCAAGTTCACCGCTCAGATCCTCACCATATAGGATCAGAGCCCACCAATTCGTTACCATCACCACTGATAATGCTTCACTGGCTCTATCACCTCCGAAATAAGCTATTCACACTCAATCCCCACCACCTAGGATTGAGGCTCACCAAAAACGGATGGCTTTCCAACACCACGAACGCATGCAACATACAACATGCAACATCAACACCAAACAAAATAACCACCACCTCCATAGTTAATGTACTTCGCCAATACTGGTCACCATGCACCATCACATGCTATAACAGCTCAACAACATCAACATATAACATAGCAAGCCACAATAATTCATTTTAGATTATGTCACACCATAACATAAACACTACCGTGCATTGACGCCATCACACAACAAATTATTCATTTTCAAATACTAAAACCATTTTTAGAATAAAGTTCACTGCGTCAGCTTCCCAACACTTCGAACGACACCCGAATCAGACACTTGGAACTGAAGTTATGAATTTTAGAAGTTTTTCAAAAATTGTTCCCAGAGTAACCAGTTATCCAAATCTTGGCAACCGATTACACCTACAGCAGAAGCAATTTTTTGCTGCTTTTCCAAGCGAAAATCACTTTTTAATACACCCCAAAACTCCAGTTTTCATATAACCCACTTTTCAAAAACATCAAGACCTCAACTCTTTTCATAAAAACACTCATAACTTAAGTTTCGACTCTGACTCGTAATGACCATCAACAACAACATCTACCATTACACAATTCCATCGAATGCATAATTCCAACAGCAACAACACAACAATCACACCCACCAAACATCAATTACAACATCGTCATATAACTTATAGTCCATTAATCGATCATTCAATCCAACAAATACAAAATTGCAACAATGCTCATGACATATAGCAAAGAAAAACACAAACCAAGCATAGATATAATCTACCCACTATCATCATCATACTAACCCTTAGATAATCATAACCACCTTTACCTTATATTTCTTGCAAGTGTAACACCCCAAAATTTAACTCATCTTTTCTTAACCTTTTGGATTATGTTTCATTTCATTTGCATCATCATTTGTGCATAGCATTGGTTCTAAGCATGGATCAAGGTATCTTAGTTGGTTCTTAAGAGGAGAAGTATAATCCTCAAGGCTAAAGCAAGGTTTTGTTCTCAACCTTATGGTGTTCTCAAGCCTCAAAGCCCTTTCACCATTAAGACACCTCAAAAAGTTCAAGGGATTATGTGGAGTAGAGTTATAAAGGTGTGAAATTGTTCAAGCTACTATTGGTCTTGAAATTAGGGATTTTAACCAAGAGTTCTCATGGTTGATTCCTAGAGAAAATCTTGCCTCCTTGGGTTTTTATACATCGCAAGAGGTTCACTTGTGCCTCATGATTCATCATAAGCTATTTCAGAGGTCCAATTGGTTAGAGGTTGATCAAGAAGTTCATCTGGTCAAGAAAAGTCAAATGTGGCTCCATAAGGTCAAAATCTTGGATTTCAAGGTCAACCAAGGGCGTGATATATTTTCTCAAGTGTTTTCATATGATTGAAGAAAGAATAAATAGAAGCATGAAATTAGGAGATTGTTTTAATTAGGGTTTTAGTGAATTTTTCTAAGTGTGGAAAACCCTAATTTCTAGCCATCTTGCATCATCCATAACTTTTTCATTCTTGATACAAATGGGGCAAACTTGTTATCAAATTAAAGAGGACATCATAAACTACAAGTTTGTAAAAGAAAGCAAGTCCAAAAGATTCATAGATTAAGAGATATGGAGAGTTAAAGTTGGGAAAAAAGAGAAATCTAGGTTTCAACACTTAGAATTTTTTTCTAAGTATAGAAATTCAGCTTGAGGAGCATGTTTTCAAGCCCATTTTTCATGATGATCTAAGCTTCTAATCAAATTTCCTCCAACATGAAAGTTGTAGAGAATTCTCCAAGATTTCTTTTGAGTGCTAGAACTCCTCCATTGGATGTGTAGAACTCAAGTTATGATGCCCCCAAGATAGGATTTCAAAGATGTCAAATTTGGCAAGTTTCTAGGCAGATTTTGGACCCATCTTCTAAGGCATTTTTCATCAAGATCCTAGCTCCAAATCAATTTCTTTCAAACATCAAAGTTGTAGACTGATCGCGACTTTCTATGTCTAATACAACCTAACTGCAAGTGCACACTCTATCGCGTAGTAATAATAGATATCGATCCCACAGGGACTCGTAATCAAACTAGTGTTCTCGGGAGTTACTATGTTTAGCTAGGTAGAATATGTTTAAGGGAATAAGATTTGTCACTAAAGGGAACTAAGAATGTAAATTAAAGTCTAATTAATTGAATCGATATGCAGCAATTGTGTTCTTCGGGGATTTGACAAGTTACCGGTGTATGAAATAATTTTCAAAGTTTATTTAAGCAGAAAATGGTGATTTGAAGACTCTCGCCTCACGATGGTTATTGACGCTAATCATAATTCTAAGGGCCAAACGTACACTTTCGTATCCCGTTCGGGGTTTAAATTATTTTTTGGAGATCTCTAAGTTCTAATTCATTTTAAAGTGCTTTCGCTGTTATTAAGATGAGTGACTAGTGTTTACTATCTGATCTTGCCGCAACTTTCACTTGTTGGTTCGTATCTTAATTAATTTCTCACTTTCGTGGCAAAACTACTTTTAAATAAGTTCTCGCTTTCGCGACGAAGTTTATTCAGTAAATCAATTTTAAACACTCAGACCATAAATTACTTTTGAAAAGACAATTTTTCAACCAGTTATTATCAAATCCCTTTCGAATTATTACTACATATCGATTACCTAAATTTAGCTAGACATGGATTTGGGAAAGGTAAAACATAAATGAAAATGATAAATAATAATATGCAACATAATAAAACTGGAATTACGATTGAAATGAGAAACCTGTAAATATTCCAATTGGCCTTTGGGCAGATCCTCCACAGATGTTGGCAGGATTCTGGTCTTTATGCCAATTTGATCGTACAACGGAAATAGAAATTACAGAAGAATGAAAGGAATGCGGAAAAGGAAAAGAGAAATAAATAAGAATATTAAAACTGGAAAGGTTGCTCTGGAAATAAATTGGCAGCACTTCGTTGTATGAATGCGGCACTCCTTCTGAGGTCCCCTTCTTCCCCTTTTATAGAAATGGAATTCTAACGGTTATAATTGAAGAGAGTGGACTTTGAGGCAGAATAATCAGGGAGTAGTGGTCCACTATTTGGGACTTGGAACTGCTTCTTTTACGTGAAACTGAAGTGGGGCGTTTTTGCCTGCATGACGGTCGTCACAAGGTGTGACGGTCGTCACCCGTGTGACGGTCGTCATGGAGCTGTGACGGTCGTCACAGCAGCAAAAACAGCATTCTGCGCTTTTCATGATGTTTTCACCCGGTTTTCGTCCATATTTCATCTAAGATTGCTACTTTTCTTCATATTGCCTTGTTTAGACGTGATCATCAAATACCTGCAAAACATCAGACAAACAACACGGAAATAACCCAAAATCGGATCGAAAACAGTTAAACTTTAGTTGAATTATGCATCAAAATATATATATACGATTTCGTGTTATCAAACTCCCCTAAGCTTGAATCTTTGCTTGTCCTCAAGTAAAACATGAAAAAGTCGGCAAGCACGAGGCAGCTTCTTCGTTCGCAAAGTTGGGAAAAACCGGGATTCTTGGTAAGAACAAAATGAGTATCATGACGATACTGGACTACAAGTCTTCGGAGGTCTCCTTCTTATGCAAATCGGTCCCAGTCATGCTACTGTAGCTTGGTGTCAAGGTTCTCGCGACAAGTTCACCCTGTTTGTTCTAGCGCAATCACATTAAGCCCGTTGTCCATACACTTTCATGGCAAGTCGACCTGTTAGTGAATATGATCTCATTTCTGTTTTTGATCTTCTTCATTGATCATAAGCTTATGTCATTGATTTTTCAATGAGTTTACGTGTCGTTGGGCTAAATGCTCGGGTGAGGAGCACCTAACTTAGAAGGAAACGTGTCTTTATAATTTTGGGCTATCTAGCTTTCTTTTCATGATTTTTCATCTTTTTTGGAGATCATACACTTATTTGCATCGGTCACTCGCTTAGATGTGTTTTAGGATGGTGCTGACTGCTAGTATAAACTACTTGGGGCTGAGTTTGCGTAGACGCTTGAGAGTTTGGTACGCGTAGGTAGTGAAACCGACTCGCATAAACCGGAGATCTAAGGTGTCAAGATGGTACTGGTTTTGTTAAAACTGTCATCTCCTCGGAGTTTTAAAACTTGGTTTGAACTCGGGTGCATTCTCGTGATGCTTTTGCTTTTGAGGAACGAACGAAAATTTTTGTTTACGTCGAATAACGTGGGGATGTTTGCGTAACGGAAAAAGGATATATAAACGAGCTTTATTTGCTAAAAGTAGAAAATGTTTATATAGAAATTACGAAATTCAAAGTACAATGGAATGGAAATAAAGGCTCCGCTCTCACACTATCTCAATCAGTGTCCCCACTGATTTGGAAGCATGCGAGAGGGAGATACAACTGAAATGAAAGTACAAATAAACTGGAAATATAGTAAACAAATCAGGAAAAATGGATAACTAATCACGTCCGCTGCCTCGGCCACGTCCGCGCTGGCGTCCTCTGGCTCTGGCTAGGGCTACTCGGTCCTTATAACTCGTAGCTTCGGTGTGGTAGACAGTGTCACGGAGTCCTTCGACCTGCAAAGTCAGATTCGCCAGGTTCTCAGTAATGGTAGCTTGGTCGGTTTGAAGTTGTTGCATTTGGGTCCGGTGCCAAGCTTCGAACTGGTCTGCTCGCTGATTCTGCTGCTGCAGCATAGCGAGTATCTAGGCCTGCTGGTCGAGAGAGCGGCGGAGGTCCTCTTCTGTGTAGTCGGGCACTGGATGATGGCGGCGGCGGCGAGAGGATGTACCTTCGGAAGGAGGAGGCTACGATGCCTCCGGTTGCTCCGGCTTGTCCAACTCAGCTTGGATTTCATCATCAGAACCTTGGGTGTGGTCCTGAGTTGGAGCAGCGGCAGCAGGAGGGGCAGTGAGGTCAAATAACCAGTTGGTACGGTCCTCTGGGTGTGTCTTAGGTAAACGAACTCAGGAACTCCAGAGTGAGATGTTCGTATGTCGGCAGTGGATTGGTGCATAGGTTCTAGATGCCAGCTCTTTGAAGCATCCAAGTGACGCCTTCAAGGAGTCCGAGCTCCGTGAGCGATGGAATGTGTGGATAATGAGTCGGATGGAGCGACCTTTGATAGAATGCAATGTAGTTGGCCCGCTATCTTTCGCCCAAGTCACCTTCGCTGAACACAATGTTACTGATATCTGGGGTTTCGGTAGTTCTTGCCATTGCTGGAAGATTGAGAGGGTTCTGAGGATTTGGGGCTGTTCTGCGAAGTGGAAAGAGATGACAGAAGTGTGGTAGGAAGTTGAGGTGGGAGTTGAAATATATGGTGCAATGTGGGGAGAACGAAAATTTGGAGTGGGGTAGGAGTTCTGATGATTGGAAGTTGAAATGAGGGTAGTGGGAGAGAAAACGCAACCCCTGTTATATCAGATAGCAGTTTTGGGTTCGTGACGGTCGTCACCCGCGTGACGCTCGTCAGGGTCCTGTGACGGTCGTCACAGCAGCAAAATCTGCAGAACGCAGAATTTTGCTCTGAGGGCGTTCTTGCAGTGACTTTTAGGCCTAGTATTGATACGACAATGTATTATAGCAGCCAATAAACAAGTAATGACGTAAAAACAAAATAATTGAATAAAGACTATAATTGAAATAACAAGAAATTGAAATAAATATATGTAGTACATAAAGAAACTAACAATGCGAAAAATCCAAATGATTAAACGAAACTAAACTAAACCAAACTAAACTAAATCTAATGCTAAAACTAGTATCTAGTCTTTTCGTGCCTTCAACTCATCGAATTTCCGTGCGTAGTAGTCGAGCTGGTTAGAGACTAAGTCCATGAAGACTACCAATTCGCTGTGTATGCCTGCGATGTCATCTTTTACAGTAGTCAGAGTTGCATCAACGTTGTCCAATCGGAGTAGAACAGTATCCATTTTGTCGGTGGTCTCCTCAGGGATAGGCTCAGGATAGGTGTTGTAGTGCAGAGGAGTCATAGGGTCTACTTCAGCTTCTGATACAGCATCCTCATAGTACATATAGTCGTGTGCCTCAGAGATGTGGTCACTGTCATACATATAGTTCTGTGGTGTTGACTGAGGTGAAGGAGGTCCCATAGGCTCATCCAATTCATAAAGCCAGTTGTCCTTGTTGTGGATACTTGTCATCTGATGATCAGGCAGTGTGAATAGCTGTACTGGTTTTTCGTTAATGAGGTACTCATAAGGTCCAGGTCCCATAGTTCCTAAAATGCGCCTGTTAAAGCAGAATTGTATATTCATGGGTCGGATGGTGCCAAAACGAGTGCTTGCATTTAAGTGGAATCTAAGGCCAAGCTCGTGGGCAATCATTGTCACGAGGCCTCCTATAAGAATAGGTGACTGTGGTTCCTACGTGAGGCGTCTGAAAGATCTCATCATGAAGGGCACTGCATTTACTGTACGTCCCTGGGAAGCACAGAACATGATGAATAACTCCTCTTTAGATACTGAGGTAATATTTTCTTCTTTCCCGAAAAGGGTGTGAGCTAGTATCTCGTGGAAGTATCTGAAAGTTGGGTTATGAATATCATCATTATACATTCTGTCTGGTTCAGGGTGATAGTCGCCTGTGATTCTACCCCAAAATTGGTCGAGTTCAAAATCAATATCGTCATCTTCTGCACTGATGAACACATGCGATTCGCTAGGAAATCCTAGGAGGTTAGCTAGTGACATCCGGCTATGGGTTTGGTCCATTCCAAACATTCGAAAGGTAATCATCTCTGTGTTGGATCCAAAACCATAGTTGGGTATGTATCTGAACGAACTAAGGAATTCATAGGTGAGATCCTTATAGGTAGCAAAACGTGTTTTCAAAGCAGTGTTCTCCCAACCCAGTTGATTGAACAGGTATTGAATGCTATCCGTGATTCCTAGTTTGTCCATGGTAGACTTATCATAATACAGCGTTAAGGCGATTTCTCTTTCAGTCAGTGCTGCAAATCTTGCCTTTTGAGCTAGTCCTCGAAAATGAACCTTTGTGAAGTCGTACTCGGCCATACTCGCAGGTAAGTCGGAGAAAACAGGAGGAATGTTTTGAAGACTTTTAAAATCCTGAAAAGTTTAAAACAGAAGTTTGAAGTCAGGATTTTAAAAAAAAACAAAAACCGGTAAAAACAAAAGACAAAAAGAGAAAAATAATAAAAATAAAAATATGAAAACAAACGAAAGTAGAAAATAGTAGTAATTATAAGTTTAGAATTTTTTTTAAATTTTCAAAGTAAAATTTTAAATAAAAATGAAATACAGTAACGAGGAAAAATACGGGAAAGTTGGGTTGCCTCCCAGTAAGCGCTGTTTTTAACGTCTAAAGCCTGACGATAGCTTGGTGACAAGCTATTCGGGTGTTTGAGCTGGAAGCTCAAGCAATGTTATACTGCATACTTGAGGGCTGTTTTCGTTCTTATTATAATGTTTGAGACGTTGCCCGTTTACGATAAACGGTGCATTCGTCTTATCGGTAATTTCAACCGCGCCGCTCTGAAGTACTTTAGTCACTTCATAAGGTCCAGACCACCTAGATTTTAGTTTACCTGGGAAGAGTTTTAATCTTGAATTAAATAGCAATACGATGTCTCCCACACTGAATTGTTTCTTGACTGAACGTTTATCGTGCCACTTTTTAGTTCGTTCTTTGTAGATACGGGCATTTTCGTAAGCGTCTAATCGAAGTTCTTCCAATTCGTGTAAGTTCAAGATTCGCTTTTCTCCTGCCTCGGTGAAGTTGAAATTGAGTGTCTTAATGGCCCAGAAGGCCTTATGCTCTTATTCTACAGGGAGATGGCAAGATTTACCGTAAACTAATTTGTAGGGTGTAGTACCTATTGGTGTCTTAAAAGCAGTCCTATAAGCCCATAAAGCTTCTTGTAGCTTTGATGACCAATCTTTCCTTGAGGTAGCGACAGTCTTTTCCAATATCTGTTTTATTTCTCTATTCGAGACCTCTACTTGTCCGCTAGTTTGCGGATGATAAGGTGTAGCTACTCGGTGTCGGACTCCATATTTAGAGAGAAGTTTATCAAATATTCGCGATATGAAGTGAGATCCGCCGTCACTAATGACGAGTCTGGGTACACCGAATCTAGGAAAGATTGTGTTTTTGAAGAGTTTGATTACTACTCGTGCGTCGTTTGTTGGAGCAGCAATGGCTTCTATCCATTTAGACACGTAGTCTACAGCGACGAGTATGTAGTTATTACCAAAAGAAGGTGGGAATGGTCCCATGAAATCTATTCCCCATACGTCAAAGATTTCTACCTCTAAGATTCCTTTCTGAGGCATTTCATCGCGTCGTGAGATGTTGCCGGTTCGTTGGCATCGATCACATTTTAGCACAGCGATGTGAACGTCTTTCCAGAGGTTAGGGCAGAATAAGCTGGCTTGGAGAATCTTAGTGCATGTCTTGGATGTACTAGCATGACCACCATATGGTGCTGAATGGCATTGGGAAATGATATTTTCTACTTCTTCCTCTAGGACACAGCAACGGTATATGTTGTCGGCCCCTCTCTTGAAGAGTAGAGGTTCGTCCCAATAATAATGTTTCAGATCATGGAAGAATTTCTTCTTTTGCTGATAAGTGAGATCCGGTGGAAGCACGCCTACAGTGAGGTAATTAACGATGTCAGCATACCAAGGTAATGTGACTTGGGCATAGACGGCTTCTACGGCTTTTTCGAATTCTGGATCTTCCGAGATTGAGTTGGGTATGTCACTTTCTAATTTGGCTATCAGACGTTCGTACGGGAAATCGTCGTTTATCGGTACTGGTTCGTGTCTGATGCCTTCTATTCAGGATAAGTGATCTGCAACAACGTTCTCGGTTCCCTTCTTATCTTTGATTTCTAAGTCAAACTCTTGTAATAACAGGATCCATCTCAATAGTCTTGGTTTGGCATCCTTTTTGCTTATTAGGTACCTTATGGCAGCGTGGTCTGTGTATATGATAATTTTTGCTCCTACTAAGTAAGAATGGAATTTGTCAAGCGCAAATATAACTGCTAGAAGTTCCTTCTCTGTGGTAGCGTAGTTCATTTGGGCAGGATCTAAGGTTCTACTGGCATAGTAGATGGCATGAAGTTTCTTGTCCTTTCTTTGTCCTAGAACTGCGCCTACGGCATAATCACTCGCATCACACATGATTTCGAACGGTAGTCGCCAATCGGGTGGTTGCATAATCGGTGCGGTGATAAGGGTTGATTTTAATGTTTCGAATGCTTTTAGACAGTCGTCGTCGAAGACGAACTCAGCATCTTTCATCAACAGGCCGGTCAGAGGTTTTATGATTTTCGAAAAATCTTTTATAAATCTTCGGTAGAAACCGGCATGTCCTAGAAAACTCCGTATTTCTCGTACAGATTTTGGAGGTTGGAGATCTTTTATAATCTCTATTTTAGCTTTGTCAACCTCAATTCCTTTATCTGATATGACATGTCCTAGAACTATTCCTTGTCGGACCATAAAATGGCATTTTTCCCAATTTAGGACGAGGTTCACTTTTACACAGCGTTCTAATACCATTTCTAAGTTTTGTAGGCATCCTTCGAAACTTTGTCCACATACTGAGAAATCGTCCATAAATACTTCCATGATGTCGTCTATGAAATCTGCGAAGATTGCCATCATGCATCTTTGGAAGGTTGCTGGAGCATTACAGAGTCTGAACGGCATTCGGCGGTAAGCAAAAGTACCATAAGGACAGGTGAATGTAGTCTTTTCTTGGTGTCGCGGTGAAATTTGGATACCAAACTATTAATTAGTTTGAATCGTCAATTCAATTTGCAACCGAACTTTGATTTGTCCAAAGGAAAGGATAAAGATCGAAATTCCCACAATGCAATGCAAATGCAAGGTCTAGAGAGTTTTAGGTTCGGGGGTTGGTTAAACTTAGGGAAGGTACTAGCATCCTAAGTTTCTGTAGTACTCTACAGGAACCTCTTGTTTTATGTTTGTTTATTGCTAAGGTTTGTCTGCTTAAGGTTTAAAGACCTAGGGGTTTATTTCTAAGTATACTCGATGAGATGTCGCATCTTATGCCTACATATCCTTACGGGAGTGGAATCAGAGTATTTGTAGTTCCCCTAAAGGGTTAGAGGAGCTCTTTGACTGTGGTCAAAGTTCCTACGAGTTTAGGGTAGTTGTTTTGATTGGGTTTAGGAGAAGAGACGAGTCTTCATTTTAAGGGAGAGATAACCACCACAAATGTAAGGGGGGTTGTAGGAAAATGGTCTTTGCATCGTCTTAAGAAAAGGGCTTAAGTACTCGGATTGTTTGACGAGTATGCCTTTATCATTCTTAAGGCAAAGTTCCTACATGTTTGATTATATTGTTATGGGGGTGGAGATTATATCTCACTTAAGATGATTAACATCTATTCTCTATTGTGTTTGAAAAAGTTGTATAGTGTTGTTTGTTTGTCTAAGTTGTAGAGATAATGGTCCTTCCTATGGGGTAGGATCTATCTTAAGCGATCAACTTGAATGGAATCAAGGATCGAAGGGAATATGATGCAAATGATGTGCAACTACACACAACGTTGAATTATGTGTAGGGTTTTCCTTTGGACGGAATGTGATGCGGTAATGAGTAAATATGATAATATGAAATGACTGTAGAATAAATTGCGGAAATGTAAACCATACACATACGCATGAAAGCGCTAGAAGTGTGTGAGAATGAAAGGTGTCGTGAAGTGATTGCGCGTGATTGATTTGTATTTTACGATGTTGATTAATTAAGTTGAAATTGATTTTGAGGGAGGAGTTGAATTTAGGAGAAGGTTGAATTGTTTTTAATTAGTTTATTCGTGGGATTGATTTTAAGAGGATTGATTTATTTTAGTTGATTGATTTGCAGAAAGATTATATTAGATTACTCTTTAAGGAAAGAAGTTGTTTATTTTAACAAAAAAAGTTGTTTATTAGGTTAATTACGCGAATAAGTTTTAATAAAAGTTTATTATTATAAAACTATCGTAAATATAAAAATGATTTTGGTTGATATTTAATATTTTTTTATTAACTAAAAGTTGGTTTATTTAAATATACAAATAAGTTAATAATCAAAATATTGAAAAAAAAGTTTTTATTATAAACATATAAAAAGAGTGGGCAAATAGAATATTTCTTAAAAAGTTATTAGTAAATGATATTATTATTAAAAGAGAAAAGAATTTTTAAATGTTAAATATGATTTTAGTTATTAAATGATAATTATTCTGAATATACGAAAATGATTTTTATATTTTTATCCTATTGAATAAAATTAAATTAATTATTACAGGTTATTATTTATATATATTTTTATATAAAAAGGTGGTTGTTATTATAGCTAATTAAATGATTATGTGAAGTTAATTTAAAGGATGATTAATTGAAAGGTTTAAAAGAGTTATTAGTTATTAGTTTATATATATATATATATATATATATATATATATATATATATATATATATATATATATATATATATATATATATATATATATATATATATATATATATATATATATATATATATATATATATATATATATATATATATATATATATATATATATATATATATATATATATATATATATATATATATATATATATATATATTAATAAGAGAGAAACAGTTAACGTTTAAAAAGATTAATTGGCTAAGGGGGGGATTAACGGATGGTTTAATGGATAATGAGAGATTAGGAGGCGTGAATCGAGTGTGGCGCAGGTGCACGGGTTATCGTGGGGCCATGTAGTGTGATGCGTACGATGATCTACTGAAAGATCGTGTGGTGTGTGTCGTGAGGGTGCATTGTGCTAAGGTGTGGGTGCGCATACAAGATTACAATATAAAAATTAAAAAAAACAGAAACCCTAAGACCCCCCTAAAATCCCTAATTCTCTCTTTCTCCGCCGAGTTTCTCCTCTTCGTTCTTCCGCAACTTCTCCCTCCTTTCTCCATGCTCTTCATTCTTGCTCCTACACAAATCGGACAAAACAACAGTGAAAGTTAAAGTGTTAGAAAAGAAAAATTATCTCACGATTTTCTGGTATCCTCGCAGGTATGATGGCGATCTCAGCGACGTCGGGCGATGATCGACTTCGAAGGAAATTTGCTTTGTTTTCTCCGGCGGATCAATTGAAGTTCACGGTGGTCGGCGAGGGTAATGGGAGCTTACGATGGATGGAAGGGCGTGGACGGAACATTGAAAGGGGTAAGTTCCCCTTTTACAATTTCTAGGTTGAATTTGGGGATTTTCTTTGTTGAGTGTCTGGGTCTTGCGAACGTTGTCCCCCCTTTTTCTTCCGAAATTCACCTCTATTTATAGTTGTAGGCCCTTGATTGCTGATTGAATGCATTAATGGATTCGGGATTTCTTTCCATTCTTGTTTTGGGAGAAAAATCAACATGTCTAAACATGTTGGATAAGTTTGGAATCTAATTGTCTTTGCTTTGATTTCAGAAAAATTGTGTTAAGGCTCCTTCCAAAAGTGTCGGCTGTGAATATGAGGAATCATTCCATGATGGGTAAATTTCCTTCTTCTTTTATGATTCGATCTATTGTTGTCATGCTTGATAAAATAGTTGTGGTAACTGACAACAATTCCTCTTTGACCTGCCATGTAAGGAGCCTGAGGGGATAAGCAAGTGTGGTAGAGGTTCTTCTTAATAAGGTTTTAAGTCCCTTATGACAAGCTCTACTTTTGACAAGGATTGGTTGCTACTTTCAATCAGAACTTGTTATCATGACCACTTCTAACCACCAATGCTTTCCATTTCAGGTTTATGTTAAATTCGGTGGATTGTCCATCCCAGATCGATCTTCATGTAGGTCCTCTACTGTCGTTATCTCGATGTCTACCGCATGGATTGAATGGGCAGCTTCATTCTCGTTCTGTTTTTTTTGTGTAACCAAACTTGCAAGCTGTTGTCTAATTCTTGCTTATAAACGTTTACAGAGTAGCAACGGGGGAGATGGACAACTTGTTCCAAGTATATATACGCATACTGAAAAGGTGAAACGACTCAATCGGTGACCCAGCTTCAGCAGTAACCGCACATATATAATGCTTTGATTTACAAGACCATCATCTGCCAAGCGATCGGCGCGGAGGGTCTCACTGTAGCAGGGTATGGCATCTGCATATTTCCTTTGCTGTTGGTAGATTACTGCGAGGTTGTTATAAGGTGTGGATAATCCCGTGGTTACGCTTAGCTTTGTTTAGTTCTTCTCGTTTTCCTTTAGATTACTTCCTCTTTTGTTGACACGTTCTGCTCTATGAAAGTTGAGCCATGAGCAGCATCCTTAAGAGTTGCTTCAGAAGACTCCTTAGTGTTATCTCCAATGGCATCGGGACGTGAATTCTTAGTAGCCTCTACAGGTTGGTCCTGCTGAATCTTAGTCATAGATTATTCTGAATTTCCTGAGGATGTTTGAATCCATTTTGACCAACTGTTGTGGTTCCTTATCTTGTCACCCTGCACTTCCACATTATCGGAACTTCGACGCACATTAGTTTGTTGAGGAGCAGTAAATAGGGTTTTGTTGAAGGGAGTCCATGTTTCTTTGTCTGAATCCAAACTGGCACTTGGCTGCGCGGTATTCACTATATTCCGTTTTACTGTTGCAGGGTAACGATGGCTGTTAAAAGCGAGAGTTTGTCCTCAGCTCGAGATATGGCTCGATCTTCTGCATTGGTTGATTCCGAAATTATGCAAGAGTTTTCTTTAGAACTCGTTTCGTGGATGGTTTCGGTTTATGCTGGCAGAAGACACATTCTAAGTTTGAATGATAATTGGTACCTTATTGTTGTGAGTGTAGGTTTGGGAAGCTAGTGGAATGGATTAAAGAGGAATGCAGCCCACTAATACATGGAAATACCTCATGTCAGTCACAAACCAGGGTAGAAAAACTTCTCTCCAAAGCTGCAGACAAGCAAAAACCCATACCTATACCCTTGCGCTTCTCTTTTCATATCTTGTTGTCCAGACCAAAAACAAAATTTCTTAAGACCTCCAAGTTCTAAGACAACATTTTGCATCTTTTGGTGACTTCTTTGGAAGTGTTGAAGAGGCAGTAGGCTATCTCCACTCAGTAAGTTTTCTCACCCTTTTCTCTTAATTCATGTGCATCTTGAGTTTATTTTGTTAACAACATGTCTTGACTTTCCGTGGTATTCTCTGTAGGTTGTGGTATGATGAAAAGATAAGTATCTGGTTTCGACTCCTTTACATTTAAAACTGATTCTGTGCCGAAACTGTGTTGGTCCGAACTTACTGACATCGTCTTGTGACAATGTAGGTACGAACGAATCAACTACTTCGACGAAGGGATAAATATGCTCAGTTTAGATGGACGCTGAGAGAGAAGGTCTATCAATGTCGGATACGCGAAGACGAGGGATCCACTGTGTCAGAGATTATTCGAGCGTCCTCCGGTTTTAGTTCTCAACCTCTTTGGAGTATGCTATTACCATTTTCTTATGATGTGATTTCAAGAGCTGCAGGTTCATGCTCAATGTTATTTTCTTTTCAAACTCTAATCTCTTGCAAATGGATTGATCCAACAGCTATTATCTTTAGGCAGAGTGAACCTGTATATCATCTAGTAGTAGTCAAGAGTATTGAGCTAAACATAATGGGACAGAACTTCATGACTGGCCCTTTGAGGTATGCCGATTTACTGACGAAGCTGTATTTCAATTTAATTCGATTTTCTCAGTGATTAAGTCTTGTCCTTGTGCTTTTGGTTTCAACCTTCTATTTCATGAGGAGGACGAGGCGTTGTGCTTCGCTGCAATTTTCGGCCACCAACTACTGAACCATTCTCCAGCTCCAGGGTGCTGCTAGCGTCAGCCTCAACAGCGAATTGGGCACAACCAAAACCGCGATGTTAGGTACATCCTTTCAACACCAACATAGTACCTTTCTGAGTTCTCGAATTGGGATGAACTTGATGCGAAATATTTGTTTTATTGTGACAGGTAACAATCTCTGATGGCTCCGGCGCCCTCATAATTCGACATTGCACTTCGAAAGCTCAAGAAATGCTGGGAAGCTGCACCTCTTTGATGACTACGACTTTGGGCGTGACCAACAGATTCGCAATTTAGAATGCAGGTGACAATCAACGAGCCAGAGTTGTCAGTTTGGCTATTAGGCCGTTGTGGGAGTCCTTGGAGCAAGCCACATTCAGGCTTTCTAGTAGGTTACGCATTCCTCTGCAGGTTATCATTTTGAAAATTGTTGAAGGACAAACAAGCACTTTCCAATCGCTTCCTGGAACGGCCTACCGTATTTGATCAATCCTAGGAGATAATCTTCCATTGTAGTTTTATTTGTTTACTGAGAATATGTTTCACAGGATAGCTATTTGCATCCTCTACATGTTCATTACTTTCCTTAGTAGCATCTTGGTTGTTGTATAATCGCGGTTTTGAACTTCTACTGTGGCACAACACTTCTACCGTTGTGGTAATTGAGTCTTAATAATCGGGAATTTGTCTCGTGATGAACTTGTCTTGTAATTGTCCCGAACTTGTTTTTGTAATTTGACTTGAGATGAGCTATTAATTGATCTATTCGCATCCCACTGGCATTTTGACAGAACTGGGACCCGAAGCACTGTTGTAGATTTATCAACCCCATAAGTTGTCTTGTTTCGCTTACTAATACTTTGGATCTTGTCATCCTCATCTCCAAATGTCTTCTGTGTAATGGTCCGATTAGTAGCTCAAGAGTGATAGTAATGTTAGTAATGAAATAGATAACATAATGATAAATATAATAGAAAAAATAATAATAATGGTCGCAAAAAAAATGAAATGTTAAAATACTGTCAAATAATAGGAAAAAAAAACGCAAAAAGAGGTGGGGTCTTACGGTCAAAAATTAGGGTGCAACAGATGCCCCTATTTAAGTTACTCCAATTCGGAGATACGGAGATTGAAATCTCCATCTCGACGAGATGGGAGGGACTTAAATACAAACATTGCACGGATTTTTGGCCCTAAGAGCCACCGAATGCACATGATGTGCAATGATACGAGAATGCGATGATATGGAAATGTAGGACAAACATGGGGTCCTGTGGAGAAAGGATGCTACAGGGGAATAATTGTACATAACACGCGGAGAGCAAACTCAGCGACACGAGCCACCACAAGAAGAGGCCACAATCAGCATTATGGGTTCTCCAAAATGAAGATATGATATAACAATGCCACCAGGAGTACAGTAGCTTGAGCAATGAAATGAAATCTTGAAAGTGAAGGGTAGCCCATTATCAATGTGTGACAGCCCGAATAAAAGTATCCGGTTGAAACAAGAAACGCATGTTACCGACTATCACACATATGATAGCCTAAGCCAGGGTGTTTGACCAAAAGACGATATATTACCTACTATCAAATGTATGATAGTCTAAGCAAGAGGTAATACCCAAAAAGACAGGTCACCTACTACCAAACATATGGCAGCCTAAGAGAAGGCGTCTGACCAAAAGAAAGGTGTATTATACCTACTATCGAACATATGACAGTAAACACAAAGGAAAGATAACCTATTACCAATTTTGGCAGCCTAAGCAAAGGTATCTGACCAAAAGAAAGATTGTGTTATACCTACTATCAAACATATGACAGTAAACACAAAGGAAAGATGACCTACCACCAATTTTGGCAGCCTAAGCGAAGGTATCTGACCAAAAGAAAGATTGTGTTATACCTACTATCAAACATATGACAGTAAACACAAAGGAAAGATGACCTACTACCAATTTTGGCAGCCTAAGCGAAGGTATCTGACCAAAAGAAAGATTGTGTATTACTTACTATCAAACATATGACAGTAAACACAAAGGAAAGATAACCTACTACCAATTTTGGCAGCTTAAGCAAAGGTATCTGACCAAAAGAAAGATTGTGTATTACTTACTATCAAACATATGACAGTAAACACAAAGGAAAGATAACCTACTACCAATTTTGGCAGCCTAAGCAAAGGTATCTGACCAAAAGAAAGATTGTGTATTACTTACTATCAAACATATGACAGTAAACACAAAGGAAAATGACCTACTACCAATTTTGGCAGCCTGAGCAAAGGTATCTGACCAAAAAGGACGGTATATTACCTATTATCAAATGTATGATAACCTAAGCAAAAGTAATAACCCAAAGCAGGAAAGATCACTTACTACCAAACGTATGACAACCTAAGAAAAGGTGCCTGACCCAAAAGGATGTACTGGAGATTTGTAAAGCTCCAACGGGGATCTTAAGAATATATGTCGTTTGGTGGAATTATTCTTGTGATGAACTCTTTGGGGAAATCATTCCTAGAGAGTATTTCTTGTTGTAGTTGTAAAATGTTCTGTGAAATCTCAAATAAAGAGAGGTGTCTTGTAATGTCTTTGGCAAGCTTCTCGAAGGGATGCCATTTGACGAATTGATAATCTTGATAAATCCACTGTCATTTTGCCGTTTTGAAAGGAATCCTGGTTAAAACGAGTTGCTCAAATTAAGAGATTGCTTGCAATCGGGATGCAAACTGTTGAGGAATTCTGATAATATTTGGTGGAGAAATATTTGTCTTCAATAGTTGTCTTCATAAAAACTCTTCCTGGGGAGCCAAGTGCAAAATGAATGCACACTTAATCCATGTTCAAAAGTTGGAGACGTCCACAATGTGATTGCCAAGGACTGAAGTTCAATTCAGGGAATAACTGAAGAGAAACTATCAAACAAGACCCGACCATTGAGGTATGAACTCAAATGGGAACGTACTAAAACAACCGTCTTCCATGAGGATTGAATTTCATGGGGAGAGTAGAAATATTGTGCTCTTTCTGCCTAGGGTTGACAATTCTACTTTGAAGGAAAAGACACGCCCAACCACTCGGGGATAAACACGACCAAAGCGACAGAACAAACAACAAAAGGATGCAACAAAATGCATATGCTATGTTATCTATCTATATGTTATGCGTATGCTGATGCTGACAAAACAGACAGAGATGGAATAAACATCTCGGCGGAGGGCACTCAAACCTAATCTTCACAAGTCAAACATGGTTTGGAGAATGTATGCTTGCTTTAGGAAACCAAAGTTGTTGAGTATGTTGGAGTCGAGGCTTCATGGGGATGAAATAAACATCTGCTTCACTTTAAATTTCAAATGCCCCAAGTCAAATGAGAAAAGGTCGTCTCGTCTAGATGCCCCACTGTCTTCGAACTCTTGTAGAGGTTCGCAGAAGCTCGACGTAACTGCCCCTGATTGATGATATAACCGAGTTTTCCAATTTGTGCTTTAGATGAAGCCAAACTCGTGCGGATCAAACCTCTTGGAAAATAACTTGCCCCAGGTTGGCAAAGTCTTCAAATCCATCAACATTTGTATGTGATCTTTCTAAGATATCAAGCGCTTTTAGCAAGTCAGAAATCTTAATTTCGAAACGGGTAATGCAACACGCGTTTGTCTTGAAGTTTTGAAAATGGGGTATCGCAATAACTTGTGATCGAAACCACGAGTTAGGATACAAAAAAAATCATTTATAAAGCCGATTAATTTGAGCATAGCTCAAGGATTCAGGAAACGATATCTCATTGAGTATGCTTTTGAACTAACCTTACTTCAATTAGGACTTTGTGGGTCATGTATATGGGTTTAGTTTATGATTTGTAAAGCAGAAGAATAAAGGTCAAATTATGTTTGTGCCCACCCAGATTTTGAGATGTTCATTTTTTTTGATGCCCTGCCCCAGGGTATGGCATCTGCATATTTCCTTTGCTGTTGGTAGATTACTGCGAGGTTGTTATAAGGTGTGGATAATCCCGTGGTTACACTTAGCTTTGTTTAGTTCTTCTCATTTTCCTTTAGATTACTTCCTCTTTTGTTGACAGGTTCTGCTCTATGAAAGTTGAGCCATGAGCAGCATCCTTAAGAGTTGCTTCAGAAGACTCCTTAGTGTTATCTCCAACGGCATCGGGACGTGAATTCTCAGTAGCCTCTATAGGTTGGTCCTGCTGAATCTTAGTCATAGATTATTCTGAATTTCCTGAGGATGTTTGAATCCATTTTGACCAATTGTTGTGGTTTCTTATCTTGTCACCCTGCACTTCCACATTATCGGAACTTCGACGCACATTAGTTTGTTGAGGAGCAGTAAATAGGGTTTTGTTGAAGGGAGTCCATGTTTCTTTGTCTGAATCCAAACTGGCACTTGGCTGCGCGGTATTCACTATATTCCGTTGTACTGTTGCAGGGTAACGATGGCTGTTAAAAGCGAGAGTTTGTCCTCAGCTCGAGATATGGCTCGATCTTCTGCATTGGTTGATTCAGAAATTATGCAAGAGTTTTCTTTAGAACTTGTTTCGTGGATGGTTTCGGTTTATGCTGGCAGAAGACACATTCTAAGTTTGAATGATAATTGGTACCTTATTATTGTGAGTGTAGGTTTGGGAAGCTAGTGGAATGGATTAAAGAGGAATGCAGCCCACTAATACATGGAAATACCTCATGTCAGTCACAAACCAGGGTAGAAAAACTTCTCTCCAAAGCTGCAGACAAGCAAAAATCCATACCTATACCCTTGCGCTTCTCTTTTCATATCTTGTTGTCCAGACCAAAAACAAAATTTCTTAAGACCTCCAAGTTCTAAGACAACATTCTGTATCTTTTGGTGACTTCTTTGGAAGTGTTGAAGAGGCAGTAGGCTATCTCCACTCAGTAAGTTTTCTCACCCTTTTCTCTTAATTCATGTGCATCTTGAGTTTATTTTGTTAACAACATGTCTTGACTTTCCGTGGTATTCTCTGTAGGTTGTGGTATGATGAAAAGATAAGTATCTGGTTTCGACTCCTTTACATTTAAAACTGATTCTGTGCCGAAACTGTGTTGGTCCGAACTTACTGACATCGTCTTGTGACAATGTAGGTACGAACGAATCAACTACTTCGACGAAGGGATAAATATGCTCGGTTTAGATGGACGCTGAGAGAGAAGGTCTATCAATGTCGGATACGCGAAGACGAGGGATCCAATGTGTCAGAGCTTATTCGAGCGTCCTCCGGTTTTAATTCTCAACCTCTTTGGAGTATGCTATTACCATTTTCTTATGATGTGATTTCAAGAGCTGCAGGTTCATGCTCAATGTTATTTTCTTTTCAAACTCTAATCTCTTGCAAATGGATTGATCCAACAGCTATTATCTTTATGCAGAGTGAACCTGTATATTATCTAGTAGTAGTCAAGAGTATTGAGCTAAACATAATGGGACAGAACTTCATGACTTGCCCTTTGAGGTATGCTGATTTACTGACGAAGCTGTATTTCAATTTAATTCAATTTTCTCAGTGATTAAGTCTTGTCCTTGTGCTTTTGGTTTCAACCTTCTATTTCATGAGGAGGATGAGGCGTTGTGCTTCGCTGCAATTTTCGGCCACCAACTAATGAACCATTCTCCAGCTCCAGGGTGCTGCTAGCGTCAGCCTCAACAGCGAATTAGGCACAACCAAAACCGCGATGTTAGGTACATCCTTTCAACACCAACATAGTACCTTTATGAGTTCTCGAATTGGGATGAACTTGATGCGAAATATTTGTTTTATTGTGACAGGTAACAATCTCTGATGGCTCCGGCGCCCTCATAATTCGACATTGCACTTCGAAAGCTCAGGAAATGCTGGGAAGCTTCACCTCTTTGATGACTACGACTTTGGGCGTGACCAACAGATTCGCAATTTAGAATGCAGGTGACAATCAACGAGCCAGAGTTGTCAGTTTGGCTATTAGGCCGTTGTGGGAGTCCTTGGAGCAAGCCACATTCAGGTTTTCTAGTAGGTTACGCATTCCTCTGCAGGTTATCATTGTGAAAATTGTTGAAGGACAAACAAGCACTTTCCAATCGCTTCCTGGAACGGCCTACCGTATTTGATCAATCCTAGGAGATAATCTTCCATTGTAGTTTTATTTGTTTACTGAGAATATGTTTCACAGGATAGCTATTTGCATCCTCTACATGTTCATTACTTTCCTTAGTAGCATCTTGGTTGTTGTATAATCGCGGTTTTGAACTTCTGCTGTGGCACAACACTTCTACCGTTGTGGTAATTGAGTCTTAATAATCGGGAATTTGTCTCGTGATGAACTTGTCTTGTAATTGTCCCGAACTTGTTTTTGTAATTTGACTTGAGATGAGCTATTAATTGATCTATTCGCATCCCACTGGCATTTTGACAGAACTGGGACCCGAAGCACTGTTGTAGATTTATCAACCCCATAAGTTGTCTTGTTTCGCTTACTAATACTTTGGATCTTGTCATCCTCATCTCCAAATGTCTTCTGTGTAATGGTCCGATTAGTAGCTCAAGAGTGATAGTAATGTTAGTAATGAAATAGATAACATAATGATAAATATAATAGAAAAAATAATAATAATGGTCGCAAAAAAACAGAAATGTTAAAATACAGTCAAATAATAGAAAAAAAACGCAAAAAGAGGTGGGGTCTTACGGTCAAAAATTAGGGTGCAACACTTGGTCATCAGGATGAATGGGAATTTGGAAAAATCCTGAATAGCCATCTAGATAGCAGAAATATGAATGTTTGGCTAATCTTTCCAACATTTGGTCTATGAAGGGTAACGGGAAATGATCTTTTCGTGTGGCTTTGTTAAGCTTCCTATAATCAATACACATCCTGCTTCCAGTCACGACTCTTTTTGTTATTGATTCGCCTTTTTCGTTTTTAACTACTGTGACTCCTCCTTTCTTCGGTACGACATGAACTGGGCTAACCCACTCACTATCGGAGATTGGATAGATGATTCCTGCATCTAGCAATTTCTTTACTTCATCTCTGACTACAGTGCTCAGGATGGGGTTCAGTCTTCTCTGATGCTCTCTAGAGGTTTTAGAGTCTTCCTCTATTGTAATTCGATGCATACAGATTGAAGGGCTTATACCTTTTAGATCGCTTATGTTATAGCCTAACGCGGTGGGGTACTTCTTTAGGACTTCTAATAGCTTTTCGGTTTCTGGTTGTCCTAAGTCGGCGTTGACTATCACTTTTCTTTTTAGTTCATCGTCTAGGAATTCATATCTAAGGTTTTTGGGTAGTGTTTTAAGTTCTAAAGATGGGTTCTTCGGACCTGGCATATGGTTTGGAGTCAGTGCTAAGCTTTCACTTAGGCTGTCGTCTTTATACGGTTTACACCAATCATCGTCTTCAGAAATATCGGGTATTTGAATCTTTATTATTTCTGAATACGTGGTCTCTTCATTTTCAAGTTCTCTTATGCATTCGTCAATTTCGTCTACCAAATAGCAGGTATCGTCTATGGCTGGTGCTTGTAAGAACTTGGTGAGAATGAACTCTATCTTTTCTTCTCCTACTTCGAATGTTAGCCTTCATTTCTTCACGTCTATAATAGCTCCGGCTATATCTAGGAATGGTCTTCCTAGGATAATTGGGGTAACAGTGTCCTCCTTGATGTCCATGATTATGAAGTCGGTTGGGATGTAGAATTGCCTTATGCGTACTGGAACGTTTTCCAGTATTCCGACGGGGTATTTCACTGATCGATCAGCTAATTGAACGGACATTTTGGTTGGTCTGAGGTCTCCCATATTCAGCTTTTTGCATATAGATAAAGGCATAACACTGATACTGGCTCCTAAATCGCATAGAGCTTTGTCTATTACGAACTTTCCTATGACGCAGGGTATGGAGAAACTACCTGGGTCTTTTAATTTAGGAGGCATGCGGTTTTGAATAATAGCGCTACACTCTGCAGTAAGTGTAACTGTTTCGTTATCCTCGATCTTTCTCTTACTCGACAGGATTTCTTTGAGAAATTTAGCGTAAGACGGCATTTGAGTTATCGCTTCTGTAAAAGGAATAGTAATATTCAGCTGTTTAAGGAGCTCTACAAATTTCTTAAACTGTCCTGAAGTTTTGGAGTTTATTAGTCTTTGAGGATAAGGAATAGGTGGTTTATATGGCGCTGGAGGTGCTTGAGTTTTTTCATGTGTGGTATCCTCCTTCTCGTTGTCTTCCTTCTTCTCTAACTCGGATTCCTTTTCTGCTGGTTCAGTTGGTTTTTGTTGCATGGTTGAGTTTTCGGTCCTCGGATCGATCGGTTCGTCCAATTCTTTTCCACTTCTTAGTATTACAGCATTTTCTTGGCCTTTTGGATTCTGTTCGGGTTGTCCAGGAAATGTTCCAGCGGGTGCGGCAGCAGAGGCTTGTTGTTGAGCAACTTGTGATATCTGTGTTTCTAGCATTTTACTGTGGGTGGCTAAAGCGTCTACTTTTCCGGTCAACTGTTTAATTTGCTCGCTAGTGTGTATGTTTTAATTCAGGAATTCTTTGTTTGTTTGAGCTTGAGTCGCTATGAATTTTTCCATCATCAATTCGAGGTTTGATTTCCTAGGTGCAGTCCGAGCAGCAGCTGGTTTCTGATATCCTGGTGGAGCAGTAGGCATTTGCAATGCATTTTCGCTTTTGTAGGAAAAGTTTGGATGATTTCTCCAACCTGGGTTGTAAGTATTTGCGTAGGGATTTCCTTGAGCATAATTTACCTGGTCTGGTGGGATTCCGGCTAGCAATGGGCATTCGGGTGCATTATGAGTGGTGCTTCCGCATAACTCGCAATTTGGAGTTACGGCAGCGACGGTTGCAGTGGGGTTAACGATCAGACTATCAATCTTCTGTGCTAGAGCATCTACTTTAGCGTTGAACTTTTCAAGACTGCTGATCTCGTACATCCCACCTTTCGCTGTGGTTTTCTCTATTGGAGTGCGTTCACCTCCCCATTGGCAATGGTTTTGAGACATGTTTTCGATTAATTGATAGGCTTCGTCGTATGGCTTATCCATAAGTTCACCGCCCGCGGCGGCGTCTATTGTCAATCTAGTATTGTATAAAAGCCCATTATAGAAAGTATGGATTGTCATAACACTGTCCTGATGAAGAACCCCAAGTAACCACACATACTGATCCAATATTAAGAAAACCGAGTAGTTTGGAGGTCAAGTTTCCTGCATGTCCCAATCCCCCTCACAGGTAGGTGTCCTATCAACTGACACAAGGTACGACATCCTATGTGGTCGTCGGCGTCACAGACTTTCAAGACTGATGATACAATACCCAGAAGGTGTGGTATCATCATGTCCTGAAGAGGCCTCACTTAGCCAACTTCCAATTGATCGGTCCCTAGAGTCGACAATCCAACTGACCAACAACCCCCTCAACCCAAAGGGTTGAAAAAGAAGTCAACCAGAAGAACCTCGTCCGAGCGTGGATTTTGTGGGACACTAGTACATGCAAAGCATGCACGCGCCCACTACTTTCCACAACTAATTCTAGGTGCACTCAAGCCCAGGTCCGGCTTATCTCTCAATCTGACCCCCTACCCAGCATAACAACAATAATATAATGCTGAAAGTAAATACAGAAAAGTGAATCCATACAAAACCCACGACGGAAAAACAAGCGCTAGGAATGACTCGCGTAGGGAACCGTTGGAGTCCCCAGCAGAGTCGCCAGTTGTCGCTACTGCGAAAATCGGCGCCAGCAATGACAGAAGAGTCGCCACCGTGCGTTATTTATCCCAACGGAGGGAAAGGAAATGCTCAGAGTAAACCTAACGCAAAACGGGAAAGGAATGGTCGTCGCAACCAAATTCCTGGATTCGGGAGTCAATTACGCAAGGGGAAGGTATTATCACCCCTCACGTCTGCCGTACTCGACGGGATCCAAGCTTGTTTTTTAGTACGGATTGTTATTCTATCTACTCTACAGGTCTGGGTTAAAAAGAAAAGAAAATGACTCGGCAAAGTATCGCACATTATGCCTATGTATTCCCGTCTGGAACGAGAAATCAGAGTCAACATAGTTCGCCTACCTACGGGAAAGGAGGGGAAGGTTGCTCGCTAGGATACTGATAACACGAAATCATATATATATTTTGATGCATAATTCAACTAAAGTCTAACCGTTTTCGATCCGATTTCGGGTTATTTCCGTGTTATTTGTCTGATGTTTTGCAGGTATTCAACGATCACGTCTAAACAAGGCAACATGAAGAAAAGAAGCAATCTCAGATGAAATATGGACGAAAAAGGAGTGAAAACACAATGAAAAGCGCAGGAAGCTGTTTTTGCTGATGTGACGACCGTCACAGCTTCATGACGACCGTCACACGGGTGACGACCGTCACGCCTTGTGACGACCGTCATGCAGGCAAAAACGCCCCACTTCAATTTCACGTAACAGAAGCAGTTCCAATTCCCACAGAGTGGACCACTACTCCCTAAATTATCTGCCTCAAAGTCCACCATCTTCAATGATAATCGTTGGGATTCCACTTCTATAAAAGGGGAAGCAGGGGACTTCAGAAAGGGTGCTGCATTCATACCACGAAGTGCTGCCAAATTTATTTCCAGAGCATATTTTCCAGTTTTATATTCTTATTCGTTTCTCTTTATTTCTTCTGTATTCCATTTTCATTCTTCTGTAATTTCTACTTTCATTGTACGATCAAATTGGCATAGAGATCAGAATCCTGCCAACATCTGTGGAGGATCTGCCCAAAGGCCAATTGGAATATTTACAGGTTTCTCATTTCAATCGATTCCAGTTTTATTATAATGCAAATTATTATTTATTGCTTTTATTTATGTTTTATCTTTCCCAAATCAATGTCTAGCTAAACTTAGGTAATCGATATGTAGTAATAATTCGAATGGGATTTGATAACAACTGGTTGAAAAACTTTCTTTTCAAAAAAGTAATTTATGGTCTGAGTGTTTAAAATTGATTCACTGAATAAACTTCGTCGCGAAAGCGAGAACTTATTTAAAAGTAGTTTTGCCACGAAAGTGGGAAATTAATTAAGATGCGAACCAACAAGCGAAAGCACTTTAAAATGAATTAGAACTTAGAGATTTCCAAAAAATGATTTTAACCCCGAACGGGATACGAAAGTGTACGTTTGGCCCTTAGGATTATGATTAGCGTCAATAACCATCGTGAGGCGAGAGTCTTCAAATCTCCATTTTCTGCTTAAATAAACTTTGAAAATTATTTCATACACCAGTAACTTGTCAAATCCCTGAAGAACACAATCACTGCATATCGATTCAATCATTTATAATCTAAGTAGCATTCTTAGTTCCCTTTTAGGGACAATCTTATTCCCTTAAACATATTCTACCTAGCTAAACATAGTAACTCCCGAGAACACTAGTTTGATTACGAGTCCCTGTGGGGTCGATATCTATTATTACTACGCGATAGACTGTGCACTTGCAGTTAGTTTGTATTAGACATAGAAAGTCGCGATCAAGTTTTTGGCGCCGTTGCTGGCGACCCGTTTAGTCAATAGTGTAACCTTCTGTTACGTCGTATAGACTAGGTTAACAATTTTCATTTTTCCTTTACTAGTGTTGTCGATTGTATGCCAAGTAATCGCTCACAAGGCGATATCTTGAAACCTTCAGTCGCAGAACTAGAACGCTTCTTACATCTAAGAAGCAGAATCATTGAGTACCAACTCAAACATAACATTCCCGATCCTCTCACTCCCATTCCCAAATCCTAAGAAGAACCAACGATGGCTGAAGGACCTCCAAACAAACCGCTGAAGGCATATGCTACACCCTCTCAGATGGAGCCTAGAAGTAGCATTGCTGCCCCAGCAATTACCCGAAATGATTTTGAGCTGAAACCATCATTGCTGTCAGCTGTACAACAAAACCAATTCTCAGGAAACGCAACTGAGGATCCGAACGAACATTTAACGAAGTTTGTACAATACGCAGACACAGTGAAAGCAAATGGAGTAACTCCAGACGCGATAAGACTTCGTCTTTTCCCATTCTCTCTTAGAGACAGAGCATGGACATGGTTACAATCTTTACCGTCCAACTCCTTTACAACGTGGGAACAATTGAAGAACGTCTTCTTAGCGAGATATTTTCCGCCAAGCAAAACTGCTATGCTTAGAGCTCAAATCAACGGATTTCGACAAAAAGATACTGAATCTCTTTACGAAGCATGGGAACGATTCAAAGATATGATGAGAACATGTCCTCACCACGGTCTAGAAGACTGGGTGACAATCCATACTTTCTATAATGGGCTTCTATACAATACTAGATTGACAATAGACGCTGCCGCGGGCGGTGCACTTATGGATAAGCCATACGATGAAGCCTATCAATTAATAGAAAACATGTCACAAAACCATTGCCAATGGGGAGGTGAACGCACTCCAACTGAGAAAACCACAGCGAAAGGTGGGATGTACGAGATCAGCAGCCTTGAAAAGTTCAACGCTAAAGTAGATGCTCTAGCACAGAAGATAGATAGTCTGACCGTTAACCCCACTGCAACCGTCGCTGCCGTAACTCCAAATTGCGAGTTATGCGGAAGCACCACTCATAATGCACCCGAATGCCTATTGCTAGCCGGAATCCCACCAGACCAGGTAAATTATGCTCAAGGAAATCTCTACGCAAATACCTACAACCCAGGTTGGCGAAATCATCTAAACTTTTCTTACAAAAGCGAAAATGCATTGCAAATGCCTACTGCTCCGCCAAGATATCAAAAACCAGCTGCTCAGAATGCACCTAGGAAATCAAACCTCGAGTTGATGATGGAAAAGTTCATAGCAACTCAAGCTCAAACAAACAAAGAATTCCTGAATCAAAACATACACACTAGCGAGCAAATTAAACAGTTGACAGGAAAAGTAGACGCTTTAGCCACCCACAACAAAATGTTAGAAACTCAGATATCACAAGTGGCTCAACAGCAAGCCTCTGCTGCCGCACCTGCTGGCACATTTCCTGGACAACCCGAACAGAATCCAAAAGGTCAAGCAAATGTTGTGATACTAAGAAGTGGAAAAGAATTGGACGAACCGATCGATCCGAGGACCGAAAACTCAGCCATGCAACAAAAACCAACTGAACAAGCAGAAAAGGAATCCGAGTTAGAGAAGAAGGAAGACAACGAGATGGAGGATACCGCGAGTGAAAAAACTCAAGCACCTCCAGCGCCATATAAACCACCTATTCCTTACCCTCAAAGACTAATAAACTCCAAAACTTCAGGACAGTTTAAGAAATTTGTAGAGCTCCTTAAACAGCTGAATATTACTATTCCTTTTACAGAAGCGATAACTCAAATGCCATCATACGCTAAATTTCTCAAAGAAATCCTGTCGAATAAGAGAAAGATCGAGGATAATGAAACAGTTACACTTACTGCAGAGTGTAGCGCTATTATTCAAAACCGCATGCCTCCTAAATTAAAAGACCCAGGTAGTTTCTCCATACCCTGCGTCATAGGAAAGTTCGTAATAGACAAAGCTCTATGCGATTTAGGAGCCAGTATCAGTGTTATGCCCTTATCTATATGCAAAAAGCTGAATATGGGAGACCTCAGACCAACCAAAATGTCCGTACAATTAGCTGACCGATCAGTAAAATACCCCGTCGGAATACTGGAAAACGTTCCAGTACGCATAGGACAATTCTACATTCCAACCGACTTCATAATCATGGACATCAAGGAGGACACTGTAACCCCAATTATCCTAGGAAGACCATTCCTAGCTACAGCCGGAGCGATTATAGATGTGAAGAAAGGAAGGCTAACATTCGAAGTAGGAGAAGAAAAGATAGAGTTCATTCTCACCAAGTTCTTACAAGCACCAGCCATAGACGATACCTGCTATTTAGTAGACGAAATTGACGAATGCATAAGAGAACTTGAAAATGAAGAGACCACGTATTCAAAAATAATAAAGATTCAAATACCCGATATTTCTGAAGACGATGATTGGCGTAAACCGTATAAAGACGACAGCCTAAGCGAAAGCTTAGCACTGACCCCGAACCATATGCCAGGTCCGAAGAACCCATCTTTAGAACTTAAAACACTACCCAAAAACCTTAGATATGAATTTCTAGACGATGAACTAAAAAGACCAGTGATAGTCAACGCCGACTTAGGACAACCAGAAACCGAAAAGCTATTGGAAGTCCTAAAGAAGTACCCCACCACGTTAGGCTATAACATAAGCGATCTAAAAGGTATAAGCCCTTCGATCTGTATGCATCGAATTACAATAGAGGAAGACTCTAAAACCTCTCGATAGCATCAGAGGAGACTGAACCCCATCCTGAGCACTGTAGTCAGAGATGAAGTAAAGAAATTGCTAGATGCAGGAATCATCTATCCGATCTCCGATAATGAATGGGTCAGCCCAGTTCATGTTGTACTGAAGAAAGGAGGAGTCACAGTAGTTAAAAACGAAAAAGGCGAATCAATAACAGAAAGAGTCGTGACTGGAAGCAAGATGTGCATTGACTATAGAAAGCTTAACAAGGCTACACGCAAAGATCACTTCCCGTTACCCTTCATAGACCAAATGTTGGAAAGATTAGCCAAACATTCATATTTCTGCTATCTAGATGGTTACTCAGGATTCTTCCAAATTCCCATCCATCCTGATGACCAAGAAAAGACTACATTCACCTGTCCTTATGGTACTTTTGCTTACCGCCGAATGTCGTTCGGACTCTGTAACGCTCCAGCAACCTTCCAAAGATGCATGATGGAAATCTTCGTAGATTTCATAGACAACATCATGGAAGTGTTTATGGAAGATTTCTCGGTATGTGGACAAAGTTTCGAAGGATGCTTACAAAACTTAGAAATGGTATTAGAACGTTGCGTAAAAGTAAACCTCGTCCTAAATTGGGAAAAATGCCATTTTATGGTCCGACAAGGAATAGTTCTAGGACATGTCATATCAGATAGAGGAATTGAGGTAGACAAAGCTAAAATAGAGATTATAAAAGATCTCCAACCTTCAAAATCCGTACGAGAAATACGGAGTTTTCTAGGACATGCCGGTTTCTACAGAAGATTTATAAAAGATTTTTCGAAAATCACAAAACCTCTGACCGGCCTGCTGATGAAAGATGCTGAGTTCGTCTTCGACGAAGACTGTTTAAAAGTATTCGAAACATTGAAATCAGCCCTTATCACCGAACCAATCATGCAACCACCCGATTGGCGACTACCGTTCGAAATCATGTGCGATGCGAGTGATTATGCTGTAGGCGCAGTTCTAGGACAAAGGAAGGACAAGAAACTCCATGCCATCTACTATGCCAGTAGAACCTTAGATCCTGCCCAAATGAACTACGCTACCACAGAAAAGGAACTTCTAGCAGTTATATTTGCGCTTGACAAATTCCGTTCTTACTTAGTAGGAGCAAAAATTATCATATACACAGACCACGCTGCCATAAGGTACCTAATAAGCAAAAAGGATGCCAAACCAAGACTATTGAGATGGATCCTGTTATTACAAGAGTTTGACTTAGAAATCAAAGATAAGAAAGGAACCGAGAACGTTGTTGCAGATCACTTATCCCGAATAGAAGGCATCAAACACGAACCAGTACCGATAAATGACGATTTCCCGTACGAACGTCTGATAGCCAAATTAGAAAGTGACACACCCAATTCAATCTCAGAAGATCCAGAATTCGAAAAAGCCGTAGAAGGCGTCTACGCCCAAGTCACATTACCCCTGTATGCTGACATCGTTAATTACCTCGCTGCAGGCGTGCTTCCACCAGACCTCACTTATCAACAAAAGAAGAAATTCTTCCACGATCTGAAACACTATTATTGGGACGAACCTCTACTCTTCAAGAGAGGGGCCGACAACATATACCGTCGCTGTGTCCCAGAGGAAGAAATAGAAAATATCATTTCCCAATGCCATTCATCACCATACGGTGGTCATGCTAGTACATCCAAGACGTGCGCTAAGATTCTCCAAGCCGGCTTATTCTGGCCTAACCTCTGGAAAGACGTTCACATCGCTGTGCTAAAATGTGATCGATGCCAACGAACTGGCAACATCTCACGACGCGATGAAATGCCGCAGAAAGGAATCTTAGAGGTAGAAATCTTTGACGTATGGGGAATAGATTTCATGGGACCTTTCCCACCTTCTTTTGGTAATCACTACATACTCGTCGCTGCAGACTACGTGTCTAAATGGATAGAAGGCATTGCTGCTCCAACAAACGATGCACGAGTAGTAATCAAACTCTTCAAAAACACAATCTTTCCTAGATTCGGTGTACCCATACTCGTCATTAGTGACGGCGGATCTCACTTCATATCGCGAATATTCGATAAACTTCTCTCTAGATATGGAGTCCGACACCGAGTAGCTACACCTTATCATCCGCAAACTAGCGGACAAGTAGAGGTCTCGAACAGAGAAATAAAACAGATATTGGAAAAGACTGTCGCTACCTCAAGGAAAGATTGGTCGTCAAAGCTACAAGAGGCTTTATGGGCTTATAGGACCGCTTTTAAGACACCGATAGGTACTACACCCTACAAATTAGTTTAAGGTAAATCCTGCCATCTCCCTGTAGAATTAGAACATAAGGCCTTCTGGGCCATTAAGACACTCAACTTCAACTACACCGTGGCAGGAGAAAAGCGAATCTTGAACTTACACGAATTGGAAGAACTTCGATTAGACGCTTACGAAAATGCCCGTATCTATAAAGAACGAACTAAAAAGTGGCATGATAAACGTTCAGTCAGGAAACAATTCAGTGTGGGAGACATCGTATTGCTCTTTAATTCAAGATTAAAACTCTTCCCAGGTAAACTAAAATCTAGGTGGTCTGGACCCTATGAAGTGACTAAAGTACTTCAGAGTGGAGCTGTCGAAATTACCGATAAGACGAATGCACCCTTTATCGTAAATGGGCAACGTCTGAAACATTACAATAAGAACGACAACAATCCTCAAGTCAGCAATATAACATTGCTCGAGCTTCCAGCTCAAACACCCTAATAGCTTCTCACCAAGCTATCGTTAGGCTTTAGACGTTAAAAACAGCGCTTACGGGGAGGCAACCCAATTTCCCTCGTTATTGTATTTCATTTTTCTTTAAAATTTTACTTTGAAAAATCCAACAAAAATTCTAAACTTATAATTACTACTACTTTCTACTTTCGTTTGTTTTCATACTTTTATTTCTATTTTATTTTTTCTCTTTTGTCTTTTGTTTCTACCGCTTTTCGTCTTTAAAAATCCTGATTTCAATTTCCTGTTTTAAACTTTTCAGGATTTTTAAAAGTCTTCAAAACATTCCTTCTGTTTTCTCCGAATTACCTGCGAGTATGGCCGAGTACGACTTCACAAAGGTTCACTTTAGAGGACTAGCTCAAAAGGCAAGATTTACAGCACTAGCTGAAAGAGAATTCGCCTTAACGCTGTATTATGATAAGTCTACCATGGATAAACTAGGAATCACGGATAGCATTCAATACCTGTTCAATCAACTGGGTTGGGAGAACACTGCTTTGAAAACACGTTTTGCTACGTACAAGGATCTTACCTATGAATTCCTTAGTTCTTTCAGATATATACCCAACTATGGCTTTGGATCCAACACAGAGCTGATTACCTTCCGATTATTTGGAATGGACCAAACCCATAGTCGGATGTCACTAGCTAACCTCCTAGGATTTCCTAGCGGACCGCATGTGTTCATCAGTGCAGAAGATGACGATATTGATTTTCAACTCGATCAATTCTGGGGTAGAATCACAGGCGACTATCACCCTGAACCAGACAAAATGTACAATGATGACATTCATAACCCAGCCTTCAGATACTTCCATAAGATACTAGCTCACACCTTGTTTGGAAAAGAAGAAAATATTACTACAGTATTGTCATACCCTAAATTTGTCCTACCCATTTTTCAATTATTTTCACTGTTCGACTTTGTTTTATATTTTACGTTGTCTGATTTGTTTCTTGTTATTTAGACACATGTCCGCTCGCAATGGGTCGATTTTTAGAAATCTATCTTCATGACCCATTAAGGCGTGACACGTGGCCTAACAACCTCTTTGTGAATATTATTTTTTTAAACTTTGTCTTTCTTAAAATTTACTAATTATATATATATTTTTTATATTTGTTCTATTTGTTTTCTTTTAAAAAATTTTCAATCTTTTTTATTTTTCTTTTAATACTCATGTAATTAATATTATTAACTTTTATTTTATTTTTGTTAATTAATATTGCATTTATTAATTCATGTTATTAGGATTTGGTTTAATATTAACTAATTAATTAGATTGTAAAAAAGGAGAACAAGCGGAGGGTACAGGATTGGAGTGGACAGGCCCATACGGTTGGTGGCCCGTTAGGTTTCCATTTCCCACTCCATTTAAGGAGAGTTTTTTTTCCAGAGTAATGGGGGGAGAGGATACTGTTCATGACCTTGAAGAAAAACCTAGAGCGGCCGCCCCTTTCTATCTTCCCCTCTGAATCATCGCCATTCCATAGCTAAAACCTTCTACTTCTCACCCTCAAAACGACTTTGACCCAGCCGTCGCGAACAACAAAACCCATGTTGAACCCCTTAGATTCTACATCCGAACATCTTCATCATTTTTTCCGTCGCCGAAACTTTCATCACAACCACCATCGAATCATCCAAATGTGATACGATTCACTGCCGTGAAATAGCCACGACATTACACCAATAACAACTCGAAGCGGAGATCCAAGCCATGGACGCGATAAGAAATTTTGACATGACGGCTTGCGCGACACAGCTTCATTAATGTCACGATCAATGGCGGCATCAACTCGACTTTGTAACAAAGTAGCATCTCAACGGGGAGTTCGTCAGCTCGATACTGATAGCAATGACAAGGAAGGGCTTAGTTCAGTGACGACATCGACTTGTGCGGTAATCGTTGTTTCTGATTTAACCCATAATATGTTTATAGTTGATTGCCTTTGCAATTCATGTCACGAATCCCTTGAGACAGATTTTGTATTGCTGAGCTTGTTTTGGGTCATTTTGGAATTCTTTTTTCGTTCCTATTAAATTACTGTCACTACGGTGTTTACGGAATGGTTGGCGTGATCGTGTTTCTGTTGGAAGAAAACATGTTGGTATAGTCTGGTTTAAGGTTTGGTTCACTGCTTCATGATATTGGTGGTCGTACCTAAGATTTAGGTGAGCATTTCACATAATTAATGTCTGTCATGTTACATGCTAGTACATTGCTGTTGTGTAATATGTTCGCTTTGACGTAAAATACACTGTTTGCTGATGAGAGTGCTGTCAATAGATTGATTTTTAGGTTTTAGTTTATGAGATCCCGATGATACTGATGCAGTTTGTTCTGATATTCTGTGGACATAATTGTATTTCTACTATTTGGAAATGTGCTACTGCGGTAATGTTTTGGAGTTAGCGATTTGGTATGAGGTTTATGTGCATTATTTGTTTGCAAGTTTTTGTTTCAAAGATAGGTAAGCAGGTAGCAGTGATTGTGAATATATTTTCATCTCTATCCAGTTGGAATCAGGGTGGTGTTTGTTTATTTTTTTTCAATAATCCATTTGAGTTCGTTAATTATTTATCAGTGTTTGAGAAGTCGTTGGCCATAGGTTTTCAGTATTGTGTAATACTTGGTGCTGTTTGGTTAGAATTCATATGACTGAGATAGGTATCAACTCCATAATACTTTATTGCTGGTGCTGTTCCATGTCATAGTATCCATACATATCGCCACGAATCTCTGTCATCTCATTTAAACATGATATCAAATTATCAATGTCAAGTATATATCCTGTTTTATATTTGAAGTGAAGCAGGGTAACCTTACGAATGGCAGCAATCTTACGAGAGGATATCCTATTTTACATTTGAAGTGAAGCAGGGGAACCTTACGGATGGCGGCAATCTCGCGAAGGGATATTCTGTTGATCTGTTTATATTCTGTTTTTTTATTTTTTCTGTGCAGATTACAAAGTCGCCGCAATTCGCCGTGAACACTAAAGCTACGACTAGCTAGGATGTGACATCCCCAGCTAACATGGCTTTCTTCAGCGGCATAGTAACAATTTTCCGAAGTAGCAACAATAAGGCATCAGGAAGCAACAAGAACCTGTCGCGACTTCCTCAAATATCGACAACAGAAACACAGACTCAAGGCGTATAGAGCAATGGTTGAGTTCACCAGCAGTTGAAGCACATCCTGATAAGGCTGAGTAGTGGCGGTCCGAATTCGACCATAATGTGTGTAGGGGTGACTCTTTTGAGAACCACAGCTATTGACATCAACGCCGACACATTCAGCTCAACAACTCTTCAGCTCACGGCGATGACTCGGCGACAACAACACTTCAACAACAACTTTGAGGCAGCTGCGGCGACATGATTTATGGAGACATGGTTCATGGAGATAGATGAGCGAGAACGGGTTTGGTATTCGTTTAACTTTTTCTTCGTTTCATTTTGAATAGTTTTGCTGTTTTGCTTTGGGTGTGTTTTCATTTAGGTACAGGCTGAGAGGTGACTAGCGATGTTGGTTCGTTTCAATTTCAACACGACGACACCAGATCCATATAACTCTCAATATTTCCACAACAGCAACAACTTACATCATCCTTCAATGCCAACTACTGACTCACGCCAGCAATTTTGCTCTAGCTTTTCCGCAGATATAGCCCTGGTGGCGTACCTCCTAATGAGGAGCTCCAAGCAACGAATGCGGCATCAGCTCCAACCATTCGGTGTCATTAAGATGACTCAATATGATAGTAGTGTTTTTGTCAATATAATCCACTGTCTTGATGTTGCAACAGGATGTTTTGTGGTAACAGTTTTTTTTAGCAGCAATGGTCGCAGCAAGCAAGTTTGAGTGCAGGTTCTGGTGCCGACATTGTGATGGTGCAGCAAGAGCTTGAAGCATTATTCCGCTACTTTCAGTTTCCAACTCTCCATCCACAGCCGCGACGATCTCTTACGACATCAACTCAATAGTCTCGTATGCGTGTCGAGTGGTGTTTATCCTTTTGAAACGATGTCTCTATTTTGATCGTGGGTAATATCTTTGCGTATTGGATGATTTACTATTTGTGATTTTTGATATTTTCTCAGTTATGTTACTTAAGTGTCGGGATAAAGTTCTGGTTTTTATTTTGGCTTTCCCTGTCAATATTTTAAATAATGCGGTGAATGTATGAAATTACTATGATATGTTTTTTTCCGTGAGAAAGTGTGATAGTTTTTGCTTATATATGGTACTGTCAAAACTCTAAATAGGTATTACTTATTGAGCTAAAGCGAGAATACTGAATCCACGCGGAGGCTTGTGTAATCATACTGTTTTTTTTTTTTTCCAGAAGATCATACTGTTATTACTAGCTACTGATATGAACATTAGTATTTGTTTTTTTGGTTATTAGATTAGCAAATGCATGTTGTTATGATTTTAATGATTTAGTCTTGATTAACAAATTCATTATGTTATTATGTTATGATTTTAACGCTTAAACCTTGGTTCATGTTATGTTAGCACAGTAGGTGAAGTGAGCAAGCATCACGGTTAATGCCGATACCCAGCACAGGGAATATTATGGTTTACTTTATATTTGTTATTATTTTCTTAAATTAAATCATTTTTAAAATTAAGAATTCTTCTAACCTTAAATTCATTTTTAATACAAACTATTCTCTTAATTAAATCACTTTCAAAATATGATTTTGTTTCTTAATCCTATTTCAACTATGTTTTTAACACTAAAATCATTTTCTAATTAAATCACGAAAATTAAACTCTTAAGGTCTAGCACCTCTTGGGTTTTTGAGTAATTATTATTGGGGCGTACGCCTTGGATAATATTGTTCGTTTTTCGTTATGCTCTTAATTATTTGAACAAAAATATATCATAGGAGTCTAGCACTCTTTGTGATATTTTCATTGTTTATTCAAACAATATTTCTTAAATTAAATCAAAACCATCCTCAAAACTAATATTTTTTCTAATCTTTATCCAACTTATTTTTATCAAATCACGAAACAAATTAAATCTTTGAAGTCTAGCACTTCTTGGATTTTTGGATGATCATTATTGAGGTGCACACCTTAAGTAATGTATTATTCGACTTTTCGTTTTTTAAAAAAATACGCTCTTTTGGACAAAGAAATATCATAGGAATCAAGCATTCTGTGTGATATTTCTATCGTTCATTCAAATATTTTCCAAATGAAAAAGGTGTCGTCGAGATCTAGCATTTCGATAATACCCCAATTAATTGGTTGTAAGGCCTACGTCTCATTTATCAAATAATTGTCATTTCTTTTCAAAATCCAATATCGTATTCTCACCACAATCCTTTTTCATACCCTCGATTCAATTAATCCAAAATATCTTTCTCGACCGAAAGAAGAAGGTACTTGGGATCTAGCATTCCTTGTGTGTTCGAGTGAATAATTCTCGAGGCACGCTCTTGAGTTTGTTATTCACTCAACTTTTCGACTCTTTCAAATTCAATCATTTTCAAACATTCTCCTAAGTCGAATGCTCGTCCGCATTCGCAACCTTCGACACTTCGCACACACATTCACAACTCCTCGTGGTTTCGATATTAGGAGCACCCTCAGGGACTAATATCGTTTCACACAACCTTAACCCTTGACACGTCGTCAAGCCGGTTCCATCTTTAATCAAATCTTCGACACGTCGTCGAACCAGTTCAAACAGCTTCCTTTTGGCCTCGCATGCCATTTTTCGATTCTATCCTTTCGCAATCATTTTTAAAACTTAAGAAAGAGAGATATTCTTAGAATCTAGCATTCTTTGAATATTTGAATGAGTAACTCTTGAGGCGCGCCCTTGAGTTGTTATTAGTTCATTCTTTCAATTTCAAAACATCCAACTTTTTATCTCCAACCTATTCAGTCAATTCACGAAAGAACTGAGTTCTTGGAATCTCGCATTCTTTGAATTCTTGAGTGACAAGCTCTCGAGGCACGCTCTTGGGTTGCTTGTCAGTCACCCTTTCGTCTCAAACTCAAACTTCCAATCCCTTCAACCTCATCTTTTCGTGGTTGTTACCACGAACTACGGACGCTCTGATTCTTTATTCATTCTTGAATATAAGATACGTAGGCACAAGATTGCGATGATCTTGGCGAGCACAATCCCCTCCATCTTCCATTTTCCCCATCCATTCCCGTAGTCGAACTACGACGCTCTGATTTCTCATTCTCGTCCGAATGAGCATATGTAGGCACAAGGGCCCCAATCCTTGGCGAGCACCCTATCTTCTAACCACTCATCTCTCCTTAGCGTCTTTAACCTTTTAACCTACCAATTCTACCTTTAACAACGAGAAGAAAACAAGTAAACCTAAACAACACTCCCCGCGATTACCTTAAGAGGTTCCCGTCGAGTACGACGGACGTGAGGGGTGCTAATACCTTCCCCTCACGTAACCGACTCCCGAACCCGGAACTTGGTTGCGACAGCCCTGTTCCTATCCTTTCGTTTTAAGAGGTTTTCTCGATATTTTCCTCTCCCGTTTATTCGGGAAAAATAAAGTTCGGTGGCGACTCTGTCGAACCGCATTTCCGCGCCTTTCGCGCGAGGGTTGTATTTTCGAATGATTTTTTTTTTCGAGGTGCGACAGGTGGCGACTCTGCTGGGGACGCATTTCTCCATGCAAAGAGAGAGTCGAGCCTATCTTTTGGTTTGTGAGGAATGTTTGTTTTTATTCTGTTTTCTTCTTGTATTTGTTCTCTTGTAGATTTTGTTTATGCTTGTTATCTTGGTTGCCTATCGGTTCTTGGGATGACATCATGAGTAAAGCTCTACGCCCGAGCTTTGGTAAAAGCAGAGAGAACACATAGTTTAGAATTGGTAGTCGAGTAGTGTTAGTCTCCGAGGACTTGCTCCTTGTGGGCCTAGCATGAAAGCTCCTCCAGAGGAGACCTATTCGTAGATCTTGTTGTAACACAGTTAGCCTGTTGCACGACTTGATTAATGAAGGGTCCGTGATTCTGGGAACCTTTTGTTAGCACCAGTTTCGATATTGGTGGTCGTGTAATGTTAGTCTCCAAGGACTCGCTCCTTGTGCGCCTAGCATGAGGACCCCGCTCAGGAGAGACCTTATCGTCATTATCGTCGTAATACAGCCAGCCTGTTGCGTGACGCTAATACGACTAGTGTCCATGATCCTGGGAACCAAACATAGAAACCACCCCGTGAGTGGGTTTATGGGTAGAGTGTCTAGATCTTCCCATATAGGGTTTACCTGTCAACTTTTCTTTGAGCAGGAATTATGGTTATTTATCTATTACGGTTACCAGCTTCAGGAGTTGTTGGAGTTGTGATCCTGTGATCCTGGATCTTGTATCTTGCATTGCATCTTGCATATCATTTGCATTGCATTTCATATGTTGTGCATTTTGCATTTCCAGTCCTCCAACAGAATCTTATGTCTCTGTTCCTTCTTCTCCAGTAAATCAAGCTGATTCCTCGACACCAGTACGCAACTAGAGCCAATACCAGACGAATGATGGAGCAGATTCAACAGGAGCAAGTCGCCTTCAGGGAAGAGTTGGATTTCATGAAAGGAAAGATCGACCAGATCCTCGAAGCCATCCTCGCAGCCAGGAGAGAGGAAGAACAGCGTGAAGCCGCCGCTGTCGTTAATGGACAAGGGTCTACTGCTATCCCTTTGGTTCCAATTCCGAATTCTCATGGGATGCCGTTGAATTTCAACAACGCAGTCGAAGGAAACACTTCTCAGCCGATCCCAGCACCTGGAGTTACCGTTGGAGTTATCCCGCAGGCCCAGCCTACTGCTGTGCAAATCCCAGTTCCTCATATCGAAGACACTATGATGGATCAGTATGACGATGTTCAGAACTATCATGCTGCTATCCCTATTGCCAGTCCTGTTGCCGCTCAGGATTCAGAAGCCATGAAGATGTGCCGAGATCTAGCCGAGAAACTCCGAGCCATGGAGGGGCATAACTCAAATTCTTTCAGTGCTCTGGAATTGTGCTTGGTGCCTGATGTTGTCATTCCTCCCAAGTTCAAGGTGCCCGAATTTTCAAAATACAAGGGTCTCAGCTGCCCAAATATTCATCTGAAGATGTACTGTCAGAAGATGGCTGCCTATGCCAGAGACGAGAAGCTCATGATCCATTTCTTCCAGGACAGCTTGTCTGGGGCATCACTCGAATGGTATATGCAGCTGGAGCGTAATAGTGTGTGCACTTGGGCCGAGCTAGCTGATGCGTTTGTCAAGCAGTACAAGTACAACACCGATCTTGCTCCGAACCATACTCAACTTCAGAGTATGACTCAGAAGGATAACGAATCCTTCAAGGAGTACGCGCAGCGATGGAGAGAGCTAGCCGCAAGGGTGCATCCACCTCTTGTTGACCGAGAATTGATTGACATCTTCATGGGCACTTTGCAAGGCCAGTACTACGAAAAGTTGATCGGTAGCGTCTCCGCTGGATTCTCTGACTTGGTGATCGTCGGTGAGAGAATTGAGGAAGGGCTGAAGAGTGGGAAGATCCCAGGAGGTTCTAACAGCCAGGCTAGTGCCAAGAGGCCTTTTAATGGATACAAGAAGAAGGAGGGCGAAACAAATGCCATCTTCGTGCAGAAAGGGCAAGCTTCTCAACAAGCTCCTGCTCCTATGCCTTATCAAGTTCCCTACTATCAGTATCCATATGTTGCTGCTGCGCAATATGCTCCAATGCCTTATCAGCCAGCTGTTCATGCAGCGCAAGCTCAGATGCCACGGCAACAGGCTCCTCAGCAACAAGCCTACAACCAGCAAGGATATCAGTATCCTCCTCAGCAACAGCAGATGCAAGCTACTCAGCAACAACAAGGTGCTCGCCCACAGCGTCCGCAGAGAACATGGAGGCCAGATAGAGTCTTTAATCGTCTACCAATGTCATATGCCAAAATCTTTGCTCAGTTGATGGAGAAGAAGGCCGTTGTTCCGAGAGATTTAGCTCCTCCAACCATCCTTCCTGCTAATTACGATGGAAATGCTCATTGTGAGTTTCATAAGGGCGCTCCAGGTCACACCATCGAGGATTGCAGGGCTTTCAAGCACATAATTCAAGACATGATCGACAGGGATGCTATCAACTTCAATGGGAAATCTCCAAACATCATCAACAATCTGATGCCACCAGTCAACTAGCGCCAACGGCAGATTGATTCCAGTCAAGTTTGTTCCCCGAAGAAGGCAGTCATGTTGCCATTTCATTATTCGCAGTTTCTTATGTTTTGTCTTTGTTTATTTAAGTATTGTATGCTTTGAACAATTGCCATTCGTATTTGGTTTTCATTAATGTATCGTTTATGCATGTTTTGAATTAGTTATGTCGTATTCACTCATTTTTCGCTTATCACCGACACATCTCTTTACTCCATTCTATTCACTGTTGTTTAGCATGATTTGAGGGAGGATGATGAAAACAAGATACCCATAATTGCAAACTGTATGCTTTCAGATCGGATCTCGTCAATGATGTACAGGCGTTGCTTCAATTCCCCAAACACTGGAGATATAAGGAGTTAATCCCTAGTAAACCACTTCGAGCCTAGAAGTAGCGGTTTCCTTCGGATATTCAAACCTTTTACACTCAACCTGGGGCAGGGTAGTGTTCAGTTAATCCAATCCCGCACTATCCAAAAGACGGTTGTTCATCAAAGACCCATGCTATGGCAGTCACAACAAAATCAAAAAAAATCAAAAGCCAGCTAAGTCAGACACCTCAGAGGGGACTTGGGAAAAATCAAGGCAATCCCGATGGATCTGACAAACGAAGTCAATCCATGCAAAAGTTAGGGATCAAAAACAAAAGCAAAAGAGGACCCCGAAATCCTCAACAAAAACAAAAAAGATTCAGTGGCCACCCAAGTCAAGGGGCACTGACATCCATAAAAAAAACCAAAATAAGGTGACTGCCATGACGAGCAAACCCTGAACCATCAAGCTCACACCGTCCAAGCAAGTGTAGAATTAACTGAGCGTAGGACTGGAGATCATTAAGAAGAAGGGGTGGGTACAAATCATACTTTGAGCCTAATATCCTTTGTTTCATAACCGTGAACCAGACCGCGTTATAGCCCTCGAAAGTCCTAATTGAGGCGAGGTCTATTCTGAAAGCATATTATCGCAAGGTTGCGTAACCTGACTCCTCACATGATTTCTAATCATCAGCATTGGTGTCATTTCTCTGGATACATCTTTTCGCACCAATCGAACAACACAATGTTTGGGCTAGCAGTCCATTCGTCTCACTACCACGACACTTCAATAAACAATACTTTTTCAAACTTGCATCGAACTTTGCATTAATTATTACCATTTATGAATGTACAATTTTAACTGCAAAACAGTGCTAGGTATCCAAAGATATGTCAGCAAAGGGCAATCAAGGAAGTGCTTGACTTTCAGTGGCGTACACGTGGCAAGATAATTTCAGAACCCACCGGCTGGGGCAAAACATTCAACAGCTCGAGCAGGGGCAATTCGTTCGAGTTCAGCTGCCAATCACTCAACAGCCCGAGCAGGGGCATATCATTACCATATTCAGACTGGGGCAAGACCAAGTTACCCTAACCAACAAGCAGAGTTGCAATCTTCTCTGAAGGAAATTGACAACAAATCACTAAGTACCCAGACTTGGGGCATCCAGAGCATCATCTTCTGCTCCGATCGTGACGTCTTCAACAAGCTGCGTGTCGAGGAAATCAATCCCTCCCACCACCCGAAGTCCAATCCACATTGGCAAACTACCACAAGTCCACCAACGCTGGCGTCTCCACCTTGCATTTCCAATTACCCGTCTTCATCATCTGCATCATACCCATTGCATTCGACCTCATAAGCATCTTGCATACTTTATATCATACCATACTTCCCCAGCTCTTGCATCTCCGCGCGTCAGCATTTGCATCTGCACTTCCATTCTTTATGGAACTTCATTAGTCATCCAGCATTCACATATGCAAGTCAAGGTCCAGTATCAATCCCGAAGATTTCCAAGACCATCGATCGCCCAGTCAGGGGGAATCTTCCGCAAGATGGTGGGTTTACCCCACGATTTTCAAGAGCTTCAAAGCAGTCATCAACCCAGTCAGGGGCAATCTTCTGCAATTGTGGGTTTCTCCCACAAAATTTGAAGTTATTCAAAGCAAGATTCAGCCCAGTCAGGGGCATCTTTTTTCAAGACCGTGGGTACTTCCCATGGCGTGTTTCAACCTCGTGGTTGATCAGATATGCAAATCAACATTCAGCCCAGTCTGGGGCATACCTTTCAAGACCGTGGGCATTCCCACTAAGCTGTTCAAACTTTTGTTGAGCAAATCCAAGAAGTTCAGTGCAAGATCCAACCCGAGCAAGGGCATCTTCAGCAAGTCCGTCAGCGTTCATCATGAAGTTGTTCAACCTTTTGTTGGGCAAGACAAGACATCAAGACAAATTCAGCCCAGTCAGGGGCATCCTCTTCAGAATTCATGGGCGTAACCATGGAATCATTTCAGCAAAACTATGATCTCCAAACAAGACGGTGGGCGTACCCCGTTGACTCATTTCAATTCAATCTTCTTCTCAGGGGTTCCCCAATGAGTTGTACCCAGCAAGCGTGACCATTGTCAATTGCCTTACTATCATCCTTTTGGTGATAGTCGAACTTCGTCAGTTCACCCTAGCCTGCATCCTTTTGATGTTGGTAAACTTCAAATCTGTGTCGTTCTATCATTCTTTTGGTGATAGCAACCTGTGTGTGTGAGTTTCGCTCCGTCATCCTTTTGGTGGTGGGTCTGGCATTTCGTCGATGTCAGATTGCGCGATATTCCTTTTATGTTTTCGCTCCGTCATCCTTTTGGTGGTGGGTCTGGCATTTCGTCGATGTCAGATTGCGCGATGTTTTCTTTTATGTTTTCGCTCTACCATCCTTTTGGTGGTAGGTCTGATACTTCGTCGGTATCAGATTGCGCGATGTTTTCTTTTGTGTTTTCGCTCTACCATCCTTTTGGTGGTAGGTCTGATACTTCGTCGGTATCAGATTGCGCGATGTTTCGTTTGTGTTTTCGCTCTACCATCCTTTTGTTGGTAGGTCTGATACTTCGTCGGTATCAGATTGCGCGATGTTTTGTTTGTGTTTTCGCTCTACCATCCTTTTGGTGGTAGGTCTGATACTTCATCGGTATCAGATTGTGCGATGTTTTGTTTTATGTTTTCGCTCTATCATCCTTTTGGTGGTAGGTCTGGTATTTCGTCGATATCAGATTGCGCGATGTTTTGTTTGTGTTTTCACTCTACCATCCTTTTGTTGGTAGGTCTGGTATTTCGTCGGTATCAGATTGCGCGATGTTTTGTTTGTGTTTTCGCTCTACCATCCTTTTGGTGGTAAGTCTGATACTTCGTCGGTATCAGATTGTGCGATGTTTTGTTTTTGTTTTCGCTCTACCATCCTTTTATTGGTAGGTCTGGTATTTCGTCGATATCAGATTGCGCGATGTTTTGTTTGTGTTTTCGCTCTACCATCCTTTTGTTGGTAGGTCTGGTATTTCGTCGGTATCAGATTGCGCGATGTTTTGTTTGTGTTTTCGCTCTACCATCCTTTTGGTGGTAGGTCTGATACTTCGTCGGTATCAGATTGTGCGATGTTTTGTTTTTGTTTTCGCTCTACCATCCTTTTGTTGGTAGGTCTGATACTTCGTCGGTATCAGATTGCGCGGTGTTTTGTTTGTGTTTTCGCTCTACCATCCTTTTGGTGGTAGGTCTGATACTTCGTCGGTATCAGATTGTGTGATGTTTTGTTTTATGTTTTCGCTCTATCATCCTTTTGGTGGTAGGTCTGGTATTTCGTCGGTATCAGATAGTGCGGTGTTTTGGTTTGTGTTTTCGCTCTACCATCCTTTTGGTGGTAGGTCTGGTATTTCGTCGATATCAGATTGTGCGGTGTTTTTCTTTGGTGTTTTCGCTCTACCATCCTTTTGGTGGTAGGTCTGGTATTTCGTCGATATCAGATAGTGCGATATTTTTCTTTGGTGTTTTCGCTCTGTCATCCTTTTGGTGGTAGGTCTGGTATTTCGTCGATATCAGATTGTGCGGTGTTTTGGTTTGTGTTTTTGCTCTACCATCCTTTTGGTGGTAGGTCTGGTATTTCGTCGATATCAGATTGTGCGATATTTTTCTTTGGTGTTTTCGCTCTACCATCCTTTTGGTGGTAGGTCTGGTATTTCGTCGATATCAGATTGTGCGGTGTTTTGGTTTGTGTTTTCGCTCTACCATCCTTTTGGTGGTAGGTCTGGTATTTCGTCGATATCAGATTGCGCGATATTTTTCTTTGGTGTTTTCGCTCCGTCATCCTTTTGGTGAGGGTCTATCATGGTCATTAATGATAGATTGTGCGATATTGTTTGGCGTGTGTTTCGCTCCGTCATCCTTTTGGTGGGGGGGTCTATCATGGTCATTAATGATAGATTGTGCGATTTATTTTGTGTTTCGCTCCGTCATCCTTTTGGTGAGGGGTCTATCACGGTCATTAATGATAGATTGTGCGATGTGTTTATTTGTGTTTCGCTCCGTCATCCTTTTGGTGAGGGGTCTATCACGGTCATTAATGATAGATTGTGCGATGTGTTTATTTGTGTTTCGCTCCGTCATCCTTTTGGTGGGGGGTCTATCATGGTCATTAATGATAGATTGTGCGATGTGTTTATTTGTGTTTCGCTCCGTCATCTTTTGGTGGGGGGGCTGTCATAGTCATTAATGTCAGATTGTGCGATTGTGTTGCTCTACCATCATTTTAATGGTAGTAGCCGTGTGTGTTTCATACCATCATCCTTTTGGTGATGGCGACCTTTTTTCCAGTTGCTTACAGTTTGCTCAGAGGTTTACATCATCCAGTATTTTCAATTCTCAAGCACCTCTCTTTCTTTCGGACAAATTCAGGGTCTTTTTATATCTAATGGACTTCTACCTCAGGAATGTGAACACCAATGCAGTTCATCTTCCTAGGTTTAAGCCCTTTAGATAGGGGCATCTGTCATACCCTAAATTTGTCCTACCCATTTTTCAATTATTTTCACTGTTCGACTTTGTTTTATATTTTACGTTGTCTGATTTGTTTCTTGTTATTTAGACACATGTCCGCTCGCAATGGGTCTATTTTTAGAAATCTATCTTCATGACCCATTAAGGCGTGACACGTGGCCTAACAACCTCTTTGTGAATATTATTTTTTTAAACTTTGTCTTTCTTAAAATTTACTAATTATATATATATTTTTTATATTTGTTCTATTTGTTTTCTTTTAAAAAAATTTCAATCTTTTTTATTTTTCTTTTAATACTCATGTAATTAATATTATTAACTTTTATTTTATTTTTGTTAATTAATATTGCATTTATTAATTCATGTTATTAGGATTTGGTTTAATATTAACTAATTAATTAGATTGTAAAAAAGGAGAACAAGCGGAGGGTACAGGATTGGAGTGGACAGGCCCATACGGTTGGTGGCCCGTTAGGTTTCCATTTCCCACTCCATTTAAGGAGAGTTTTTTTTCCAGAGTAATGGGGGGAGAGGATACTGTTCATGACCTTGAAGAAAAACCTAAAGCGGCCGCCCCTTTCTATCTTCCCCTCTGAATCATCGCCATTCCATAGCTAAAACCTTCTACTTCTCACCCTCAAAACGACTTTGACCCAGCCGTCGCGAACAACAAAACCCATGTTGAACCCCTTAGATTCTACATCTGAACATCTTCATCATTTTTTTCATCGCCGAAACTTTCATCACAACCACCATCGAATCATCCAAATGTGATACGATTCACTGCCGTGAAATAGCCACGACATTACACCAATAACAACTCGAAGCGGAGATCCAAGCCATGGACGCGATAAGAAATTTTGACATGACGGCTTGCGCGACACAGCTTCATTAATGTCACGATCAACGGCGGCATCAACTCGACTTTGTAACAAAGTAGCATCTCAACGGGGAGTTCGTCAGCTCGATACTGATAGCAATGACAAGGAAGGGCTTAGTTCAGTGACGACATCGACTTGTGCGGTAATCGTTGTTTCTGATTTAACCCATAATATGTTTATAGTTGATTGCCTTTGCAATTCATGTCACGAATCCCTTGAGACAGATTTTGTATTGCTGAGCTTGTTTTGGGTCATTTTGGAATTCTTTTTTCGTTCCTATTAAATTACTGTCACTACGGTGTTTACGGAATGGTTGGCGTGATCGTGTTTCTGTTGGAAGAAAACATGTTGGTATAGTCTGGTTTAAGGTTTGGTTCACTGCTTCATGATATTGGTGGTCGTACCTAAGATTTAGGTGAGCATTTCACATAATTAATGTCTGTCATGTTACATGCTAGTACATTGTTGTTGTGTAATATGTTCGCTTTGACGTAAAATACACTGTTTGCTGATGAGGGTGCTGTCAATAGATTGATTTTTAGGTTTTAGTTTATGAGATCCCGATGATACTGATGCAGTTTGTTCTGATATTCTGTGGACATAATTGTATTTCTACTATTTGGAAATGTGCTACTGCGGTAATGTTTTGGAGTTAGCGATTTGGTATGAGGTTTATGTGCATTATTTGTTTGCAAGTTTTTGTTTCAAAGATAGGTAAGCAGGTAGCAGTGATTGTGAATATATTTTCATCTCTATCCAGTTGGAATCAGGGTGGTGTTTGTTTATTTTTTTTCAATAATCCATTTGAGTTCGTTAATTATTTATCAGTGTTTGAGAAGTCGTTGGCCATAGGTTTTCAGTATTGTGTAATACTTGGTGCTGTTTGGTTAGAATTCATATGACTGAGATAGGTATCAACTCCATAATACTTTATTGCTGGTGCTGTTCCATGTCATAGTATCCATACATATCGCCACGAATCTCTGTCATCTTATTTAAACATGATATCAAATTATCAATGTCAAGTATATATCCTGTTTTATATTTGAAGTGAAGCAGGGTAACCTTACGAATGGCAGCAATCTTACGAGAGGATATCCTATTTTACATTTGAAGTGAAGCAGGGGAACCTTACGGATGGCGGCAATCTCGCGAAGGGATATTCTGTTGATCTGTTTATATTCTGTTTTTTTATTTTTTCTGTGCAGATTACAAAGTCGCCGCAATTCGCCGTGAACACTAAAGCTACGACTAGCTAGGATGTGACATCCCCAGCTAACATGGCTTTCTTCAGCGGCATAGTAACAATTTTCCGAAGTAGCAACAATAAGGCATCAGGAAGCAACAAGAACCTGTCGCGACTTCCTCAAATATCGACAACAGAAACACAGACTCAAGGCGTATAGAGCAATGGTTGAGTTCACCAGCAGTTGAAGCACATCCTGATAAGGCTGAGTAGTGGCGGTCCGAATTCGACCATAATGTGTGTAGGGGTGACTCTTTTGAGAACCACAGCTATTGACATCAACGCCGACACATTCAGCTCAACAACTCTTCAGCTCACGGCGATGACTCGGCGACAACAACACTTCAACAACAACTTTGAGGCAGCTGCGGCGACATGATTTATGGAGACATGGTTCATGGAGATAGATGAGCGAGAACGGGTTTGGTATTCGTTTAACTTTTTCTTCGTTTCGTTTTGAATAGTTTTGCTGTTTTGCTTTGGGTGTGTTTTCATTTAGGTACAGGCTGAGAGGTGACTAGCGATGTTGGTTCGTTTCAATCTCAACACGACGACACCAGATCCATATAACTCTCAATATTTCCACAACAGCAACAACTTACATCATCCTTCAATGCCAACTACTGACTCACGCCAGCAATTTTGCTCTAGCTTTTCCGCGGATATAGCCCTGGTGGCGTACCTCCTAATGAGGAGCTCCAAGCAACGAATGCGGCATCAGCTCCAACCATTCGGTGTCATTAAGATGACTCAATATGATAGTAGTGTTTTTGTCAATATAATCCACTGTCTTGATGTTGCAACAGGATGTTTTGTGGTAACAGTTTTTTTTAGCAGCAATGGTCGCAGCAAGCAAGTTTGAGTGCAGGTTCTGGTGCCGACATTGTGATGGTGCAGCAAGAGCTTGAAGCATTATTCCGCTACTTTCAGTTTCCAACTCGCCATCCACAGCTGCGACGATCTCTTACGACATCAACTCAATAGTCTCGTATGCGTGTCGAGTGGTGTTTATCCTTTTGAAACGATGTCTCTATTTTGATCGTGGGTAATATCTTTGCGTATTGGATGATTTACTATTTGTGATTTTTGATATTGTCTCAGTTATGTTACTTAAGTGTCGGGATAAAGTTCTGGTTTTTATTTTGGCTTTCCCTGTCAATATTTTAAATAATGCGGTGAATGTATGAAATTACTATGATATGTTTTTTTCCATGAGAAAGTGTGATAGTTTTTGCTTATATATGGTACTGTCAAAACTCTAAATAGGTATTACTTATTGAGCTAAAGCGAGAATACTGAATCCACGCGGAGGCTTGTGTAATCATACTGTTTTTTTTTTCCAGAAGATCATACTGTTATTACTAGCTACTGATATGAACATTAGTATTTGTTTTTTTGGTTATTAGATTAGCAAATGCATGTTGTTATGATTTTAATGATTTAGTCTTGATTAACAAATTCATTATGTTATTATGTTATGATTTTAACGCTTAAACCTTGGTTCATGTTATGTTAGCACAGTAGGTGAAGTGAGCAAGCATCACGGTTAATGCTGATACCCAGCACAGGGAATATTATGGTTTACTTTATATTTGTTATTATTTTCTTAAATTAAATCATTTTTAAAATTAAGAATTCTTCTAACCTTAAATTCATTTTTAATACAAACTATTCTCTTAATTAAATCACTTTCAAAATATGATTTTGTTTCTTAATCCTATTTCAACTATGTTTTTAACACTAAAATCATTTTCTAATTAAATCACGAAAATTAAACTCTTAAGGTCTAGCACCTCTTGGGTTTTTGAGTAATTATTATTGGGGCGTACGCCTTGGATAATATTGTTCGTTTTTCGTTATGCTCTTAATTATTTGAACAAAAATATATCATAGGAGTCTAGCACTCTTTGTGATATTTTCATTGTTTATTCAAACAATATTTCTTAAATTAAATCAAAACCATCCTCAAAACTAATATTTTTTCTAATCTTTATCCAACTTATTTTTATCAAATCACGAAACAAATTAAATCTTTGAAGTCTAGCACTTCTTGGATTTTTGGATGATCATTATTGAGGTGCACACCTTAAGTAATGTATTATTCGACTTTTCGTTTTTTAAAAAAATACGCTCTTTTGGACAAAGAAATATCATAGGAATCAAGCATTCTGTGTGATATTTCTATCGTTCATTCAAATATTTTCCAAATGAAAAAGGTGTCGTCGAGATCTAGCATTTCGATAATACCCCAATTAATTGGTTGTAAGGCCTACGTCTCATTTATCAAATAATTGTCATTTCTTTTCAAAATCCAATATCGTATTCTCACCACAATCCTTTTTCATACCCTCGATTCAATTAATCCAAAATATCTTTCTCGACCGAAAGAAGAAGGTACTTGGGATCTAGCATTCCTTGTGTCTTCGAGTGAATAATTCTCGAGGCACGCTCTTGAGTTTGTTATTCACTCAACCTTTTGACTCTTTCAAATTCAATCATTTTCAAACATTCTCCTAAGTCGAATGCTCGTTCGCATTCGCAACCTTCGACACTTCGCACACACATTCACAACTCCTCGTGGTTTCGATATTAGGAGCACCCTCAGGGACTAATATCGTTTCACACAACCTTAACCCTTGACACGTCGTCAAGCCGGTTCCATCTTCAATCAAATCTTCGACACGTCGTCGAACCAGTTCAAACAGCTTCCTTTTGGCCTCGCATGCCATTTTTCGATTCGATCCTTTCGCAATCATTTTTAAAACTTACGAAAGAGAGATATTCTTAGAATCTAGCATTCTTTGAATATTTGAATGAGTAACTCTTGAGGCGCGCCCTTGAGTTGTTATTAGTTCATTCTTTCAATTTCAAAACATCCAACTTTTTATCTCCAACCTATTCAGTCAATTCACGAAAGAACTGAGTTCTTGGAATCTCACATTCTTTGAATTCTTGAGTGACAAGCTCTCGAGGCACGCTCTTGGGTTGCTTGTCAGTCACCCTTTCGTCTCAAACTCAAACTTCCAACCCCTTCAACCTCATCTTTTCGTGGTTGTTACCACGAACTACGGACGCCCTGATTCTTTATTCATTCTTGAATATAAGATACGTAGGCACAAGATTGCGATGATCTTGGCGAGCACAATCCCCTCCATCTTCCATTTTCCCCATCCATTCCCGTAGTCGAACTACGACGCTCTGATTTCTCATTCTCGTCCGAATGAGCATACGTAGGCACAAGGGCCCCAATCCTTGGTGAGCACCCTATCTTCTAACCACCCATCTCTCCTTAGCGTCTTTAACCTTTTAACCTACCAATTCTACCTTTAACAACGAGAAGAAAACAAGTAAACCTAAACAACACTCCCCGCGATTACCTTAAGAGGTTCCCGTCGAGTACGACGGACGTGAGGGGTGCTAATACCTTCCCCTCACGTAACCGACTCCCGAACCCGGAACTTGGTTGCGACAGCCCTGTTCCTATCCTTTCGTTTTAAGAGGTTTTCTCGATATTTTCCTCTCCCGTTTATTCGGGAAAAATAAAGTTCGGTGGCGACTCTGTCGAACCGCATTTCCGCGCCTTTCGCGCGAGGGTCGTATTTTCGAATGATTTTTTTTTTCGAGGTGCGACAAGTATCTAAAGAGGAGTTATTCATCATGTTCTGTGCTTCTCAGGGACGTACAGTAAATGCAGTGCCTTTCATGATGAGATCTTTTAAACGCCTCACGCAGGAATCACAGACACCTATTCTTATAGGAGGCCTCGTGACAATGATTGCCCACGAGCTTGGCCTTAGATTCCACTTAAATGCCAACACTCGTTTTGGCACCATCCGACCCATGAACATACAATTCTGCTTTAACAGACGCATTTTAGGAACTATGGGACCTGGACCGTATGAGTACCTCATTAACGAAAAACCAGTACAGCTATTCACACTGCCTGATCATCTGATGACAAGTATCCACAACAAGGACAACTGGCTCTATGAATTGGATGAGCCTATGGGACCTCCTTCACCACAGTCAACACCACAGAACTATATGTATGACAGTGACCACATCTCTGAGGCACACGACTATATGTACTATGAGGATGCTGTATCCGAAGCTGAAGTAGACCCTACGACTCCTCCGCACTACAACACTTATCCTGAGCCTATCCCTGAGGAGACCACCGACAAAATGGATACCGTTTTACTCCGATTGGACGACGTTGATGCAGCTCTGACTAATGTAAAAGCCGACATCGCAAGCATGCACAGCGAACTGGTAGGCTTCATGGATTTAGTCTGTGACCAGCTCGATTACTACGCACGGAAGTTCGATGAGTTGAAGACACGAAAAGATTAGTTACTAGTTCTTAGCAGTAGTTTCAATTTAGTTTAGTCTAGTTTAGTTTCACTTAATCATTTGGATTTTTCGCATTGTTAGTTTTCTTTATGTACTACATACAATCATTTCAATTTTATGTTATTTCAATTCTAGTTTTTATTCAATTATTCTGTTTTCGCATTATTCGTTATTTGTTGGCTGTTATATTACATCACCGTATCAATACTAAGCCTTAAAGTCACTACGAGAAAGCCCTCAGAGCAAAATTCTGCGTACTGCAGATTTTGCTACTGTGACGACCGTCACAGAACCCTGACGAGCGTCACGCGGGTGACGACCGTCACACATACGTGACGACCGTCACGAATTCAAAAAATGATATCTGATATAACAGGGTTCGTGTTCTCTCCCACTACCCCCATTACCACTTCCAATCATCAGAACTCCTACCCCACTACAAATTTTCGTCCTCCCCACATTGCACCATATATTTCAACTCCAATCTCAACCTTCAAACCACACTTCTGTTAGTTTCTTCCCACTCTGCAGAAAAACCCCAATCTTCAGAAACCTCTCAATCTTCCAACAATGGCAAGAAATGCAGAAACCCCAGATATCAGCAACATCATCTTCAGTGACGGAGACTTAGGCGAGAGACAGCAAACAAACTACATCGCATTTCATCAGAGGTCGCTCTAGCCGACTCATTATCCACACATTCCTTCGCTTACGAAGCTCAGACTCCTTGAAGGCGTAACCTGGATGCTTCAAAGATCAGGCATCTGGAACCTCTGCACCAACCCACTGCCAACATACGAACAACTCATTCTCGAGTTCTTGAGTTCGTTTACTTATGCCACATCCAGCGGCGAACTTAGCCAGCACTCAGGTGCCGCATGCTTCCGGATGTTCGGCACAAACTATCAGCTGCACCAAAACCAGATTGTCGGCTTCCTACAGCTACCTCGTGGCGACAACGCTCACCGCCGCATCACCGATCAGTTCCAGCACGAAGCTTTCGCGCTGTGGTATCAGTTGACCGGCATCAATGTCGATGGTTGGGACTCCCTGCACGCCACGCATATCCATAACCCAACCATCCGGTACTTTCACAGAGCGTTGAGCAACATAATTTTCGCCAGAGACAGCAACCACAAAGTGAACTCCAAAGAGCTCTTCTTCCTTCATTGCGTCTTCAACAACGAACCTGTCAACGCCACTCCGTTTCTGCTGGCTCACATTCAGGCCAATTGCAACCGTGGCTTGAAGCCATTCTACTTTGGCAGGATTGTCACTGCTATTGCACTTGGGCTGAACCTTGGCGACCGCCTCCAGCACCTCCATTCCATCCCCTCGGTGTTCCTTGACACCGACCACTGCAGAGCCTCTCATCTTATCCGCTCCCGAGCTGACGGCAAATACCATCCGGTAGTGCGTGGCAAGATCGTCCGAAGCATCATCCTTCCGTCCCGCACCCGCACACACCCGGAGGATCGTACCAACTGGTTATTTGACCTCATTGCCCCTCCTGCTGCCGCTGTTCCTACTCAGGACCACACCCAAGGTTCTGACGATGAAATCCAAGCTGAGTTGGACAGGTCCGAGCAGCCAGAAGCATCGCAGCCTCCTCCTCCCGAAGGTACATCCTCTCGCCGCCGCCGCCATCATCCAGTGCCAGACTACACAGAAGAGGACCTCCGCCGCTCCCTAGACCAGCAGGCACAGATACTCGTGATGCTGCAGCAGCAGAATCAGCGAGCCGACCAGTTCGAAGCTTGGCACCGGACTCAAATGCAACAACTTCAAACCGGCCAAGCTACTATCACTGAGAACCTGGCGAATCTGACTTTGCAGGTTGAAGGACTCCGAGACACCGTCTACCACACCGGAGCTATGAGTTATGAGGATAGAGTAGCCCTTGCCAGAGCCAGAGGACGCCAGCGTGGACGTGACAGAGGCCGTGACTAGATTTCCATTTTTCCTTATTTGTTTACTATATTTCCAGTTTATTTGTACTTTCATTTCAGTTGTATCTCCCTCTCGCATGCTTCAAAATCAGTGGGGACACTGATTGAGATAGTGTAGGAGCAGAGCCTTTATTTCCATTCCACTGTACTCTGAATTTCGTAATTTCTATTTAAACATTTTCTATTTTTAGCAAATAAAGCTCGTTTATATATCTTTTTCCCGTTACGCAAACATCCCCACATTATTCAACGTAAACAAAAATTTTCGTTCGTCCCTCAAAAGCAAAAGCATCACGAGAATGCAACCGAGTTCAAAACAAGTTTTGAAACTCCGAGGAAACGACAGTTCTAACAAAACCAGTACCGTCCTGACACCTTAGATCTCCGGTTTATGCGAGTCGGTTTCACTACCTACGCGTACCAAAGTCTCAAGTATCTACGCAAACTCAACCCCAAGTAGTTTATACTAGTAGTCAGCACCATCCTAAAGCACTTCTAAGCGAGCGACCGATGCAAATAAGTGTATGATCTCCAAAAAGATGAAAAATCATGAAAAGAGAGCTAAATAACCCAAAAATATAAGACACGTTTCCTTCTAAGTTAGGTGCTCCTCATCCGAGCATTTAGCCCAATGACACGAAAACTCATTGAAAAATCAATGACATAAGCTTATGATCAATGAAGAAGATCAAAAACAAGAAATGAGATCATATTCACTAACAGGTCGACTTGCCATGAAAGTGTATGGACAACGAGCTTAATGTGATTGCGCTAGAACAAACAGGGTGAACTTGCCGCGAGAACCTTGACGCCGAGCTACAATAGCATGATTGGGACCGGTTTGCATAAAAAGGAGACCTCCGAAGACTTGTAGTCCAGTGTCGTCATGGTACTCGTTTTGTTCCTACCAAGAATCCCGGTTTTTCCCGACTTTTGCGAACGAAGAAGCTGCCTCGCGCTTGCCGACCTTTTCACGTTTTACTTGAGGACAAGCAAAGATTCAAGCTTAGGGGAGTTTGATAACACGAAATCGTATATATATTTTGATGCATAATTCAACTAAAGTCTAACCGTTTTCGATCCGATTTCGGGTTATTTCCGTGTTATTTGTCTGATGTTTTGCAGGTATTCAACGATCACGTCTAAACAAGGCAACATGAAGAAAAGAAGCAATCTCAGATGAAATATGGACGAAAAAGGAGTGAAAACATAATGAAAAGCGCAGGAAGCTGTTTTTGCTGATGTGACGACCGTCACAGCTTCATGACGACCGTCACACGGGTGACGACCGTCACACCTTGTGACGACCGTCATGCAGGCAAAAACGCCCCACTTCAATTTCACGTAACAGAAGCAGTTCCAATTCCCACAGAGTGGACCACTACTCCCTAAATTATCTGCCTCAAAGTCCATCATCTTCAATGATAACCGTTGGGATTCCACTTCTATAAAAGGGGAAGCAGGGGACTTCATAAAGGGTGCTGCATTCATACCACGAAGTGCTGTCAAATTTATTTCCAGAGCATATTTTCCAATTTTATATTCTTATTCGTTTCTCTTTATTTCTTCTGTATTCCATTTTCATTCTTCTGTAATTTCTACTTTCATTGTACGATCAAATTGGCATAGAGATCAGAATCCTGCCAACATCTGTGGAGGATCTGCCCAAAGGCCAATTGGAATATTTACAGGTTTCTCATTTCAATCGATTCCAGTTTTATTATAATGCAAATTATTATTTATTGCTTTTATTTATGTTTTATCTTTCCCAAATCAATGTCTAGCTAAACTTAGGTAATCGATATGTAGTAATAATTCGAATGGGATTTGATAACAACTGGTTGAAAAACTTTCTTTTCAAAAAAGTAATTTATGGTCTGAGTGTTTAAAATTGATTCACTGAATAAACTTCGTCGCGAAAGCGAGAACTTATTTAAAAGTAGTTTTGCCACGAAAGTGGAAAATTAATTAAGATGCGAACCAACAAGCGAAAGCTGCGGTAAGGTCAGATAGTAAACACTAGTCATTCGTTTTAATAACAGCGAAAGCACTTTAAAATGAATTAGAACTTATAGATTTCCAAAAAATGATTTTAACCCCGAACGGGATACGAAAGTGTACGTTTGGCCCTTAGGATTATGATTAGCGTCAATAACCATCGTGAGGCGAGAGTATTCAAATCTCCATTTTCTGCTTAAATAAACTTTGAAAATTATTTCATACACCAGTAACTTGTCAAATCCCTGAAGAACACAATCACTGCATATCAATTCAATCATTTATAATCTAAGTAGCATTCTTAGTTCCCTTTTAGTGACAATCTTATTCCCTTAAACATATTCTACCTAGCTAAACATAGTAACTCCTGAGAACACTAGTTTGATTACGAGTCCCTGTGGGATCGATATCTATTATTACTACGCGATAGACTGTGCACTTGCAGTTAGTTTATATTAGACATAGAAAGTCGCGATCAGATACGGCATCCTATGCCTACGTACTTTCATACATCATGAAAGATCAGAGCAAACGTAGTTCGGGCTACGGAAGACATAAGCTTGTCTGATTGTTTTGATTACCTTCAAAAAGGGTTTTTCTTGATTAAGAGTCCAAGCGGACAAAATGACACTTTGATGTTTGTTTTGAATCTTTTACGAAAGAAGTGTTTTTTTAGTTTGATTGCAATCTCTGACGCACTAGAGACTATGATTTGAGAGTGACTACGTCGCGTATCACGCAAAGGGTGCCACACTAAGCAGCCAGACTACTGGAAGGAAGCTCTCCAGCAACCCTTTCTCAAATGGCTTAAGGCTTGTAACGTACGACATCGATTAACCTTATTACTATGTTTTTGAGTTGTTTTGAGATAAGAAGAGAAAGAAGCTCTAAAAAGCCTAGGGTTGAAAAGGGAATAAAAACTAACATAATGTTGTCATGCATGGATAAGAATCCTTATGTCTGTCATAATTTCCTCCTGCACAGAGGAAATCAGAGATCCTAGGGGATAAACGGAAAAGAAAGCAAGCAAATACAGTAAAATGCATGCAATGCAGCAATACAAGCGAGGCAAGGGAGTCCCACTCAACCTCGAACCTGGGAAAACAACAGGAAAAGTGAATCAACATTCACTTCAAACCTAGGGGGCAAGCTATACAAGCCAACAAACAATACAGAAAACAAAACCCAAAGCAGAGGAGGCAGCCCAAGCAGCAGCACCAAACTCCTACAGCAAACAGCACAAGCAACAGCTCTGACAGCAACAGCTGATTAAACAGCAAAAAGTTGACAGCAACAACCTTCATCTTCATGAATAGCCCACCCTCAAGTTTCAACAAACTTCAATCTTCAACAAGCACCAAGCTTCAACAAGCTTCAGACTTCAATAAGCAACCAACTCAAACCTTAGCCAACTTCAACCAGTAAACAGCTTCAACAAGCAGCAAAACCCTAGCTTCAACAAGCAACCAGCTTCAACAAGCAACACTCCTAGCTTCTACAAGCTTCTAGCTTCAACAAGCACAAACCCTACTTTCAACAAGCAACCAGCTTCAACAAGCACAAACTCCTAGCTTCAACAAGCACAAACTTCATTCTCAGCAAGCTTCAACAAGCACCAAACTTTCTCTTTACCAAGCTTCAACAAGCACCTCCAAGGGAGAATCATTCAACAAAATCAGGTTGAAGTGTTAAGGAACTCAATGACAACCAAGGGAAGCCACTGAGAACTTAACATTATAGAAGAGTGGCATCCTCAAAGTTCTACTCTTGAAGCATGCCACTCATCCCTCCAAAGGAGAGATGTGACTTCTTTAAGAGGAATTTATGTCATTGGATTGAATGGAGATGAACAATATACTCCATGTTTGAAGAAAGAAGAAAAACTAGTCTAATGCTCTCCCTAAAACCCTAGTTCTCCTAAGCTCCTGACAAGCACCCACAAGCTGAGAAAATCTTCACATTCAAGCTCTTTCAAGCTCTACAAGGCATCTTCAATTGGTTTTCATCTTCATCCAAGCACAAGAGCACCACCATCCTAATCTAAAGGGAACTATTGAGTTAAACTAGTCAAGTTAGTTCATTAGAAACACCTAGAAGTTAGTCCTAAAACTAATTCTAATTAAAATACCAAAAGTGATTGTAAAATCCTACAAAAATTACTAAGGGTTCCTAAACCTCTTAAGAATATGCCATACCATAACCAGGGGGTTAACCATTCATTTAAGCCTAAAACTATGCCCTAAACCTAAGGGTACTATCTTAAAACCCTAAATCTACACCACCTACAGTTTAATGTTCAAAACAACCTAAAACTCTCTCACAAAAATGTGAGAAAATTACTAGGGGTACATACATATCTAAGCTAACTAGCCCAAAAAGAATCACTTCAAAATCATACACCAAACACCCATACTAAAATCAGCAAGATCATGCATCAACCACATTCAAAATAAAAGCACTTAAACTACAAAAATGCAATTAAAATATAAAATGCATGAATTAGTCATTTTTTAATCCTATAAAATTCTAGACTCTTTAAGGAGTCAGGGGAAAAAATCTAACCTAAAAAGACTAATTTTCCTAATTATTATGAATTAATTCCTAAACTATATGAAAATGCAAAAATAAAAGAAATATGAGGAAAATAGAGAAAAGCGCGTGACAATTAGCAATTCTACGAAGTTATTATCCATGCTGGGCCCAGAATGGGGGTGTGTATATCAAACTATCACTAAGCCCAACCCAAACTAAAACAAATCAGAAAAAGAAAAGGAAAATGAAAAAACGTTTGTGGCAAATAACAAGTTTTCTACGTTGTAATTCACCAATGGGCCTAAAGGGGAGTGTACATAGCAAGACAACACTAAGGCCCATCCACTCTGATTAAATGAAACGGTGAGTTTCATCAAACTCACTTCTTCAGAAATTGAAACGCAAACGTGGCCTTTGGATTTGGTTCTCAGTCAAGGGTCAAACACGATCTAACGGGTTGGGAGTCGTCTTCTCCAAATGAATTGAATTTGAGAGGGAAACTCAGACGGTGGCCTGAGCTTTGCGCCACCGTCTTCTCCGGCGTGGAATATCCAAAAGCGCATCAATTCTTGCAACTAAACACCCTATCTTACTCAAAATCATCCCCTGAGTTCAAAAATGATCTCCAATTTTATTGATTCATCCTCTAAAACCAAACCCGATCAAATGTTCAGAAATTCACCCCAATCTTGATAGTCACGATTCTTAAAATTACGGATCCTAAACTCATCTACACCTCTCAGAAATCAATTCTAACCATCTAAACATCATTACAACCTCAAGGATCAAGAGATATGAGCTTCAACAGAAATGGTGATGCACCTATTTTGGTCTCTAATCACTCCAATTTTGGACTGAAATCCATCCTAGCCTCAATACTAACCTAACCATATGATCATTTCTAAGCAATTCCCCATAAATTATGCTGAAAACTGAAAGTTGCAAACCTGGTAAAAATGGATGAACAGGTGATTGTTTTGCTTGATTCAGCCCTCAATCTTCTCCAGATTCATTCAAGAACCACTCCTAAAGCTTTTCCAATGATCAATTTGCTTTGAAATCCTCTTAATCTCCAATCACGATTTCTGATGCAGCTTGAGAAATTTTAATGGCTTGCTCTGGTTCCTTGCTCAATTCCTCCCAAAAAATGATCTGAACCAGTTGCAGTGGTTATATAGAATGTGTTGGAAACCTCTAGAAGTTTCTATAATAATCCAAATGAGAATTTCAATTTCTCACATTCTTTGAAAATCTCCTTCACCACAGTCGTGTTTTGCCTTGCTACAGCTCTCAATCTTGCTTGAATTTCTCACCTCATGATATTTTGAATTGAATGGGAATGATATCTTCCTTGTTTTTGATCCCATGGTGTGTGATTGTTATGTTGCTTCCACATGAAGTTACAAAAGGGAACCATGTGTTATTGGCCTCAAATCCAAAAGGTAACAATGTCATTGTCTTTAAAATGCCTTTTCTGATCAATTTGGTATATAACATGGACTTGTTTGGACCCCAATCATTAAATTCCATTTTTTGGCCTTTAAATGACTTATTTTTCTTCCCTTTTAAACCATTTCAAGCAACTTCTTGTTACAAGCCAATCCAATCTCTCATAACCACTTGGTTGCACTCAAAACACCATTTTGAACAATTTTCATGTTGAACAATTTTCCATTTGAAGCTTGCAAGTTGGAGTTATGAACCTATGATCACAAATGACCTATAATCACCAATACCCAAACTACCCCTGGCTTGCAAAGATCATAACTTGAGTTCTACAAATCCTATCAAGGACTTCTAGTACTCTATGGAAATCTAAGATCAAGAGGAACAACACTCATGTTTGTTAAAAGTCCATTTGAAACATCCTTGAAGGGAAAAAGTTGCTTGGAAGTCAAGTGACTTTCACAGATAAATTTCAGTGGCCTCTGAGGACCTGTAATTTGCAAGGACCATAACTTGAGTTCTACAAATCTTGTTGAAGACTTCTAGTACTAAAATTAAAGGTATTGAGATGCTCTACAAGTTTCATGTTGGCCAAAGATCCATTTGAAACTTGTATTTTGACTTATGTGGCTTTGAAGTTGGGCACTAAACAGGGGATTTTACACTGAAACCCTAATTTAGCAACTTCCCACATTCTTGATCCTTCTTTGCTTAATCTTGGAACAACACCACAAATGTATCAACATACCAATACATTAATCCCATGACCTCAAAGTAGGCTTTGATGCTCTTCAATTTGCATAATTGACCTAGGATTGACCCAGATGAAACCCTAGTTGACTGCACCTCAACTGTGGCTCTCATACTTGAATCAATGACTTGTCTCAGCTTCAATAGGGCCCTCTAGGCATCCCATGAGATCCATACACACCTCAAATTCACATTCCATGTTTCACATCCCACTGATGATTCTCAATATTCCTCAAGATAGGATCAAAACCCACATGTAGGCACTCAAACTTCTCAAGACTTCAAATCCTTTCTTGATGGCTTGGATGACTTCTCATACATGGATAACACCTCTTGCTAGGCTCTTCTCTTGATAGACACCCTTGATCCCCTGTTGGATGAGTTATGCTATGATATGCAAATGATTGAACTATGTACATGATGTAACTATGCAAATGAAATGCAATGAAACATAAATCAGGCAAGAAAAGGTTGAGCAAATTTTGGGGTGCAACACATGATACTCCCTATGTTTCCGTTTGAAAACTGCCAGACGTAACATGAACCGTCCGATCACGGGACTTGTTGACTTAGCATTCGCATCGCACGACCTGGGTTCGATCCCGCGAATTAGCCTTTCCTCATGAATGAAAAGCTAAGTTTAATACTCAGTTGGGCTTGCAAAGCCCAATTGGATTTACACATGAAAGCATTACTACCAGCACCCCCCTGGCCAGTTCCCTTGAGTGAAATTTTGGGCTTGTGCGCTTCGCTATTCACACCCCCGTATCACAGGCCCACTGTCGCTACCGCAAAAATAAGGTGCCGGCAAAATAGAAGAGTTGCCACCTTTCATTATTTATCCCTCAGAACGGGAAAGAAAACGATCGGAAAAACCTGACGCAAAGGTATAAGACAAGGTCATCACAACCATTGTCTGGATTCGGGAGTCGGTTACGCAAGGGGAAGGTATTAGCACCCCTCACGTCTATCGTACTCGATGGGATCCACGCTTGTTGTGTTTATCTGACGGGTTTATTTACTATCTACCTATCAAGGCTGGTCTGAAAAGAAAAGAAAATGACTCGGCAAAGCGTTGCACTTTATGCCTACGTATTCCCATCAGAGAATGAGAAATCAGAGTCAACGTAGTTCGGTTAACTACGAGTAACGGATGGGGGAAGGTGGCTCGCCAATACGTCAGTATTGTGCCTACGTACTCTCAACAGGTATGAGAGATCAGAGCTTACATAGTTCGGGATAATACGGATTACGGGAAATCAGATTCATCTATTTTTTCGAGTAGGGTTAACAAAGAGTTCCAGCAGTTTGGCGTATGCAGCTCGACCCTTGGAGACTTAAGCGTTACCGTTTGCGGTAGAACTGGGAGTTAACGAAACTCTTTTCTTCAAAAAAGCTTCCTTTGAATTATGGGCCCACGGGGCAAAAGGTTTGAAGTTTGTTTTCTGTCTTTTACGGAAGAACTGTTTTTTTATGGTTGTCTGTAGTTGGTACAGCACTAGAGACTATGATTTAGGAGCGAATGTGTTGTATAGCGTCCAAAGGACATATACTAAACATCCTAGATGATTGAGAGGAGACCGCTCAATTATCATTTCCTAAGTAGCTTAAGGCTCGTAACGCGCTTGTACTAACTTGCCTTTATTATGTTTTTTACTGTTGTTTTGATATGAGAAGAGAACGAACTCTATGGGGAGACTATCAAGTCCTAATGTTGTCATGCCAAGGATTCATCCTATGGTTGAGGTTTGAAACAGGGAACTCCTAGAAGTTATCATGCATAGGTTTCAACCTAAAGTTCTAATCATCACTTCCTTATCAAAGGAAGTGAGATTCCTATGGGATCATGGCAATGGTATACAAAAACAGATAAAGCATCAGCTTAAACAGTATACAGATATACAATAAAGATGCATATGCAATGCAGCAATACAAGCAGAGGGAGGCCCACTCAACCTCTTAGCAATCAAGCAAAGAAAAACAGACAAAACAGACAGGCAGAGGGAGCTCACTCAACCTCTATTATGCAAATACGACAAGTAGAAAAATAAAAACACATAAGCAAGGGGAGGATCACCTCAACCCTTAATGCAAACAAGCAGAGGGAGACTCACTCAACCTCTAAGCAGTCATGCTCCTAGCTTAAACTATTCTAATCATGCATTATCCTAATGCAACAAGTAATTCAATCAATGAATGAGGAAAAGGAATTATGACAAATAATGGATTCAATCCACAAGTAATCACACAAGGCTACTAACCTAAAGAAAGAAATTGGGTGTTGGGAGGCCAGGGTAAGGTCCACAGGAACTTATCCCAAACACTCGACCAACTAAAAGATTTGGGGGAATCCTAAGGGTTTGGCTCCTTCAAGAGATGTGCTACATTCCCCCCACAGGAGGGACTATGCTACCTCAAGAAGGTTCCTAAGAATAAATGAATGAGAGAATCTTATGAGAATGGAGATGAGAAGCAAGGTAAGTTCCACAGGAACTTACCACAGACACTCAACCAACTCCACTTCCTTTAGAGAGAGAGAGGGAGCTTTCATGGACTCAATCCTTTATAATAGTGAAATGTATTCCTCCGCAGGAGGAAACATTGATCATAAGGGGGATTCCAATAAATCAAGGAAAAATTGAAGAGGAAACTACCCCTATAGGAAGAATCATCCACCTATTTAAGCTTCTAAAGAAACCACAAATGATACCTTATAAGGACATCTATCCTAAAGATTCAAGGGTTCTAAAAGGAGGCTTCTATATACTTACCAATCTATCAAGATAGGTATTCATATCCATGATCCAACAAGCTCTCACACAAGAGAAAAGGAACAACACCAAGAATATTGGATGGATGATGGGAAGCAGGAAGGAAACCAAGGGAATCCCTCCTGACACTCAACTAGTCATCAGAGAAAGGCATCCTCAAAGGTTCTACCTCTTGTAAAATTACACACATCCTTCCAAAGGAAAGATGAGGCTTTCACATAGGGACCTTGAATCATAGGATGAGAACGGAAAGCAATCAAAGCAATCCATGTTTATTTGGAAAAAAGAGAGAACAACTAAGCTCTTCCTAAACCCTAATTCCTACTAGCTTCAAGGAAGCTACCAAAAGGGGATCAAAACACCAAATTAATTTCTACAATTAATTCTACAAATGCCTAAACATGTCTATTACATAACCAAAAGAGATTAGAGACTTATTATGTACTAATGGTTACCATTGAAAATCAACTAGGGGAAGTGCTATGTTAGAAGCATCATAAGAACAACCTAAGTATTAAATCTATTTAAAATACTAAAACTACTTCTAAAATCCTATAAATTTTTCTAAGGGATCCTACATGTGCTAGGTACCGATAGTAGAAAAACCAGAGCCTAAAACTATGCTTAAAGGCACTAAAGAAATCACACACCAAAAGTGGTCAAAAGGGAGATCAAGTGGGGAAGCCTATAAAGATCTAGTTCAAAACAGAATCTAAAACTAACTAAAAATTAACCTAAAATTTTTTGGGAGTTCCTTAATATGTCTGTAACAAACCAGCAAAGAATGAAGTCCAAATTCTAGACCAAACTCCATAAAAAAATCGGCAAGAAACTATGCAGTTTTTGGCATTTTATTATCCATTTAAAGGAGAAAAACGAAATCAAATTGAAAATTAAACGAAACTAAAATCCAATTGCGCACAAATATCATATACATAATAAGGATCCTCCAAGAATTTTCTCATATTTTTCTAAGAATTCTTGCTATTTTATATGAATTAAAATCAAACAGCACACAAAACAGAATTTTAATGCAACAATCAAATGGTTAAATTAAATCAGAAAACCAACCTACGGATCGGTGATTTGATCCGGTGATCGTTGATCAAGTGAATTTGCAAAGATCCAAACAATATTAAATGGAAAACTTCAAGATCCACAATAATTCTTGCAAGAAGATGAAGATCGAACACTTCGAATCCGAATTGCTCCGAATAAATGCTTCCAACTTACGCTCCAATATCCAACTTCAATTTGCACGAAAACTGATTACGAAACTTGATCCGATAATGATGATGAGTGGAGGTTTATGCTCAAGATTCCATTGATTTCAATGAAACATCAATGGATCCGATGACAAGGAGCTATGGGTGAGGGTTTGGAGAATGAAGAAATTGAGAGAATTGAAAGAGTGAGAGAGTTCTTGAAAATGAAAAATGAAAATTGTGAGGAGTTTTTTTTTTGGTTTGGAGTAGATCACTTAAGTACTCCTTAGGCTTGGATCCCAAGGTAAGGTTTGGACTTTGGCTTGTGAAAATTGGTTTGGAGCTTAATGGTATGATTTTGGATGTGTAGCTTATTCATGAAGTCACAAATTGGAACACCATGAAACAAGCCCCAAATGAAAATTCTAATAATGCCAAAGTGTTTAGAACTTATTTTCCAATCAAAATGAGCACAAATTTGGCTTGAAATTATTCAATTATCAATTGTTTTGAATTTTTCCCTTTTAATTCATTAAAATGGTCTTTTTGTGAAATTTCTTCAACTAATGCTTGATCTAATCCATATCAATGGACTACTGATACTTTTCTAAGCTAAAAACATCATTTTGAGCAACTCTCATGTTGAACAAAACTCCATTTGAAGCTTGCAAGATGGTGAAATTGACCTATAATTCAAAATGACCTGTAATGTCCAAATACCCGAAATACCCTTGACTTGTCAAAGCCATAACTTGAGTTCTACAAATCCAATCATGGACTTCTAATACTATTTAGAAATCTAAGAGGATAAGGAACAACATTCATGTTGACCAAAAGTTCATAGGAATCATCCTTCTAGGGTAAAAGTGTCATGCAAGTTGGGTAACTTTCAAGCTCCAAATTCACATGCCTCAAATGACTTGTAACTTGTCTGGCTCATAACTTGAGTTCTATAAACCCTATCAAGGACTTCTAGTACTCAAATTAAATATAAGATCATGACCTACAACAATCATGTTGGGGTCAATATGAGATGAAGATCATATCTTGAGTTAAATGGCCCGGCAGTCAAGGTTCAAGCTAGGGGATTTTACACTGTCAAGTCTTAGAAACCCTAGCCTGAAACTTATCAAACTCTTCAATCATGACTAGTTAACCTTGGAATCATACTTAGAATATCTCAATGTATCCATCCATGGTCATATGGCTCTTGAATTAAGTCTCAACCTTCTTCAAATCCTCAGTTGACTTATGGTTGACCCAGTCAAACCCTAGCTGCACCAATCATGGCTGATGCTCTTTAGTCTTGCATAAGGACTTGTATGAGCTCCCACATGAACTTCAACACTTCTCATGAGCTCTCTCAAGACCTAAAGTCCAACTTCATGACCTCAGAATCATCTGATGGCCTCCCTCAACTCTCAAGTTAAGAGGCCTACACACTTGGCTTCAATCACTCTCTCTAAGGATCTTTTAACTTCTCTGACAAGGATATCAACCCTTGAACATCTGAATAACCTTCTTAGCTAGCCTCACAATCTTGTATAGCTCTTGATTGGTAATCATACATCTTGATCTCCTGCATACATGTCAATGAAATGCAAATGATAACGCTAATGTGAATGAAATGAAACATAAGCTAGGTAAAGAAATGTTGGGCAAATTTTGGGGTGCAATAGCTGCCCCTATTCAAACGGCTTAGACCTGACTGGGTGAGAAGCGAACGGATCTCAAACAATCAAGGTAAAAGACGGTTGAATACCAATAAACCTGTAAATTTTTCAACTGCACAAGTACACGGTACTCTGATGGGAACAAATCTTCGAAAACTGAAATAGCAGTTGCACGACAACTAACTGGAGAAATACTGATCTGAACCTCCGTCAGGATGATTCTCTGATTCAACGTAGATCTTTGTCCTCAAATCATCAAGAGATCACCGGTTACACGGTAACTGATGATTTGTCAACCGCACAAGTAAACAGTATTCTGATTCGTAGGAACATCTTCGGAACTGAGCATGACAGTTGCACGACAACTCTGCTGGGGGATTGGTCACACGATAATTGGTGAAGGGTCTAATCTCAAATCTCCGTCAGGATGATCATCTGATTTTGCTGTAGATCTTCGTCCTCAAGTCATCAAGGGGTCACGGGTCACTCGGTAACCGGTGATACATAGCTGGTATTGTCGTCATGCATTCTGCGGCACGGCAGCAGAAGGATTCCTCGGACTCATCAGGTCATCAGGAACTTTTGACGATCTCTGTAATCATGCCATCGGGCATTCAAAGAAATTTTCAGGCATCAGCCGGACTTCATCAGAGAGTCGGAAATAGAATCCTTGGTCAATCATGAACCCAATTAGGATATCCAAACTTCTGCCATTAGGCACTCCGCATCAGTTGAGAGAACTGCTTCGACGTCGCAGCTGGACTTCATCAGTAAGTCTTGGTAGTTTGGCACTACTGCCGTACTTCCATCATTAAGTCTTCAAGGAAATTTCAACTTCCCTGTTGAAAACATGCTGGGGATGACACATCTCCGCTGGGTATTCTGGAGAACTATCAAGTAACTCTGCTTCAGGGATCCAGAGATCATTCTGGATGAATCCACTCTGCTGAGGACTTCAAGAATCATGTTAGACAAACAACTCCGCCGGGGACTTCAAGAATCATCTTGAACCAACAACTCTGCTAGAGATTTCAGGAATCATCATGCGCAAACACTCTACCGAGGACTCTAAGCATCAACTTGAGCAACCAACTCTGGCGGCTTCATTGGGGAATTCAAGAATCATCTTAAGCAATCAACTTCGCTGGAGACTTCAAGAATCATCTTGAGCAAACCATTCTGCGGAGGAACACCTGCAAAACAAGAACGGTAACGACCTAACTCATGTTTCATATGCATATGTTTGACAATGGCGCAATGCTACGCATTTTAGGGTAAATGCTATGCAATCATGCAAAATGCTATGACCCCATCAACAAAATAAATGTTGAAGGGAAAATCCTCCTGTTAAGGAGAAAGAACCACTCTGGTGGAGGAAGGAATCATCCTGCCGAGGAGAAGAAGTCACACTAATCTCAATTGGACTCCGCCTGGGGAAACGAACTTCAGTCGACTGCTGCAGGGGGACAAAGTTCTACGAGAACTTGGACCTGCTCGGCTAGGTATACGACCCACAAACTTCAGAGGGAAACAATGTCAATCACAGAAATAAACTGCGCGGCCTTCACGACTAAACTTTCCTGGAGATAACGACTCCGATGAGGAAAACAGCATCAGTTATTTAACATTCTACTGGGGAAAACCAATCATGGCCCGCACGGCTTCCCAGGACTCGGCTCTCTTGAGGGACTGCAAACTCGGTTGAGGAGGGAAATTAGACGCTGGAATCACTCCTGCCCGCCGGGGAGAGTACAAATCTGTGGGGAATTTCAATTCCACTGGAGACTTCAGTCTGGACTATCGAAAGCTGACCACTTGTGAATAGTCTTCAACGAGAAAACTGCACATTGACCCAGTGCTGGGAATGAACATACGCCTCAGCGCATGACTCAGCTGGGGAGATGATGATCCTGCATAGGATATATCTCATCTGGGAGAATCTTTCTCTGCTTGGAGAGACATATCAATGCTTACAATCCCATGTTCTGACTCCGTGGGGAAACACTGCTGAACTTGCTAGGGAAGAAGGAATCATCCTGATTGGAAAACATGCCACGAAACAAACTCAAGATGGCTTGCCCCAGAATCTTCTGACAACTTCTGACAAACTCTGAAAATCTATGCCAACACAGGGAGGAACGACTCTTTCGCTTTCAGCTTTTGTCTCAGCCTGTGGGATCTCTGTGGGGATGTTCCTTGAAAGGAAATCTGTAATCTCTGCACCCAGATCTGTCTCAGCATCTTGAACCTCGCAAAGGTGCCTCAAGTTAATAACCTTCAGGATAAGGAAGGCTTCGACGCTCTGGGGGTGACCTGCCCCAGTCTTGTCATGACTTTGCCCCTCATGGGCGGATCTGTGGGGAGTAGTGCCCTTGATTGCGAGAGATTCATCAAATCTCGACCTGATTGCCCCGGATTAACGATTTCTGGATGGCTGACTCCCATACTGTGATCATTTGACATAGCTTGCCCCGATTCACCGGAATACTCAGGCGTTCTGCATTCTATCCTGATCAGACTTTCCATTGTGGAAACTTTCCTGCTGTCAAGCGCTTACTCGCTAGTAAAACAAGTTGTTCTGCATAAAAAACATATCAAATGCAATGCATATGGCAGTTTTCAAAATCCATTCCTGTTCACTAGGAAAAATTTTATGACATAAAAATATATGAAATCATTCATCAACATGTCAATACTAAGACAACGCTGTATTGGGAATCCTATCTAGGAGTCAGTTCCGATGTGATCTTTACCGAAGTATGCTTTCGAAACAAACCTATTTCAATTAGGTCTTTTAAAGGTTGTAACGTGGTCAGGCTCATGGTTTAAGAAAGAAAGGATAAAGGCTCAAAAGTCATTTTAACCCACCCATTCTCCTTGATGTTCTCCGATCCTACGTTCAGCTAACTCGACCTTAGCGTTCACCTTTTAAAGGTTGTATGACAGGAGTGACGGTTCAGGAAACCACAAGTTTTTGGAGTGACAGTCATTCGCTTTTCGTCTTTGTTTGGGCACCGGTAGCCATACGATTTCGTTCTTTCTCGAGGATTTTCCTTCGTAATCCTTTTTCGCTTTTCGTTTTTTGTTTTTTCGTTTTCCCCTAACTTTTTCCTAGACTGACTCTTTTGAGTTTCTTCAATTTTGAAGTCCAGCGAGGTACCCTGATTTTTGCCTAAGTCGCTTGCTTTCAAGATTCGACTTAGCAGACTTTTTCTTTTCGATTTTTTTCTTTTTTCTCTTTTTTTTGAACAAATCGTATGGCATCGGCTCATATGACTTGTTAAAGGGATTGTGACTGTTTCACTCCTGATCGGCTAGGTTTAACCATCATGGTTTTTTTTAGGTACAACCTATAGCGATGTGATTGATCCTCGAACGGACACTCCTTGTTGTAATTTGAACGCATGGTCAAATCAACTGACACCTACCCTGCCCCGGGTTAAGATTGAGGGTTTTTTATCTTCAGAAAGAAACTCCTACAACTAGGCTCAAAGGGGTTAACAAGGGATTCTCTTCCTTATATCTCTGGTGTTTGAGAATTGAAACAATGCCTGTACATCATCAACAGGTTTTTTTTGTTCAAAAGCATAGCATCGGAAGCTTACGCATCATTGGATTTCGTCATCCTCCCCAGATTCCACTTAAACAAGCGTTTGAAAATAAAAGAAAGCAATAGAGTGAACATGAATGGATTAGTTCAAAACATGCATATTTATTTAATTATTAATATCAATTGAAAAATAATCATGCTTTACAAACGAAATTTGCAATTCTAACAGGAAAGAAACTACAAATGTAAAGAAATGACATGATAAAATGCAGATCGCCAGCTTCCGGGGAACTGGGCTTTCAGACTTATTTGCTGCTGAGGGGAGCTACCCTTAAAGTCTTCAGACTCAATCAGAAGAACGACTGCTGTGAGGCTGACTCTAATTCGGGCTCTGATAGTTTTGCTGCAACAGAGCGGGAGGTTGTCGATTCTGTATGGCAGAAACAATCCGGAGACGAGGTTTGACCCAGTGAGGATCCTCTCTGTTCAGGGGCTTTCATCCTGGAGCTCGACCCAAGAACATGAAAAAGTTGCGGGCAAGGTGATTCAGACCTCAAAGACCGCGGGATATACTCCTGATCTTTCTCATCTTCAGATGAGATCATGGGAACACCCATCTCTTTTGCATGATAAGGGATGAATATGCCTGATGCTTTCATGCCACCCGACACGAATTCAATTATTCTTGACTCAATCATGTCTTGAACCTTATTCTTAAAACTCTACAGTTCAATATATCGTGCCCCGGTGCTCCAGAGTGGAACTCACAACGGGCGTTCACGTTGTAGTCGGGTGGCAGTTGTCCAGTCATTGGAGCCAACGTTCGAAGTTTAACCAACTAAAGTTGGAGCAGGAGTTGCAACAACCGGTCATAATCCATCGGGATTGGATCAAGGATTCTGTCAGATAGTCTCCTCTTTTGACCCTGCCTTCTGGGGTTGTCTTGCGGAATCGGACGTGGCCGCTGATGGGAAGCGTTCTGAGCTTCATGCTGCGCAGGGGATCTGTTAGGCCTATCATGCCTCAACGCGGGTTCGTCAGATACCCGTGGAGCAAGTATGTCGGCTGCAGCCTCGGGCTTCTGCTCACATTCTCTTCGGAGTATGTTCTTTAGCACTTCCGCCATCAGGCCCACCTGATTCTTCAGCTAGTTATTCTCCTCTTTGAGCTCCTGCATGTCTCTCATGAGCTGCCCCATCTCGCCTTGGACCTCCCTCAGCTCTGCTTGAACCTGTTCCATTGCTCGGATCAACCTGAGACAAACCTGAAATAACCTGTATCAACAGGGGGTTAGAAAAATGGCAAGGTACCTGTCATGCAAATGATTCATGCAGATGCAAACGTGTGTCTGTGCCTTGGGGAGATTTCCCCTGATCCTAGTTTCCGAGACAAATAAAGTCTAACATCCATTCATGGAAAGAAATCCTCATAGATTTATCCGAAAAACCCGCACGGGTAGCGTACTACTGTGATCACATGCAACTGAAGCGACAATCGTGGCTCCAACCAACGGGCCTGGTGGTGATCAGCATATCAATGCATAAAATGTACAAAGAAATACAAAGAAATCAAGTGTTACTACGGGCATGGAAATCCTCTAGTAACTTCTTTGTAGCGGGATGATCAGGATGAGTAAGCAGGCCTTGGATCAGCAAATCCCTCTGCTTGATGGAATCTGGGAGGTTCTCGACAACGTCCCTATAACCACCTTCTTCAGAACGGTTTTCCACTCTACTCCTCTTAGCATCAGCCTGAAGTTGACAATCCATCGGGTTTGCCTTGGTCTCAACCAACCTATTTTGGACATCTCGTCGCAGTGAGGCTTCAGCCTCTATCTTCTTGTCTTTGACTTCCACCTGAGCTTCCAACTGGGCTATTTGCTGCTTCAGTTTTTCTTCTTGCTCCTTGTGGCTAGTCAGAGTGTTGTTCCATAGCTTCTCGTACTAGGTCAACTTCCGGTATGCCTTATCCAGCTCCTGCTTCTTGGTTGTCAATACCCCATGCACTGCCTTCAGGTCCAATCCGAGACGTTCCCTGGAATCATTCTCTTTGGTAAAATTAGCGCCCAGGTGGTTGATCAACTTTGTCTGCTTCTTACAGGTGTGTACGGCTTCGTTCTTTTCTCTTCGGAGTTAAGCGATCTCGTTTTCCAGCTCTTCGTTGGCTTTGACTAGCTCCTCATTCTTAGCCTAAAGCTGCTCATACTTCTGAATTTCAATCATGGTAGGCTCTGGAGGACGGTCCTGCTTGACAGGAGGAAAAGGCATCAAAACTTTTTCTGCTCTGCTATGAATCCAGTCCACGTAAGGAGGGTAAGCCTGATTGTTGCTCTTCCCCAATGAAGTCTTTCCCTTGCGGTGAACGTTATTCCAGGCATGTTCTAATCTAACCAGATCATCTCCTTCTAATGCACCAGTGAGGTACAGAGATTCCTGTACCTCTTCGTCTTTAGGAGGGCCCCTCAAGGCATACCCGAATTGCCTGATAGTGATAGACGGATTGCAGTTGATACAGCCCTTCCTACCCACAAGAGGGACATTAGGAAAGTTCCCACAACTGTAGATGATTTCACTCCCCAGGCGATCTCTATCAAACCAATCAATGTCCTCGGCAGACAAGCTCATCAGACGCTCAGACCACTCTTTCGTCTCTGCAGTCTTTATAAAAGGACCATCCTTCGGTAGATGAGTGACAAACCATCTGTAGAACAGTGAAGCACAATAGGAGACACTTTTACCTCTTCTATTCTCGTTCTTGTAGTGTACCGAATGATATACGTCTCTGAGCAAGGTAGGGATGGGGTTCTTTGAGACGAAGATACGAAGGGCATCCACATCCACAAAATCCGGAATATTGGGGAATAGCATGATACCATATATGCACAGGGCCAAAATGGCTTTGAATGCCACCCATCATTCCTTCTTGGCAAAGTGTCGGGCTTTCTCAGCTAGAAAAGGTAATGGGAACCCCCAGGCTCCATTTCTTCTGACCGTCTTTCCTTTCAACTCAAAAACATCAATATGCAGAGCTGTAGCAATCTTTGCCAGATCTGGCTCCTGATCAATAGGCCAAAAGGGTATCTGAGCAAGAATGGGTATCTCCAATATGACAGAAAACTCTTCCAAAGTGGGGGCCAGCACATAGCTTGGAAATGTGAAGCAACGCAATGATTGATCATAAAACTGAAGCAGAGTCTGGAGTTTGTTCAATTCATACACAGATGGCTTGCACACAACACTGAGCAGCTTCCCATAGGTTCCTCTGAAGTCCCTCATAGCTTCCTTACCAGGCAAAGAAATCAAACTCCTCAGAGTAGTAATGTCTGGAGTAGGGAATTTGTAGGCCAAAGTTCTTCTCACATTGGGCTCCATGATGGACAAAGAACGGACAAGATTGCTAGAATCGAGAGGGAACCGCACACCTGAAACACAAATACGTGTTAGATGCAATGCAATATGAAAATGTAAATGCAAATGCAAAATGCAGCAGGAGATCAAGGGTATTGTGATGTGCTGTGCTGTGCGGTGAAGTGGCAGGTCATAATTTTGCTTTAGCAAGAAAATACCACACTCTGATAATAAAGGTACTGAAACCTACAATACTGATTCGCTGTCAAGAAAACCAGGTTGTCTGAAGGTTACGGTTTCCTGCAATAACCCGACCCCGCTCACAGGTATGGACCTAATCACTGACAAAGGTACGACATCCTATGTGTTCATCAGCGTCACAGACTTTCAAGAAACGATGATACGATACCCAGAAGGTGTGGCATCATCATCTCTTGAAGTGGCCTCACTCGGCTGAATCATAAGTGATCGGTTCCCAGAGTCGACAATCCTTAGATCTGAAATCCTTTTGACGGCCCACTTGGCTGGAAATGGAAATCATCTCAGAGAATCTCGTCTGAGTGCAGATTGCGTGGGAACTAGTGCATGCCTAACATGCAGGTTCACCACTAGTCTGCTCTAATACTATGTAGCTCTCAAGCCTGGGTCTGGCTTATCACTCATCAGAGTCCCTCCCACAACAGCACAGATAATCATATCATACTGGAAAAAATAAATAAATAAATAAATAAATAAAATGATGGAAGTAAAATGCGATAAATAAACACAACCCAACAAGTAAACACGCAAGCGCTAGGATTGACTCGCATAGGGAACTGTTGGAGTCCCCAGCAGAGTCGCCAGCTGCTAGGGATGACCCAAACATCTAGAAAGAAAATCCAAGGCGAGACTTGCATAGAGAACCATCGCAATCCCCAGCAGAGTCGCCAGCTGTCGCTACCGCGAAAATAAGGTGCCGGCAAAACAGAAGAGTCGCCACCTTTCGTTATTTATCCCTCAGAACGGGAAAGGAAACGATCAGAAAAACCTGATGCAAAGGTATAAGGCAAGGTCATCGCAACCATTGTCTGGATTCGGGAGTCGGTTACGCAAGGGGAAGGTATTAGCACCCCTCACGTCCATCATACTCGATGGGATCCACGCTTGTTGTGTTTCTCTGACGGGTTTATTTACTATCTACCTATCAAGGCTGGTCTGAAAAGAAAAGAAAATGACTCGGCAAAGCGTCGCACTTTATGCCTACGTATTCCCATCAGAGAATGAGAAATCAGAGTCAACGTAGTTCGGCTAGCTACGGGTAACGGATGGGGGAAGGTGGCTCGCCAATACGTCAGTATTGTGCCTACGTACTCTCAACAGGTATGAGAGATTAGAGCTTACATAGTTCGGGATAATACGGATTACGGGAAATCAGATTCATCTGTTTTTTCGAGTAGGGTTAACAAACAGTTCCAGCAGTTTGGCGTATGCAGCTCGACCCTTGGAGACTTAAGCGTTACGGTTTGCGGTAGAACTGGGAGTTAACGACACTCTTTTCTTCAGAAAAGCTTCCTTTGAATTATGGGCCCACGGGGCAAAAGGTTTGAAGTTTGTTTTCTGTCTTTTACGGAAGAACTGTTTTTTTATGGTTGTCTGTAGTTGGTACAACACTAGAGACTATGACTTAGGAGCGAATGCGTCGTATAGTGTCCAAAGGACATATACTAAACATCCTAGATGATTGAGAAGAGACCGCTCAATTATCATTTTCTAAGTAGCTTAAGGCTCGTAACGCGCTTGTACTAACTTGCCTTTATTATGTTTTTTACTGTTGTTTTGAGATGAGAAGAGAATAAACTCTATGGGGAGACTATCAAGTCCTAATGTTGTCATGCCAAGGATTCATCCTATGGTTGAGGTTTGAAATAGGGAACTCCTAGAAGTTATCATGCATAGGTTTCAACCTAAAGTTCTAATCATCACTTCCTTATCAAAGGAAGTGAGATTCCTAGGGGATCATGGCAATGGTATACAAAAACAGATAAAGCATCAGCTTAAACAGTAAACAGATATACAGTAAAGATGCATATGCAATGCAGCAATACAAGCAGAGGGAGACCCACTCAACCTCTTAGCAATCAAGCAAAGAAAAACAGACAAAACAGACAAGCAGAGGGAGCTCACTCAACCTCTATTATGCAAATACGACAAGTAGAAAAAGAAAAACACACAAGCAAGGGGAGGATCACCTCAACCCTTAATGCAAACAAGTAGAGGGAGACTCACTCAACCTCTAAGCAGTCATGCTCCTAGCTTAAATTATTCTAATCATGCACTATCCTAATGCAACAAGCAATTCAATCAATGAATGAGGAAAAGGAATTATTAAAAATAATGGATTCAATCCACAAGTAATCACACAAGGCTACTAACCTAAAGAAAGAAATTGGGTGTTGGGAGGCCAGGGTAAGGTCCACAGGAACTTATCCCAGGCACTCGACCAACTAAGAGATTTGGGGGAATCCTAAGGGTTTGGCTCCTTCAAGAGATTTGCTACATTCCCCCTACAGGAGGGACTATGCTACCTCAAGAAGGTTCCTAAGAAGAAATGAATGAGAGAATCTTAGGAGAATGGAGATGAGAAGCAAGGTAAGTTCCACATGAACTTATCACAGACACTCAACCAACTCCACTTCCTTTAGAGAGAGAGGGAACTTTCATGGACTCAACCCTTTATGATAGTGCAATGTATTCCTCCTGAGGAAACATTGCTCATAAGGGGGATTCCAATCAATCAAGGAAAAATTGAAGAGGAAACTACCCCTATAGGAAGAATCATCCACCTATTTAAGCTTCTAAAGAAACCACAAATGATACCTTCTAAGGACATCTATCCTAAAGATTCAAGGGTTCTAAAAGGAGGCTTCTATCTACTTACTAATCTATCAAGAGAGGTCTTCATCTCCATGCTCCAACAAGCTCTCACACAAGAGAAAATGAACAACACCAAGAATATGGGATGGATGATGGGAAGCAGGAAGGAAACCAGGGGAATCCCTCCTGACACTCAACCAGTCATCAGAGAAAGGCATCCTCAAAGGTTCTACCTCTTGTAAAATGCCACACATCCTTCCAAAGGAAAGATGAGGCTTTCACATAGGGACCTTGAATCATAGGATGAGAACGGAAAGCAATCAAAGCAATCCATGTTTATTTGGAAAAAAGAGAGAACAACTAAGCTCTTCCTAAACCCTAATTCCTACTAGCTTCAAGGAAGCTACCAAAAAGGGATCAAAACACCAAATTAATTTCTACAATTAATTATAAAGAGGCCTAAACATGTCTATTACATCACCAAAAGAGATTAGAGACTTATTATGCACTAATAGTTACCATTGAAAATCAACTAGGGGAAGTGCTATGTTAGAAGCATCATAAGAATAGTCTAAGTATTAAATCTATTTAAAATACTAAAACTACTTCTAAAATCCTATAAATTTTTCTAAGGGATCCTACATGTGCTAGGTACCTATAGTAGAAAAACCAGAGCCTAAAACTATGCTTAAAGGCACTAAAGAAATCACACACCAAAAGTGGTCAAAAGGGAAATCAAGTGGGGAAGCCTCTAAAGATCTAGTTCAAAACAGAACCTAAAGCTACCTAAAAATTACCCTAAAAATTTCTGGAAGTTCCTTAATATGTCTATAACAAACCAGCAAAGAATTAAGTCCAAATTCTATACCAAACTCCATAACAAAAATCGGCAAGAAACTATGCAGTTTTTGGCATTTTATTATCCAACTAAAGGAGAAAAACGAAATCAAATTGAAAATTAAACGAAACTAAAATCCAATTGCACAAAAAGATCATAGAAATGATAAGGATCCTCCAGAATTTTCTCATATTTTTCTAAGCATTCTTTTTATTTTATATGAATTAAAATCAAATAGCACACAAAACAGAATTTTAATGCAACAATCAAATGGTTAAATTAAATCGGAAAACCAACCTACGGATCGGTGATTTGATCCGGTGATCATTGATCAAGTGAATTTGCAAAGATCTGAACAAGATTAGACGAAAAACTTCAAGATCCACAATAATTCTTGCAAGAAGATGAAGATCGAACACTTCGAATCCAAATTGCTCCGAATAAATGCTTCCAACTTAAGCTCTAATATCCAACTTCAATTTGCACGAAAATTGATTACGAAAATTGATCCGATAATGATGATGAGTGGAGGTTTATGCTCAAGATTCCATTGATTTCAATGAAAAATCAATGGATTCGATGACAAGGAGCTATGGGTGAGGGTTTGGAGAATGAAGAAATTGAGAGAATTGAGAGAGTGAGAGAATTCTTGAAAATGAAAAATGAAAATTGTGAGGAGTTTTTTTTTGGTTCGGAGTAGATCACTTAAGTACTCCTTAGGCTTGGATCCCAAGGTAAGGTTTGGACTTTGGCTTGTGAAAATTGGTTTGGAGCTTAATGGTATGATTTTGGATGTGTAGCTTATTCATGAAGTCACAAATTGGAACACCATGAAACAAGCCCCAAATGAAAATTCTAATAATGCCAAAGTGTTTAGAACTTATTTTCCAATCAAAATAAGCACAAATTTGGCTTGAAATCATTCAATTATCAATTGTTTTGAATTTTTCCCTTTTAATTCATTAAAATGGTCTTTTTGTGAAATTTCTTCAACCAATGCTTGATCTAATCCATATCAATGGACTCTTGATACTTGGATAAGCTAAAAACATCATTTTGAGCAACTTTCATGTTGAACAAAACTCCATTTGAAGCTTTCAATATGGTGAAATTGACCTATAATTCAAAATGACCTGTAATGTCCAAATACCCGAAATACCCTTGACTTGTCAAAGCGATAACTTGAGTTCTACAAATCCAATCATGGACTTCTAGTACTCTTTAGAAATCTAAGAGGATAAGGAACAACATTCATGTTGACCAAAAGTTAATAGGAATCATCCTTCTAGGGCAAAAGTGTCATGCAAGTTGGGTAACTTTCAAGCTCCAAATTCACATGCCTCAAATGACTTGTAACTTGTCTGACTCATTACTTGAGTTCTATGACCCCTATCAAGGACTTCTGGTACTAAAATTAAAGCTAAGATCATGACCTATAATAATCATGTTGGGGTCAAGATGAGATGAAAATCATATCTTGAGTTAAATGGCCTGGCAGTCAAGAGTCAAGCTAGGGGATTTTACACTGTCAAGTCTTAGAAACCCTAGCCTGAAACTTCTCAAACTCTTCAATCATGATGAGTTAACCTTGGAATCATCCTTAGAACATCTCAATGTATCCATCCATGGTCACATGGCTCTTGAATTAAGTCTCAACCTTCTTCAAATCCTCAGTTGACTTAGGGTTGACCCAGTCAAACCCTAGTTGCACCAATCATGGCTGAGGCTCCTTAGTCTTGCATAAGGACTTGTATGAGCTCCCACATGAACTTCAACACTTCTCATGAGCTCTCTCAAGACTTCAAGTCCAACTTCATGACCTCAGAATCATCTGATGGCTTCCCCCAACTCTCAAGTTAAGAGACTTACACACTTGGCTTCAATCACTCTCTCTGAGGATCTTTTAAATTCTCTGACAAGGATATCAACCCTTGAACATCTGAATAACCTTCTTAGCTAGCCTCACAGTCTTGTATAGCTCTTGATTGGTAATCATACCTCTTGATCTCCTGCATACATGTCAATGAAATGCAAATGATAACGCTAATGTGAATGAAATGAAACATAAGCTAGGTAAAGAAATGTTGGGCAAATTTTGGGGTGCAACACCCACACAGATTAATACGTAGAAACAATGCTGATTGCACCTCCCTGCGTTTTCCTTTGTATTCATTTTTCCTTTATTTTCTTATTAATTTCTTGTTTCATTTTAATTCCAAAAAAATAGTAAATGATGTCATAAAATCATGAGAAAAATACTGGAGATAGTTTGACATGTGTAGAAAATTGTCATATTTTTTAATTGCAATTTTAATTCTTTTTCCATTTAAGTTTGTATTTTTCTTTTATGTGTTGTTCCATGAATAGAAATAATGCCATGTTAGTTTCTAGAATTTTGTTTCTATATCAATGCTTGGATTTAATTTTTTATTTTTTACATGATGAATGTTGACACATTGTAGGATATTGTGTGATTTTTCTTACATTTTTTAGGTGACTCTAAGCATATTTTTGAACTAGGTTTTAGAGCTTTCCCCACCTGAACTTTCACTTGACAACGGTTGGTTTAGAATTTCATTAGTGCCCTTGGGCATTGATTTAGGCTCTGATCCTTTTACCCTAGGTTCCCAATACATTTAGGGTCCCTTAGAAAAATTTATAGGATTTTAGAAGTTGTTTTAGTATTTTAATTAGATTTTACATCTAGGCTGTGTTTAGGTTGCTTCTAACATAGTGCTTCCCCTAGTTGAACTTCAAAAGTGGCCATTAGTTCATGATAAGTTTCTAAATCTCTTTTGATGGTTTAGTAGACATGTTGATGCTTCTGTAGACTTAATTGTAAGGCTTGGTTTGGTGCATTAGTTCCCTTTTAGAGGTTTGCTTTTAGAGCTTGTAGAATTAGGTTGTTTTAGAGCCTTTAGGAGTTTCCTCCTTTTTCATAAATATGGTTTGCTTTGGTTTGCATTCCATTTCCTATCCAATGATGAAAGGTTCCTTTGTGGGAGCCTAGTACCTCCTTTTAAAGGACTAAAGGCCTACCACACAAGGTAAAACCTTTGAGGATACCAATCTTAGATGAGTGGTTGAGTGCCATGATGGATTCCCTTGGTTTCCATCATGCTTCCCCTAATCATGCAATGATCTTTGTGTTGATTCTCATCTCTTGATGGAGAAGTTTGAAGCTTGGAGGTGAAGGCCTTATTCTCTTCTCTCTTGATGAATATCTTGGACATGAAGACAACTACAGACTGTTGGAGTGCTTTGCTGATAGAAGACTGCTTTGCTGTTGAGCTGCTGGTTTGCTGTTTTATTTGTTGTGTTTGCTGATTGACTGTACTTGTGTGACTATTTATTTGGTGTGTTGCATTAGAATAGGCTTTCATGTAGTTGATTTAGGCCTAAGTGCATTGAAAGGTTGAGCTTGCCTCCCTTTGCTTGTTTGCATCAGAGGTTGAGTCTGTCTCCCTCTGCTTGTCTGTTACTGTTTGGCTTTGCTTGTTGGTTGAAGGTTGAGTTTGTCTCCCTTGTCCGTGTGTTGTGTTGCTTTTGCCTTGTTTGCTCTAGAAGTTGAGTCTGTCTCCTTCTGCTTGTATTGCTGCATTGCATGCATTTTACTTACAGTTATTTCTTTCGGATTATTTCTTTTGTTGTTGCTTTCCTTTGGCCATGTTCCCTTAGGGACTCTAACTTCTCTTGTTCAAGAGAAGTTATGACAGACATTAGGGTTCTAACCATGCATGATAACATTAGGTAGTTCCCTCCTAACCTCAATCATAGGGTCAACTTTGCATGACAACTTTAGGATTAGATTAGTTCCCCTTTAGTGTGTCCGTTCTCTTCTCATCTTCAAACATCTTTAAAACACTTAATAAAGATTAACGCGTGTCGTACGCTACGAGCTTTAAGCACTTGAGAAAGGGTTGTTGAAGAGTTTCTCTTTAATAGCTTGGGTGTTTAGTATGGTACCCTTTGGGTGACATGCGACGTATTCACTCTTAAGTCCAAGTATTTAGTGCGACATGAGTTACAAACAAAACTCAAAACACTTCTTCTTTAAAAGACTTCAAAACAAAGATCAAACTTCTTTTGTCCTTTGGGACCTTTAATCCTTGGAAACCATTTTCATAAGGAGAGTTTTGTTAACTCTCGGTTCTACCGCAAACGGTAAACGCCTAAGTCTCCAACGAGCGAGCTGCATACACCAACTGCTGGAACCGTTTGTTAACCCTACTCGGGTAAAACATTTTGAACCAAACCTGTGGTCTTGTTAGCCCGAACTACGTTTGCTCTGATCTTTCATGCCGTGTGAAAGTACGTAGGCACGAGATGCGATATCTCAGCGAGCAACCTTCCCCTTTCACCCGTAGTTAGGCGAACTACGTTGACTCTGATTTCTCGTTCCAGACGGGAATATGTAGGCATAAAACTGTTGTGTTCTGCCGAGTCATTTTCTTTTCTTTTCAGACCAGACTTTTAGCGTAGATAGTTAAATCAACCCATCAGATAAACACAACAAGCGTAGATCCCATCGAGTACGATGGACGTGAGGGGTGCTAATACCTTCCCCTTGCTTAACCGACTCCCGAACCCAGACTTGGTTGCGATGACCTTGTCTTATACCTTTTCGTCAGGTTTTTCTGATCGTTTCCTTTCCCTTTCTGTGGGATAAATAACGAAAGGTGGCGACTCTTCTGTTTTGCCGGCACCTTATTTTCGCGGTAGCGACAACTACAACTCTAGTTCTGATTTTACCTGAACCAAATGAACTATTCATGGTGTACTATGATGCGTATTTGATGGGTTTAAGTGGCGTGTTGATGCAAGATGGGAAGGTTGTGGCTTATGCTTCACGACAACTGAGGGTTCATGAGAGGAACTATCCTACTCATGATTTAGTGTTGGCTGTAGTGGTGTTTGTGTTGAAAATTTGGAGGCATTATCTTTATGGTTCCAAATTTGAAGTGTTCAGTGATCACAAGAGTTTGAAATATCTATTTGATCAGAAGGAATTGAATATGAGACAGAGAAGACGGTTAGAGTTTTTGAAGGATTATGACTTTGGCTGGAATTATCATCCTGGTAAAGCTGATGTCATGGTTGATGCTTTAAGTCAGAAGCCGTTACATATGCCTGCTATGATGGTGAGAGAGTTGGAATTGATTAGTAGTTCTGAGACTTGAGTTTGGTATGTGAGATGACACTGTAGAGTACGATATTGGGTATGTTGAAGATCAATAATGATTTTCTTAACAATATTAAAGAGAGTCAGAAATTGGATGTAAATTTGGTGGACTTGATGGTTGGGAGTAATCAGACTGAGGATAATGATTTTAGAGTGGATGAGCAAGGTGTGTTGAAATTCCATGACAGAATTTGTATTCCTGATGATTCTGAGTTGAAAAGGATGATTGTGGAAGAAATTCATAGGAGTTGTTTGAGTATTCATTCAGGAGCTACAAAATGTATCGGGATTTAGAGAAGATATTTTGGTGGCCTGGATTGAAATATGATATGGCTCAGTTTGTGTATGCTTGTTTGACTTGTCAGAAGTTAAAAGTTGAGCATCAGGAACCTGCCGGGTTGATGCAACTGTTGGATATTCCAGAGTGGAATTGGGATAGTATTTTTATGGATTTCGTGAATGGGTTACCGAATACTCCGAGGGGGCATGATGCTATTTGAGTGATTGTTGATAGACTGATAAAGTCGACGCATTTTTCTCGATTAATATCAGTTTTTCTTTACAGAAGTTGGTAGAGATTTATATCTGTGTGATTGTGAAGTTGCTTGGAGTTCCGTTGAGTATTGCTTCAGATAGAGATCCGAGGTTCACTTCCAAATTTTATGAGAGTTTGCAGGAGGCTTTGGGTTCGAAGTCGATCTTGAGTTCTGCTTATCATCCACAGGCAGATGGTCAGATAGAGAGGAATATTCAGTCATTGAAGGATTTGTTGGGAGCTTATGTCCTTGAGAAAGGAGGTGTTTGAGATAGTCATTTGTCATTGATAAAGTTTACTTATAATAACAGCTTCCATTCTAGTATTGGAATGGCGCATTTTAAAGCATTATATGGTCGGAGATGTAGGACACCTTTGTGTTGGCAGAATCTGGTGAGAGTGTAGTGCTTGGGTTGGAGATTGTCCAACAGACTATGGAGAAGGTGAAGCTAATTTGGGAAAAGATGAAAGTTTCGCAGAGTAGGCAGAAGAGTTACCATGACAAGAGGAGGAAGGATCTTGAGTTTCAAGAAGGAGACAGTGTATTCCTGAGAGTCACTCTAGTGACTGGGGGGCGGGCCTTGAAGTCGAGGAAGCTTACTCCTCAATTTATTGGTCTATATCAGATATCCGAGAGGGTTGGAAATGTTGCTTATAGAGTGACGTTGCCACCAAATTTGTCGAATTTACATGATATGTTCCTTGTTTCACAGCTTAAAAAGTATGTTCTAGATCTGTCGCATGTGACTCCGGTGGATGATATTCAGGTAAGGGATAATTAACAGTTGAGGCTTTGCCTGTGAGAATTGATGATCGTGAATTGAAATAGTTGAGAGGCAAGGAGATTGCTCTCGTGAAGGTAGTGTGGGGAGGCGCTGCTGGTGGGAGTCTGGCTTGAGATTTGGATAGTATGATGCAAGAGTCGTATCGAGAGTTGTTCGCATCAAGTAAATTTTCGAGGACGAAAATTTTCTAAGTGGGAGAGAGTTGTAATACCCTGGCTTATTTTATTTATTTTTAGTAATTTAATTATGTGATATTGTGTATTTGTATGTGTTGATTGGTGTTTGATGTGTTTGAACTACCCTTAGGTGTGGGGTAGTCGCCTTAAGAATAGAATTAAGGTGTTAGAGGTGTGTGAGCAATAGAGTAGAGATTGGTGGTGTGGAGAGTAAAACTAACTAGACTATATTAGTTAGTAATTATTTATTTAAATAATAAAAGATAAATATTATTTAGATTAAATAATTAGTATTACTATTATTATTGTTATTGTTTTAAATAGTTGAGATTAATAATAATAATAATAATAATAATAATAATAATAATAATAATAATAATAATAATAATAATAATAATAATAATAATAATAATAATAATAATAATAATAATAATAATAATAATAGAGAAGGGAATAGTGAGGGGAGAAACTATGGGTACGTAAAAATTTAGAAAGAAAGAAAAAAAGAGAAAAAAACTAGAGCAAGGGGTATGACTTATTGACCAATTTTTAAATTTTATTCAATTAAATCACATAACTAATATATATTTAACCATAACAAAAACATTAACCAACAAATAAAATACATTTATAATAAACACAACTTAGTAATTTATTAACAAACTAAAATACAAAAAAATTAATAAATTAATTTATTAACACACCAAAATAATAACTGAAACTAATTTATTAACATAACAAAATAATAACAAACTAACATACAACAAAACTAATTAATTAACTTACCAAGATAATAACAAAGTAACATACACCATTTTAACTTATTAACATATTAAGATATTAACAAACTAACATATAACAAAACCAGTTTACTAACATATAAAAAAATAACTCAAATTATTATATTTAATAATATATATATTTACAAACTAGTAATAATCTTTTATTTAAAAATATAAACTAATTTATTTATGCAATTGTATTTAAAAAAATTATGCAAACCAAAAATATTTCTTTGACATATATGTTTTAAACTGTTGTATGTTTTTACATTTTCAAAAAATATTTATAACTAAATTTTTTTAAAAAATAAATCTTTTTATTTAAATCTATCTTTAAAATATGTTAAATAAATTTATATATAAAATAAATTTAATTAACTAATATTAAATAAATCTATTTTTATTTATTAACATAATTAATGTAAATATTTAAAGTATACAATATAATTTAGAACTAAATATATTTTATATTAAAAAAAATAATAAATCTGTTTTGATAAAAATAAATTATATAAAAAAAAGTATTGTGAGTGTTTTAAACATTTTTAACGCGATAAAAATGTATACTTATAATCAATAAATTAATACTATAAATTTTTATAATCATCTTTGACACAATAACTACATTTTATGTTTTGAATCTAAAAGTAATTCATTTATGTTTTATTTACCATTCGAGATGAAATTGTTTACTTTTATATATATATATATATATATATATATATATATATATATATATATATATATATATATATATATATATATATATATATATATATATATATATATATATATATATTTTGATCTGACCTAATCAGAATGGATCACTGGCAGCCACGCATCTTTGACATGATGCCTGTTCGTCGATGTGAAAGAGGAGAAGGGGTGTGTGTGTGTGTGTGTGTGTATATATATATATATATATATATATATATATATATATATATATATATATATATATATATATATATATATATATATATATATATATATATATATATATATATATATATATATATATATATATATATATATATATATATATATATATATATATATATATATATATATATATATATATATATATATATATATATATATATATATATATATATATATATATTGATCTGACCTGATCAGAATGGATCACTGGCAGTCACGCGTCTTCGACCTGATGCCTGTTCGCCGGTGTGAAAGAGGAGAATGGGGGGTGTACCTGCAAGACACTCTGATGCCAAAGTAAGGAATTGGGCAGAGTGAAAGCAAATACAAAAGAATGAGTAAGAAGTGAATTACCTGACCCTTTTGTGAAAGAGGGTATTTATAGAAAGACCCCAGCGCTGGGCCAGCGGTCACTTGCGTTGGGCTGGATTGCTAGGCCCAACGCAGGTGACTGCTAGGGCTTACGTGGCGTAGTGAAGACCAGGACGTGGTCTTCGCCCTAGTCCAACTGTCCCGTGATCTCCGGAAAATGGGTTTGACCTGCTCTTTTGGAGGTGGGCAGTTGGTCGGTGACGTGTCCCCGCGGAGGGGAGCACATGGAGAACGTATGAAAGACACGTCGTCCTGCCCGACAGGGGAGCGGGTTCTGCCCGCGAAGGGGCAGGTCCTGCCCACGGAGAGGGCAGTGCCTGGTGATGGGAGTCTTACGCTCGATATAGATGGGCAGGTTCTGCCCGCAAAGGGGCAACACCTGTCCGCCGGGGACCTTGTGTTCGGAGGCCGTGGTCCAAGCCGGACTGGGCTTGGCAGGATATTACTGGGCTGAGCTTGCTTGGCCAAACCGGGGCCCAGGCCGGAACAGGAGCCCCCCAAGTCGTAGCTCCGAGGGAGGGAGCGAGGACTTGATGACGTTGTGCCGGGGAGGAGAGATTTGCGCGTGGAGGAAGGGCTCTCCTGCTCATGTTTGCTGGGGACGCGAGTCCGTGGGTCGTTCCTCGTCGTCGGGTGTTCGCGCTTAAGGACACGTGTCGGCGGGGAGACCTGAGGGGACGCGGCTGTCAGCCTTTGCCACGTGTCATGCGCTGGGTGGCTGCTAGGGCGGCTACCCTAGGGTACTCGAGTGTCGTGCTGGGGTATAAGTAAGCGATCCCCCCGCTCATTCTCCACTTTTCGCCCTCTTGCTCTTAAACTTTCTGCTTTGTCGTCTTGCCACCGTATGATCTCTCCGCCGTAGCAGCCGCCACGTACTCCGCCGCAGATCGAAACATAGTAAGTTTCCTTTCTCTTTCCTTTCGTTTTTCTCGTTTGTTTTAGGACTGTGGTCGGGGCATGTTGAATGCCCCGAGGAGAGGTGAGGATCTCCGCCGTTGCAGGGGGATTTTCTAGGGTTTTACCGTGAGCGTCCCGAGGAGAGATGCCAATTTCGATGAATGCCCCGGGGACGGATGCTTGTTCCGATGAATGCCCCGGGGAAAGACACTTATTCTGATGAACGTCCCAGGGAGCGACGTCTATTCCGATGAACGCCCCGGGGAGAGCTCATGGGTTAGGTTGCACCGGTTCCCCGAGGAGATGGTAGGTTTTAGGGTAGAGCCACCGGGGACGATGTTCGGTGTGTCCTCGTCACCCTTTCACTTGAGTTGTGGTGGAAGGATGAATTTGATCTTTGTCATCGAATTCACCGTTATCTTCTGCTTTTCAGGTGTTAATGACTACGTTTGTCCCAAGCACAATGGTCGAGGATAATGAATCGGACGTTCCCCACTTTGACGAGCGCGTCCTTTCCCTCGAGGATTGGGTGGCCGAGGAACCTCTGTCCATGCCCTCCTGCTTCGCTTCTGACCCGACGGGGCCTATGCCACCGTGGAGGACCGGCAAGAAGGAGATCCCCAGAATTGGCAAGTTTATCGTCCCCGGTCGGGCCACCGAATCTGCTCGAAGTATGGGCGGATGCGCTTCCCGATGTATAAATTCTATTTCAAAGAGGCCAGGCTCAGGTTTTCGTTCTCGGACTTCCACCTGGGCTTCTTCGACTGGCTGAGGTTGGCCCCATCACAGTTGCATCCGAATTCCTTGGCTTTTATTCGGGCATTCGAGGTCGTGTGCCGCTATCTTCAGGTCGGCGTCACGCTGCCGCTATTCTTTCGTATCTTCCATCTGCAGCGGCAGACAGTGAATGGCCGGCACGACTGGGTGTCATTCAAGCAACCGGACAGGCTTTTCAAAACGTACATGGACTCTGTCCGGGATTTCAAGGGCCGTTTCTTCGTCGTTTTCCCGATCACGCATGAGGGGGTTGACTCTTTATATTCAGAAGGGGAGCGGATCGTGGATGGTTGTCGAGAGGCCGTCATGGTCCTCGGAACATTTCTCTCGGGGGACAGACCGGTACATAGTGCGCGCGGGGTCGCTTGATGAAGAGGACATGGCCAGCTATATGAAGATAGTCTCGTTCGTGCGTAGCCTGCCGCCGTCAAAGCTGGTGACCCCTGATGGCCAGTACATCCTCGACAGCCAAGGGAATATCCGCGAGACACCGAGGTTGATTAATACCAAGGCCTGCTCGAGTGTCCCTCGGAGGCGAATGCCCTTCGCTATCTAGGTGGTGGACGCCTCTCCCCTCTCACGATCTGATACTCTTTATCTTTTATTGACTCGCTTTCTTTGTTTTGCAGGGAACATGTCTTCCGTCGAGGAGCGGGTGAAAAAGTTGCGCGCGTCAAGGGTTGTTGTTCCTTCGAAGAAGCGGGTTGCCCAGCTGGTCGGGCAGGCTTCCGCTGATCAAGATGGTCGGGGGTCTTCGTCTTCTCCTCCTATCAGTCAGTTGCCCACCTCGCAGGGGGCCCCGAAGAGGCTCAGAGTGCAGGAGGTGGAGGTTGTTGTCGACCTATCATCAGATTCTACCGAGGAGGGCTACTCCATCGTGCCCTGCCACCAGCACCCTGGTTACTTTCATGGGGCCAGGTCGCCCAGCATTCCTGCCGGGGAGGCGAAGGTAGTCTTAAGCGCGGACCGGGCCACACGGAGGCAGGTCCTGACGGAGGACTTGGCTGCCCTGATGCGGACCTTCACTACAGCTATGGTTCTGAGTGAGGAAAGCTGTTTGGCCGTCGAGCTGTCCAAGCTGCAGGGGGATATTGCTTTCATGCAGTCTTGTCTGAATAAGGCTGTCGAGGACCTGGAGCTGAACCGGGGAAAGGTGACTCAGCTAACCGAGGAGCTGGAGAAAAGCCAAGGGGAGGTCGCCCGTGAGCGAAAGAGAGGGGATAACACCGAGGAGAGGCTGAAGGATGTTGAGGAGGAGGTGCGGGCACTGAAGGCTCGCATGGAGAAGCTGGATGGTTGTCTTCGTCCTGCTGATGATGAGACCGAAGAGGATAGGCAGATGGTTACACGGGCTGATCTGCTCGCTAGGATACGGGTGCTAGAAGGTGATTGTCTGGACGCCTTCGCCGCGGGTTTCAATGGCGCTGTCGCGCAGCTTAAAGTGGTGAACTCTGGTGTTGCCTTGGTCGAGGATGGCATCGGGCCCTTCCACGAGATAATCGATGGTCGGGTGGTCGAGCCCAGCGCCGAGGAGGTTGTCCCCGTTGTCCCTCCCGTCGAGCCTGAAGCGGAGGAGGAAGAAGGAGCCTAGGTTAGTTCCGGGTTTGCGTGCCTGCGTATCCTGGCCTGCATGCCAATCACTGTATTTTTCTGTTTTCTTTACCGGGCCTGCGTGCCCTTACTGGTGATGTAATATTGACTACTGGGTTGGTTCCCGCTTTCATATGATATTTTTGAAAATTTGTTTAAGTGTGCGATTTGTTTTTGCATGTTGTTATGCTCGTTTTATTTATGCATTTTTGTATGCTCGAGACATATGTGTATGTTTACAACGCATGTCTGTTATGCTTTTGGGCCCGTCCGGGGTGGTAGCTCGACGATACTTGTTTCCGGTAGTGTGGAGAACTGGCCGGTTGACCGGTTTTGTTACCTGGTCGTCTCAGGGGTAGTTTCTCCCCGCAGTATGGACGTCCCATCGCGAGCTAGGTGTCCTGCCGGCTTTGGTACAGCGACGGGGAGTCTCGATCGAGGGGTTCTCCGTCGAGCAGAGCCTTCTGCCCGCGCACACAAAGGCAGGGCTTGCTTTTTCGTTGGTCTCTAGAAGACGCAAGGAGGTGTGGTGGTACCATGTCGCCCCCCTGTGGTCGCGACGTCTGGGCGTCGCGGGCAGTGTTTAACTGTAGTACCGTTTCAGCTTCTCGGTTCCATGGTCGAGCTAGTTGTTCCCCGTGTAGGTTTTCGAGGTAATAGGCCCTGTGCCCCGTCTTGTCCCAGACACGATACAAGCCTTCCCAATTCACGGCTAGTTTACCCTCGTGGGAGTCCTTCTGGTTTCTTCGCAAGACTAAGTCATCGATCTGAAACTCGCATTTCAGGACTCTACTGTCGTGGCGAAGTGCTACCTGCCGTTTCAGTCGGGTTTCTCGAAGAGCTGCCCCTGACCGAATTTCCTCGACTAGGTCGAGTTCCTCTTGGAGGGCTTCGTCGTTGTCCTCGACCTCGAGGGGAGCCTCAGTTCGCCTGGACAGCTCTCGTATCTCGACCGGGATCACCACCTCAGTTCCGTATGTGAGGCGGAATGGTGTTTCCCCCGTGGTTGACTGAGGCGTAGTTCGGTATGCCCATAGGACGCTGTGGAGTTCCTCGACCCATGCCCTCTTGGCGTCGCCGAGTCTTCTCTTTAGTCCTCTGAGTATCACCCCGTTCGCGGATTCGGCTTGGCCGTTCGTCTGAGGATGCTCAACCGAGGTGAAATGGTGCTTGGTCCCGAGTTTGGTGACGAAGTCCCGAAAATTTTTGTCGGTGAACTGCGTGCCGTTATCGGTGACGATGGCGAGGGGGACCCCGAATCTTGCGTGGATATTTCTTTTGTAGAATCGGAGTATGTTGTGGGCCGTGATTTTGGCGAGGGCTTCGACCTTAATACATTTGGTGAAGTAGTCGACGCCCACGATCAGGTACTTGTTCTGATAGGAACCTAAGGTGAAGGGACCGAGGATATCCATCCCCCACCAGGCGAACGACCAAGGGGAGGAGAGGGATTTGAGTTCGCTCGGTGGGGCGAGGTGCATGTCCCCATGCCTTTGGCATCTGTCACATTTCTTGACGTGCTCTCTCGCGTCCTCTTGCATCGATGGCCAGTAGTATCCTACTCGCAAGGCTTTTCTCGCCAGGGATCGTCCCCCGAGGTGCTGCGCGTTGATGCCCTCGTGGATTTCCTCTAAAACGGCAGAGGTTTCGATGCATTTGAGGAGTGGGACCGCGAAGCCTCTGCGGTACAATTTTCCTTCGAGAAGGATGTACGAGCAGGAACATCGTTTGGTCGTGCTGGCCTCTTTGGGGTTGGAGAGGAGGCGGCCTGCACTGAGGTAGGCGTGCAATGGTGTCATCCAACAGTTGGTATCCCCTATGGTGTTGACGTCGAGCGGGACTTCGGCCTTTTTCGTGCTCGGCTGCGATAGGATCTCCTGGATGACCGACTTATGCCCGCCCCTCTTTTTGGTGCTTGCTAGTTTTGAGAGAATATCTGCTCGGGTGTTCTGTTCGCGTGGGACGTGTTGAACCTCCGCTGAGTCAAAACTTTGCATTTTTTCAGTAATGAGTGCCAGGTATTCGACGAGGTTATCATTTTTCGCCTGATATTCTCCCCGTACTTGTGAGGCGACCAGCTGGAAATCCGTGTAGATTTTAATCTCTTTGGCCCCGAGGTCTGACGCCAAGCGAAGTCCAGCCAAGAACGCCTCGTACTCGGCTTGGTTGTTTGTCGTCGGAAAGGCCAGTGTCATAGAGACTTCTATGACGGTGCCTTCTTCATTTTCGAGGATGATGCCTGCTCCGCTGCCCGTGGAGTTTGAGGAGCCATCGATGAAGATAGTCCACTTGTGGTTCCCCGTGGTAGGGTCTGGCGAGGGGGTCATCTCGGCGATAAAGTCGGCTAGGACTTGGGCTTTGAGGGCCTTCCTTCCTTCGTAGACGATGTCAAACTTAGATAGTTCTAACGACCATTTTAGCATTCGTCCAGCCATGTCTGGCCGGCCGAGGAGCTGCCTGACGGGCTGGTCGGATCTGAGCATAATGGTGTGGGCCAATGATCGGGAAAATAGCAAGTGTACTATTTTTACCAATTGTAGTAATAAGGGAAAAGTCACAAGTATCGATCTCGAGGACTGTGTAGTAATTAACGGAATTTTTAGGATTCAAATGAATAAAAGGTCTAGTGGTTTGTTTGGTAGCAGAGTAATATAACAAGTAAATAAGGACTTATAAATCAATCTAAGAACAGTGTTAGGGGAGTGGAGACGATGCGAGTAAAGACCCTGTATGATTATTCTGCTATAATAGTTATTAACCTTAATTCATCAGTTGGCCAATTTAGTTTTCTTAATTCCTTAATGAAAACCCTTTGATGAGTTTCCTGTACACTAATTCCTCAGTGTCCATGAAAAGCATCAAGCAATAGTTCCGACCATAAAATACGTGATACGGGATATCCTCATTCCTAAGCAATATCGACCGTGATACTATTTTGCAAAAGTGTTAGGTTGACTTTCCAGACTAAAACCTAAGCATAATTCGAATTCTACTTTCCAATATGAATACGATTAAGATTAATGCAAAATAAAATATATAAGGTGAATAACATAGTTCTAATAGAATAATCAAATAAAAGTCATTACATCGCAACTTAGGACCACCCCTTAACAACTTGGGGTTTAGCTGCTCATGTTCTTGGTAAACATAAAAGCAATTAGAAATGAAAAGGAGAAGATCATTACAATGCGAGTTGAAATCCTTGGATCATCAACTGCTTCCGCTTTTGATCGATCCTTTGTTTTCCAGCCGAACTCTCCTCTCAGTTGTCAATCCTAATATCAGTTCAAAAGTATCTCCTACTTTCTAAAAAGTGACTCTTATATCTAAATTCAAATTACATCGCGAAATGTCTCAAATGCCCTTCGAAATAGGTCTGACAGCAAAAAATCAGAAAATATAACAATTTCACTCTCAGTGGCCCTGACACGGGCCGTGTTGTGCAACATGGGTGGCCGTGTCAGGCTGCTGACTTCTTCAGGGCGTGTTTCATCTCCAAGGGCTGCAACACGGGCCGTGTTGCATGACACGGGCACCCGTGTTGTAGCTCTGACTTCCCTTTTCCGACTTTTCTTTGCCTCCGAAAGCGGTGCGACTGTCAAGCTATCCATTCCTGCCAAAAACACACTAAAAGAAACTGAGTCAAACGCACCAGCGGCAAAAGTAATACAAACTTAAAAATAAGACTTGAAGACACACAACTACGAGTAATTCAGATAATAACAACTAAAGATTCGAAAACAGATAAAAACATTGCGAAATTAACGACAAATAGCGTTTGAAAACACAAGTGAAATCCACCGATCAAACTCCCCCGAACTTGAACTTTTGCTTGTCCTCAAGCAAAAAGCTCGCCAAACCGAACTTAATATCTTTTTCATAACGGAACGTCCATAGAATTGTGAGTTATGGTAATGATACTCATACTTGAACTTCTCATTCCAAGTCCCCTAGGATTAATCTCGGCTTTTCCCTCAAAACAGGTAACATGCAAACACTAGACTGCGGTAAACCACAGACCTCAGTCTCCCTATGGGTAACCTCTCCGACTATGCTTTGTACTTAAGTCTTCTTTTTCGATTTTCCTCCCTTTCATTCGGACAATCACTATACGGCTTTTATGATTTTTCTCGTGTGTACAAGATTCATCAACGACATTTTTCTTTTTCTGGCCTGTTATTCTCTTTTTTTTTATTGTTTTAAGGTTCGACCGCCGTTGGGCTGAATAACCGGGTGAGGGTTACCCAACTTAGAAGGATTAGTCGCCTAATTGCCCCTTTTTGTTTTTTTTTTCTTTTTCTGTGCCTTAGCTCAATAATTTTCATTAACCTTGCACACACGATTCTTATTGATGAAACCTGATTGTCAAAATAAACTACTCAGGGGTACTTCTCAGATCAAAGCACTATGGTACAAATCTACACGTCGAACTCGTTCCTATTCGGGAAACCCAGGGTGTTTGCCTTTTACCTATCTCTCAAGATTGTTCCGATTTCATCCTCACAGTTCTTTTCTGAGTATTCTATATACTTTCTCATCACTTCACTCAACATCTTCACTAAACAGTCCCCCAACCAACAATGTTATTAATTTTATTAGCTCAATGTCAGGGGGGTTTTCCTGTGGAATTGCTATCATGTTCTCAAACTAACACTAAAAATTAAATAACCAACTAACTAAAACAGAATTGAAAACACACAAATACATAAACAAATAACATAAAAACACAAATAAAATATGTTCTCAAACTAACACTAAAAATTAAATAACCAACTAACTAAAACAGAATTGAAAACACACAAATACATAAACAAATAACATAAAAACACAAATAAAATACCCCCACACTAGAATTCAACAGTGTCCTCACTGTTGGAACACTAGTAGCAGAGGACTCACAGAGTTCATGGTTGCGGAGGTTGGTCGCGCAGCATCATCTGCCGCATCCATTCGTGAATCTCACCGATCAACCTGCCTTGTCGGATTTGTTCGTTCCCTTGTCTTGTCTGCTCCTCGCCTTGCCTCGTCTGCTCACTTCGGAGATGACACATCTCATTCTCCATCCAATCCCATTCTTTTTTAGATAAGCTCCAAGAGGCTGAGCCGGATTCCTGATGGGGTGAGACTCGAGTAGGCGGTATAGGCGCTTCTTCTACCTGATCTCCTTCATCCTCAAAGAATTATGTACCTGTACCATCATAAAATTGGTCTTCTTCATCCTGCATTGTGCTCTCATATAGCCAGTTATTCACATTTTGAATACTAATAAAGTCTGGGGCAGGTAAAGCAAGGAGATGACTGTTTCGGCTTACCAAGGAGTAGTAATTATCAAAGACTCAAATCATACCTTGGGCAGTCAGTGTGGCAAGATCTATTTTTGTCTTACCTGCAACAGTGGGTTCCTCTCTCAAGAGAGCACCGTGGCCAAACTGATTTGCGATTTGAGTAATCATACCGTCTACATTTATTTCGCCGGAAGGTGCATTCGCAACCCTCTTCAGGTGATCAGCTGCAAAGGCAGCTACATTAATGAGTTCTTGATTTGCCATGCCATACATGAAGTACAACTCCCTCTGAGTCGCCACTCCTGTGCTGTCACCCCTGCCGAACAGTGTATATGCCAATCCCTTTTGAGCGTACCTGAAACATGGGTTATGGATACATGAGGCTTTTGCCGCCTTCGCGACATAATCAGTTCTGCCTGTAATAGCCTTCCAGAAGTCCCCTGCACTAAAATTTCCCGGAGGGGCTCCGGGTCCAAAATTGGGGAGCTTCAGAATATCTCCCAATTCGGCTATGGTCAGTATCAAATAACCGAAACCTCAGTATACCATAATATTCCTCCTCCACACCTGTCCACCTGTGCTTCAACTGAAATTCTAAAGTACTCAAGAATTCAACAGTTATGCGCTCATAAGTCGGCGCTTCCAATTGCATAAATTCTAGCATACCCAGAGTGTGAAACATCCTATGGACTTCTACTCTCAGCCCTAGATTATCAAGCATAGTGTTACAGATATACCTTGTGGGAGCGAGCTTATGCTTGATGATGTTAGAGTACTTCTTCTGATGATCCGGGTCTTCAAAGAGTATGCCGTGAGGATTCGCCATACGGTGTGCTCTCTTTCTGGGGCGCGAAGTTTCTGCCACTGCTTTTCCTGTGTCTCTACGAGGAGGCATTCTTAAACCTGCAAAACACAAACAACACAGATGGTTCAAAAAATTTCGAAATTGCTGTTAGTGAAAAACGCGACCGTAGAAATAAGCACAATGATGAGTAGAACGTTTTTTGTGAAGGACGAAAGTGTTTCCGATGAGTGGGTGTGGTAGATAATGAAGCTTTTGTGGAGAGAAGGTTATGGAGGTTAAGGGTTTTGTGAGGGAGAAGAAGGAGGAAGATGAAAAAATGATATGAAATGTGTGGTTGCTAATGATAAGTGGGGGTTAAAGTGCTGGGCCCCACGGGGTAGAAATTTAAAAACCAGAGCGTGCCTTGCAACACGGGCCGTGTTGCACAACACGGGCACCCGTGTTGCCCCTCCTGTAGTATATTTTTTTTCAAAGCCACGCACCTGCAACACGGGCCGTGTTGCACAACACGGGCACCCGTGTTGCTCCACTGACTCCACATTTTTCCCAAGTTTTTCAGCCCTGATATGCTAAGCCTGACACGGCCCGTGTTGTGTAACACGGCCACCCGTGTCAGGGTGCTGTTTTTCAACTTTTTCCTCTCCTCTGGTCTCTGACATTCTTCTTTCACCGACGAACTGCGAGTTAATCAAAACCTGTAAAAACAAAATGAAAGTGTGAATGTAAAATACGTGGGTTGCCTCCCACGAAGCGCTTCGTTTTACGTCGCCTGGCTCGACGGTCCGTCATCGTATCATGTGAGATGAACGACATCGTTTCGATCTTTCTGCTGTCCCTCGTAGTAAGGTTTCAGACGCTGACCATTTACTTTAAAAATGTCTCCATTTGCTGGATTTTCAGCTCGACTGCTCCGTGCGGAAACGCCTTATGTACTACAAATGGTCCCGACTGTAACCCGGTGAACTGACTTTAAACAATGTTGCGGATAGCAAGAGTCGCCACCGACTTTTATTTTATCCATAAGGAAAGGTTATAAAAGAACAGGAAAGACCTTAGAGAATATTTTGGGTCCGGGGGGTAGGTTATGAAAAGGGAAGGTATTAGCATCCTTTTCATCCATGGTTATCCATGGGCTCTTAGGTACTTAAGCTCACTTTTGAATTGTTTTGAAATTGTAGTGTGTGACTAGCAAAAAATTTCAGAATAGTTTAATAATAATCCGTGTATGGATGTGAAAAAAACTTGTTTGAAAATTTTGTTGGAAATTTGTTTAAGTGTGAAAAAGTTTTGAAGTGAGCAAGTATCTAGGAGTAGCCTACCCTAATGTTTTAAGGTCTTTCTTATTCTTTATCCTTTCCTTAGTAAGACTATCCCTACTATAATGGAGTAGGTAGTCCTTACTTTGGATGTTAAGGGACATGTGAGGGACAATTGGATTTTTGAAGGCCATTGTGGGGTGTAATAAGCAAACTGGAGGGACTATCATCATTTTTCGAAAGGGACTCGATTCGTAAAGGCAACCATAAGGGACTTTGATGATTTTCTTTTTGAGGGACTTGCTTTATACACCCCACTTAACCAATATTCATAGGCAACTTGAGGGATATCCTTAGGAAGTGAAACGGCGATTAAAATCGACTTACGTGTGTGACGTGTTTATTTTAATTATCTTTATTTAAAAGTGATCTAAATGTATTTTAATATTACGTACATGTTGTTGCACTCCCTTATTACTAACCATAATAATAATTAAATAATTAAACAACTTTACATCCAAGAAACAATTACAAAATAATAAGCAAAATAATTAAATAGCAAAGATAAATAAAATATAAATAAGCAATAATAAATAATAAAGGGGGTTAGTAAGCAATATTTGACAAAATAATAAGCATGATTAGAATATAAATGGGTTAGTAAATAAGAATAAACAAAATTAATCCAAATATTATAATAATAAGAAATTAACAATTTTTTAATATAATCAACTAAAAAAAAACAAATATGAATAAACAATTGTTTTAATTTACAAATTATTAAATTATATTTTAATCATGAAGTTACTACAAAAAATCTAATTATTATAAGCACAATTATTTATAAACTAAAGTTATGTAAAAAATATTTATAAGTATATTTGCAAAAATTTGTAAGAATTATAGTAAACATACATACATAATAATTATATTAGAAAATAACATTAAAAAAAAAAATAGGATTAGATTTGTATTAAAAAATATTTTTAGAGTTTTATGAAATTAGGGTTTATATGAGAAATAAATTTTTAGGGTTTATATAAAAAAAATAGGATTTAGTTATATACAAAAATTTTCTAATGTATACATATTACAATTTAGACATAAAATATAGAAACAAAATTTGTGAAAAAAACATATTTTTTAAAATTAAAGAAAACAGACATATTTTATTATTATTTATTTATTATTGAGAAATATACATAATATATTTAATTTTTAATATTATAATATTTAAATCAAATAAAAGGAAAGAAAAAAAAGCGGAAACTTACCTGGCTGAGGTTTGAACCCAGGCCAGCTTGATTTCCAGGAAGCACAACAACTATCAAGCTGCGGATTTTGCAACGTTTTCTCCTACGAATATTGTTACGAGTTCTTCCACCCTGCGAAACACAAACTTCATCCAAACGGCAAAATTTCACAAAATTGATTGCACCATTGTATTGCTACTGAGTTTTTCAATCGTCCTATGTTTTTCAAATCCATTTATCATTTGAAAATCGTGAAACCCTAAAGAGGGCCGAAAACCCTAATCATGGTGAATTCTTGTTCCTGCGATGAAAATCCAATTGAACCACCCAGAATCGTTCTAGAGTTCATTCTAAACATCCTACAACAATCAAAAACAGTTTAAACATGATAAATCAATGGATTCGAAAACAAAATATTCAAGGTCAAGATGAACTCGGGTTGAGCAATTGGGCGTGTATATGATGCATATGGATGATGATTTATGATCAGAAGAGTCCAAGGAAGCTTGCTATGTCTTCCAAATACCTTGCAATGCTCTGAATTTGAGAACCCGAATATGACTTTTTGAAAGATTTTTGTGCTTTTGATCTTACCTTTAGGCTGCTGCCAATTCGTCTCTAGGGTTATGTTTGTGCTTAATATATATGTGTGATGGATTTAGGTCAGAATCATTGATGTGTTGTGTGGATATTTGATCCAAAAAATATTCAAAAAGATCATTGTATAAATTTCAAATATTTGATCATGAGTGCTTGCTATTTTGGGAGAGATCACATGATTTCCTTCTCATTCTAATTCAATCAATGATTATGAATTTCTAGAAACAAAATCTTCACCCAAAAATAGATTTTTATATTTTTTATTTATTTAAAATGATTTTTATGAATTAAATCAATAATAAATAAATAAAAAATAATAATTTGGGAGAGATCACATGGTTTCCTTCTCATTCTAATTCAATCAATGATTATGAATTTCTAGAAACAAAATCTTCACCCAAAAATAGATTTTTATATTTTTTATTTATTTAAAATGATTTTTATAAATTAAATCAATAATAAATAAATAAAAAATAACAATTTGGGAGAGATCACATGATTTCCTTCTCATTCTAATTCAATCAATGATTATGAATTTCTAGAAATAAAATCTTCACCCAAAAATAGATTTTTATATTTTTTATTTATTTAAAATGATTTTTATGAATTAAATCAATAATAAATAAATAAAAAATAATAAAAATGATGAATTTTGGTCAATTGGGTCGTGCACCATGTTATGAGATGGATTGGGTCATAAATTAGGCAGCCCATTTGGAAAGAAATACTTCTAAGCCTCCATTTTCAACATAAACCATCACAAAATTGCCCAACTTTGCAAGGGCACATTTCTCTCAATTTTAAAGGTATGATGGTGTTCTTGGACTTTTTGGAAAGCTTGAAGAGTCCTCTAAACAACCCCATTGGTTTCAGGTCCATATCATTTACCAATCTCAAGTTATGCCCTTTTGAAGTTGTTGACTTTTTGTTGACTTTTGAAATGACCTATAATGTCTTAGATCATATCTTTCAAATAAAGCATTTTTGGGCTTAACCTTCAACATCAAAGTTGTAGAGAATTCAATTTCCTTCAAAATGAGCTTTGGATGGAGACTTGGTGATGAAGTATGTGAAAGTTATGCCTGGTCAAAGTTCAGTTGACTTTTACTGAGGAAACCCTAATTTAGAAACTCCTGATTATTGATGATCTGGAATCTCCTTGATGAATCATGATCAACCCTTGATAAAATGATGAATTTTACTTCATATACTTGATGTTGGCAAAAAATCATGAAGTTTGACTTTGGTTTGACCACAGTTGACCTCAGTTTGACTTTTTAACTGCATTGACTGCTTTTGACTTATCTGATCATCTGACTGAGCAAACTTTTGAGAAAAGTCTTGAAACTTGACATGGGGGTTCTTATACACATATAAGATGTTATGAAGCTCACTTGAAGTCTTGGAAGTCCATTTAGCCTGATTAAAGTCAAAACCCTAGTTTTGGATGCACTGCTTAGGAGGTGCATTGTCTGAGGGAATTGTCAACTCTTCTGACCAATTGTGAACTTTGTGAACCTTGTGAATCTTCATAAGATATCTTGTGATACTCATGGGAGGTATTGTGAAGCTTGTGAACCTTGTGAACATCATGAAGTGGCTTTGTAGACCTCATGACCCTTAGGAAAGCTTTGTAAACATTGTGAATCTTGTGAACCTTGTGAACCTTCAAGAAGCAACCTATGGACTTCATGAACCTCATGAAAGGTATTGAAAGCACTGTGGGACTTGTGAACCTTGTGAACCTTCATAGAGTAGCTTGTGGACTTTATGAACTTCATGAAAGGTTATGCAAGTTGTTGGAGAACTTGTGAACCTTGTGAACCTTCTTAGAACACAAAGTCTTGTATTGTGAGGGCAAATTTTGGGGTGCAACAGCTGCCCCTGTTCAATTTTCTGAAACCTGAGGGGTTAGATTGGTATATTTGCCAGTCGTAACCTGGAAGGTTGAAGGGGATTGAACACAAAAGCCCAAAAATTTGCACTCACCAGTGCACTAGAGTGGTACAGATGGCTAGTTGAATATGATTGAGTGGGCTTAAAGATGCCACTAGGGGAAAGTTCTTCAGTAGTATAATGAGAACTGTCAAGAGTCTGGAGTAATACTGATGTAACAGCATGTCTTCATGAGGATAGAGCAATCAATAACGATAACCCTAAAGCAGTCTTGAAGTGATAAATCTGACCTCAGGAGGATAGAGCAATCAATAGCTCTAAAGCAGTCTTGAAATAATAATGTGATATGTCTTCAGGAGGATAGAGCAATCAATAGCTCTAAAGCAGTCTTGAAGTAATTAGATGGCTTCAGGAGGATAGAGCAATGAATAGCTCTAAAGCAGTCTTGAAGTAGTAATATGACCTCATGAGGATAGAGCAATGAATAGCTCTAAAGCAGTCTTGAAGTAATGATTTCAGGAGGATAGAGCAATGGATAGCTCTAAAGCAGTCTTGAAATAATTAGATGGCTTCAGGAGGATAGAGCAATGAATAGCTCTAAAGCAGTCTTGAAGTAGTAATATGACCTCATGAGGATAGAGCAATGAATAGCTCTAAAGCAGTCTTGAAGTAATAGGATGATTTCAGGAGGATAGAGCAATCAGTAGCTCTAAAGCAGTCTTGAAGTCATGAGAGGCTGTCAGGAGGATAAAATAACCCTGAGGTTACAATAAAGCAGTCCAAAGTAATAAGAAGCTCATCAGGAGGATAAAGTAACCCTGAGGTTACAATAAAGCAGTCCCAAAGATCATAAGCTTGTTTGTTGGATAATTAACCTGAAAACAAGGTAGCACTCTGTATAACAACATTAGTTTATGCTTTATGTATGCATGTATGACATGATGCACTTAGGTAATGTACTATAGACATATATGTTATGGTATGATGTAAATGATGTATGTATGATATGACACTGCTGGAAGTGTCTGGATATCCTTGTATAACAACTGCTGGCCAAGGAAAATAAATCCTGATTCGTTGTTGAAGAATATATAACCCTCCGTCTGTTGGGGATAACAAGGTATAGATAACCTCCCGTTGTTGGGGATAACAAGGTATAGATAACCTCCCGTTGTTGGGGATAACAAGGTATGGATAACCTCCCGTTGTTGGGGATAGTAGGGTATAGATAACCTTCGTTTTCGTTTGATAGTAGGATAAGTATAACATCCCGTCTTCGTTCATCGTGCCCTTATTGGAAAGTAATTTCCCGTATATCCGTATGAGGATAAAAGAGATGGATATAAATTCCAGGGGAGATTAGACTTTGTGAAAATGGATTAGTCCTACTGATGGTTTGTAACTGCCTTGTAAAGATGAACCGGCGAAGCTTCGTTGAAATCCTTCCCTCGTTCGTCCTTAGTAAATACTATTACTGCATTTTCATGCATTTCTGGTAAACATCAATCATATTAAAAGCATACATGCGTTTCTGGTAAACATCAATCATATTCAAAGGCATACATACATTCAAACACAACCAATGGACGTTTCGCTTATGTAAATAGGGTAAAAGTGAATCTGGATTCAAAAGATGGAATTTATTTATATCAAAAGTGACCCATACACGGGTAAGTTTGTACAAGGAGACATAAACCCTAGTAAGAGAATTTTGTCATGAAGTTTTACAAAAAGAATCAGCTATGTGGGAAATAATCCTATTGAGTTTCAATTCTACTATTGCCACTCAAGTATCTCATCTTCTTGCTGTTGAGACGGAAACGATTGGATTGAGCTTTATCTGTTTGAGCTTGAGTAAGTAGTACAACTGGTTGCAGTTTCATGAGTGATCCAAACGAGACATAGTCATACGCTTTAATCCCTAACTTTTGCCTGGATTGCCCTTTCAGGTTTTCAATCCACCGGGATACCCTTTTTTGCCCAAGCCGCCTTTTCAGGTTTTCGACTTGCCGGGTGTACATCTTTTTATATATATATCCCTAATTTTTGCCCAAACCCTTTTGGTTTGCCGGGATGCCCTTATTTTTGCCTAGGCCTGTCAACCTAGCGGGTCTCTTTTTATGCGTAGTATTTTTTAACTATGTCTGCGTTTACAGGTTGTGGGAAGTCTTCACCATCCATTGTAGTCAGTATCATGGCACCTCCTGAGAACACTGTCTTGACTACAAATGGTCCCTCATATGTTGGAGTCCACTTGCCCCTAGGATCACCCTGTGGTAATATGATACGCTTGATTACCAAGTCACCAGCCTGATATACCTTTGGCTTAACCTTCTTGTCAAAAGCTTTGATCATCCGTTTCTGGTACATCTGGCCATGACAAACTGCTGCTAACCTTTTCTCATCAATCAAATTTATCTGGTCAAGTCGAGTCTGAATCCACTCAAACATAGATGCCATGGTGGCCAATGCGTCTGCCAACTGATTCTCTCTTCGTGGAATATGTCCAAAAGTAATCTCTTTGAAATGTGGGATCAAAGACAACACATGTTCTCTGTAAGGAATGAGATTATCATGCTTTGTATCCCAATCTCCTTTAATCTGACTTACTACCAGAGCTGAATCTCCATACACCTCAAGGAACTGAATCTTCATATCAATAGCAACTTGCATACCCATGATACATGCCTCATACTCAGCCATGTTATTGGTACAATAGAAACAAAGTCTAGCAGTAATCGGGGTATGACAACCTTCAGGGGAGCTAATCACAACACCAACACCATTACCATGTGCATTGGAGGCACCATCAAAAACCATAGTCCATCGGGATCCTTGTTCAGGTCTGTCATATTGTCCAGGTTCTTTGGTAACAGACATAATGTCTTCATCAGGGAACTCAAAATTCATTGACTGGTAATCATCTACTGCTTGATGAGCCAAATGATCAGCAACAACACTCCCCTTAATGGCCTTCTGAGTAGTATACTGTATATCATATTCCGTCAAGATCATTTGCCATCTTGCAATTCTTCCGGAAAGAGCAGGTTTCTTAAATATGTACTTGATTGGATCCATCTTCGAAATCAACAAGGTAGTATGGGTCAACATATACTGTCTTAGTCGGCGAGCAGCCCATGCCAAAGCGCAGCAAGTTTTCTCGAGCAGTGAGTATCTTGTTTCACAGTCGGTAAACTTTTTGCTAAGGTAGTATATTGCCTGCTCTTTTCGACCAGACTCGTCATGTTGCCCCAATACACACCCCATTGAGTTGTCTAATACTGTTAAATACATAATCAAGGGTCTTCCATCAACTGGTGGCATTAAAATTGGAGGTTCTAGCAAATATCTCTTGATTTCATCAAAGGCAGTCTGGCACTCATCATTCCATTCCATCACCTGATCTTTCTTCAACAACTTGAAGATTGGCTTACAGATGGTAGTTAATTGGGAAATAAATCTTGCAATGTAGTTCAATCGTCCCAAGAAACCTCTAACCTCCTTCTCAGTACGGGGAGCTGGCATCTCTCGTATAGCTTTCACTTTTGCAGGATCCACTTCAATACCTTTTCCACTGACAATGAAACCCAGGAGTTTTCCAGATCTAACTCCAAAAGTACACTTGTTTGGATTTAATCTCAACCTGTATTTCTTCAACCTCTCAAACAACTTGTGCAGATGATCAAGATGTTGTTCTTCATTCTGAGACCTGGCTATCATATCATCCACATATACCTCTATCTCATGATGAATCATATCATGAAACAAAGCCACCATAGCACGCTGATATGTTGCCCCTGCATTCTTCAAACCAAATGGCATTACCTTATAGCAAAAGGTGCCCCACTGTGTCACAAATGTAGTCTTCTCCATATCTTCAGGTGCCATCTTGATTTGATTGTAACCAGAGAAACCATCCATAAAAGAGAATACCTTATGCTGAGCAGTGTTGTCTACCAGAATATCAATATGAGGAAGTGGAAAGTCATCTTTAGGGCTAGCCTTGTTCAGATCTCTGTAGTCTACACACATACGTACCTTACCATCTTTCTTAGGAACTGGTACCACATTTGCAACCCACTGAGGATAAGAAGTTACGGCCAAGAACCCTGCGTTGAACTGTTTCATTACCTCTGCTCTGATCTTTTCTGACATTTCAGGACGCATACGACGAACCTTCTGCTTCTTTGGACGACAATCTTCTTTCATTGGCAAACGGTGAACCACAATGTCCGTATCCAACCCTGGCATATCTTCATAAGACCAAGCAAAGATCTCCACATAGTCACGTAGCATCTGAATCAACCTGCTCTTGACACTGTCCTCTAAATCAGCCCCTATCTTGACCTCTTTTCTGTTTTGTTCAGTTCCCAGATTCACAACTTCGACTGGCTCTTCACGTGGTTGTATAGCTTTCTCTTCTTGTTGTAACAACCTAGCAAGCTCTACAGGTATTTCACAATCGTCCTCGTCTCCGTCTTCAGTTTGATAGATCGGATTCTCGAAATTGTAATTGGCAATAGTAGAACTGTTATCAACTGGATCCAGAGTGGATGAGGATCGGCATTTTAGTGACGTGGGTGTGTGTAAGAACACATAGCTGATAAAGCAAAAATAAAAGAAAAAGAAAGACAAGGAACACAATATTTACGAAAACGAAACGTCCATTGATTTTATGGAATGAAGTATGCAAATGAAATGACAACCCGTAACAAGCACACCATTGTGCCCCGGGTAAGGCACATGGCTTGAAAGTTTTAATTGTTCCAGAAATTATAAATTTAAAAACATAACACAGTAATAGTATTTACTCCTGACTAAAGGAGATAGGGATAACATCTTCAACTGTCCAATTATTGAGTCCAGCACCCACAGTAGGAAAAATCCATGCCTCCAAGTTGTAGTCTTCATCTTGATCTCCCACAACATTGATAACCCCTTGATTGGTGATACGAACAGCACGGGCACGACGAACAGCCTTCTGGGACTCTGCAGTGAAACCCAAACCAAACTTGTCAGACTTGTATGGAATATCAGGAAGCTGACCCCAAATAGTACAACCACCTTCTTCCACCACAGCTTTTGCATCATTGAGGGAGGCCATTGCCATTGTTGGAGGGTTTCTGATGACCACAGGAACCTTCTTCACAGCAGGAGGAGTCACACAATCCTTAACAGCCCAGGGAACCACTTCAAATGACTGACATGGAGTTTCAATGTATTCACCTTCTACTTCCAGATACTTGAAAGTGTTTACATGGCTGACAAAGTATTCTTCCTCTCCAAAGACAGTAACAACTTTTCCATTCACCGGATATCTCAACTTTTGATGTAATGTGGAGGTCACAGCACCTGCCCCATGGATCCAGGGACGACCAAGCAGACATGAGTACGAAGGACGAATATCCATCACATAGAATGTAGCAGTAAACACCTGAGAGCCAACCTTGATTGGAAGATCAATTTCCCCATGCACTACTCTTCTAGAACCATCAAAAGCCTTTACCACAATATTACTGGGCTTCAATACCGTATCTTCAGGACTCAGCTTGTTCAGGACTTCCTTAGGCAACACATTCAGAGAGGAACCATTGTCTATCAGCACATGAGACAGGGTAGTGCCCCTGCATTCAATTGAAATATGCAAGGCCCTGTTATGATCCCTCTTGGCAGGGGTCAAGTCAGCATCAGAAAATCCTAACCCGTTGTCATAGGTCAGGTGAGCAACACAATTCTCAAACTGGTCCACAGAAATTGCACTGGGTACATGAGCCATCTTTAGAAACTTGATCAATGACTTGGCATGAGCCTCAGAACATAATAACAGGGAGAGCATAGAAATCTTTGAGGGAGTATGCCCCAGCTGATCAACAATATCATAATCACTCTTGCGAATGATTTTCAATACTTCTTCCATCTGCTTAGAGAGGTCATCAGCAGTTGGCACATCCGTAGACACAGGCTCAATAACAGGACCCTTGCCCCGAGCATCAGTGGTGGAAGTAACAGCAGGAGTAACTGCACTCTTAGAAGCAACTGGAGGAGAGAAGACTCTTCCACTACGAGTGATCTTGCTAGATCCAGCAATATTATCAATGTCAACAGGCATATCAGGTAAAGGCTCCTGCTTGACACCATGGATGTAAACACCAGACCCATAGTGCCAAGGCACAGCTTTGTCAGATGTATAAGGAATAGGACCAGGAGTGGTAATGATCAGAGGAGCTACTCTGGCTTCAGCAACAACTTTCATAGGATCTTCAGCAGTAATCTTGATTGGGCCCTGATGAGTGATTTTAATGGGACCCTTTGAAGTGATTCTTAGTGGTACTTTGTCAACCATGTCAACCTCTTCAATCTTCTTACCCTGAGTCAGATGATCCACCATACTTTCTACAGATGCTGGTCTTCTTTCAAACACTATAGTATATTTATCCATGAGACGTTGAATCCCATCTCTCAAAATGAAGCAACTATCCGGCTTATAGGTACAATATAGACAATCTTCATGACAACCTGGAAAGATCCCAACTTGTACTAATCTCTTTTTGATAACAGACAATGGTGTGCTCAACTCCATAACTGAATAGACATGCAGATCTTCATCAATATCTTCATCAATGGCGTTGACAGTCTTCTCGTGATTTGGCATTGGAGCTGTAATCACATTTGGAGTACCTGGTGGATCAAACTCAATTTCTCCAGCATCAATCATATCCTGAATTTTGTTCTTCAAGACCCAGCAGTTATTAGTATCATGTCCTGGACAGTTTGAATGATATGCACATCGTGCATTGGGATTGTACTTGGGAGAGGTAACATTGGGATTCTGAGGGGCCTCCCTCAGGGTAATAAGTTCAGCCTTCAACAAGTGTTGCAATGCCTGAGCCATTGACATGTTGATCTTCGTGAACTGTCTTCTAGCCCTCTGTTGGTTGCCTTGAGGCTGCTCTGTTGTTGTAGGAGTTGGATTTGAAATATGAACTGCACTAACAGACTGATGCCTTCTGTTACGATCAGGCTGACCATACACAGCATTAGATTCTTTCTTCCCAGTGGGAGGCTTCTTTGCAGCACCTGATGAAGAAGTGCCCATTTGGATCTTACCACTCTTGATGCCATTCTCTACTCGCTCTCCTGTCATGATCAACTCAGTGAAGCCAGATGATGAGCTTCCAATGAGATGACTGTAAAACGGACCATTCAGCGTACACATGAACATATCAACCAATTCCCTATCAGTCAAAGGGGGTTGAACTCTTCCAGCTAAGTCTCTCCACTTCTGAGCATACTCTTTAAAGCTTTCTTTGGCACCCATAGACATGCTTTGAAGCTGCATGCGAGTGGGGGCTAAGTCAGCATTGTATTGATAGTGCTTGTAGAAAGCTTCAGCAAGGTCATTCCAATCTCTGATGTTGACACTCTCCAACTGATAATACCACTCTAGCTGAGCTCCAGATAAACTCTCTTGAAAGAAATGGATCCACAACTTTTTATCAGCAGTGTGGGGTTGAATTCTTCTGACATAAGACCTCAGATGCAATTTGGGACAAGAGACCCCATCATAGACAACAAATGTAGGAACTTTGAACCCAATGGGTATGACCACCCCAGATATCAAGCTCAAATCCTCAAAATCCAGCCCAGATGATTTCTGTAATTCCATAGCATCCATTCTATCCACCAGCATCTTGAATTTGTCTTCGTTAGGCTCATGGTAGTAGTTAGCCTCAGAATCAGAGTCCCCCATAGTGTTGTGGAGACTGCCTCTCTCCTGCTCAGATTCTTCAGATTCATAGTCTTCAACCTGTTCCTTGGTCTTGGCAGGACCTTTGAACCTTCTTCCCATGTTGAGCAACCCAGCAGACCTTCTAGCCTTCTTAGTCTTCTTGGCCAGCAGTGTCTTCAATTCATCCTGCCCCTTAGATAGGTTCAGGATCAGCTCTTGGAACTGTGCATTCTGTGCCTGAAGATCCTTAACTGATTGTTCAAGAGCCATTGCTGAAATAAACAGCGAGAAGATGAGAAACCTGTGCACAATTATAACCTGTGATGCAATGATATGGGAATGCATATGCAATGTTTTCAAGGACCGCAGGATTTAAATTTGCTTAAACAAACAAGAAAGTAACTTTTTATTAGTAATAACTTGTTTTGCCTTTTAGGCTTTACAAAAAATGAAAACGAAATAAGTACAAAAGATGGGGTTTTAAGTCTCCCATGGACGTTTCCTCTTTGTGTTGAGGTATGAGTTGAGGTTTCGTTCCTCATGAAGTAGCTTTGTTAGCTCTAGGATCCTTGCTTGGCTTGCTTTGTAATGAGCCTCGAAAGTATCCCTTTGCTCTTTCAGTTGGATCCATGATCTCTGCAAGTCTTCCATATCAGTAGGCATGTCTGGGTGAAGGATGGTATAAGCTGTGTCTCCTTCAGCAACAGGTTCCATGGTAACTGGTAGGATGGCAGGATATGGCATCATGAGTGTCTGAGCACGAAATCGTACCCATCTGAGATAAGCCTCCATAGGAATGGTGTACTTAGGCTCCAGTGTCTTGCTGTCAATCCTGTTTACCTTTCCCCAAGCTCGTATGAATCTCTGACGGTAACCCTGAAGATCGTTGTCGTAGTCAAACACAATGCCCTGAATCAACATGTCATGTGGACCATCGCTCCGGGCGTAACCAAACTGTCGTAAAGCTAGAGATGGGTTGTAGGTGATGCCTCCTCTTATGCCTAGAAGTGGCACATTAGGAAACTCCCCACAACGGTCAATGATGGTGACATTCTCCATAGATCTGGAGCACCAATGGATGTCTGAGTGAGAAAGTGACATGATCCTCTTGGACCATCTGAACCCTTGCTCATTCTTCATTACTGAGCGAGGAAGGTGAGAAATAAACCACCTAGAAAGTAAAGGTATGCAGCACATCAAAGTTCCTCTTGCCCTTGTAGTACGGGTGTGAAGAGAATGTAGGATGTCTCCAAGTAAGGTAGGCACTGGATTGTGACTCAGGAATATGTTGATGGCATGAACGTCTATGAACTGATCAGGATTGGGGAACAACACTAAGCCATAAATCAATAAGGCTAAGATCTCCTCAAAAGCATCGTAGCTCATAGCCTTCAAGAACATTTGAGCTTTATCCACTAATACCTTGGCAAGAATACCTTTAACTCCACTTCTCGTCTCTAGAACAATGTCAGACTTCTTCAGATGTAGAGTTGCAGCAATAACTTCTGGTTTAAGCTCCTTCTCTAGGCCTGTGAATGGCTTCTGATCAAGAACAGGTATACCCAGAAGTTTAGAGAACTCCTCCATGGTTGGAACCAGCTGATAATCAGGAAATGTAAAGCAATGGTGCTTAGGGTCAAAGAACTGAAACAGCACACTCATCATGTCTTCACTGAACTCTGAAGTAACTAGATCCAATAAGTGACCATGTCTCTGGACGAACTGGGAATGATCAGACACTTGGGAAACCAACTCTTTGAGCTTGGGAGGTATCCCTACAAAGTTGATCCTGATGGTGTTTCTACGAGCAGAAGCCATGACCTGCAACAAAGAACAAAGATAAATCCTTTGGTCCTTGAAATGGTTAGGGAAAATGATATGCTTATGATGCATGATGATGTCATGATGTCATGCCCAATCACAAACATGTGGCACACACAAACAAGTCACACCATAGCCCTAGGTTTAAAGGCTTGCATGAGGTTCAAAGGCAAGTACCCTCCCCTGAAGTTAGATGGTTCATCCTGTCCTACAAAAGTAACCAGGTTCTAAGGGATCTCAATATCATTGATCCTTCACAAGGGTGGTTGTTCAGAAGGCAACTTACTTGCCAACCAAAACCCTCCAAGTTTAAGATCTCAATGAGCGTAGTATCGAGTGTCAACCAACTTCAGTCTGCTCCAAAGCCGGTTACCTCACTACTTTCTAAAGGCCAAGATGAGTTAACTAGGGTTCTAAAGGTCAGTTAGTGCATTGACAACATATGGCAGCCTCAATATTATCCTCAACTTGACTTAAGGAATATAAGCACCAACCAAGAAGTCGCACTAACTATGGCCACCAGATCAACCGTATCGATATACGTCGTACAGTTTCCTTGGTCTATTGCCATTTACCTAAGGTACACTAGATCCGGGTTAGGACCTTTCACACATAAGAGCACCCCAACAATATAATAATAAAGCAAACAAGGCAAACAATTTAAAGTGATCTTAATTCCTAAGGGTACCCCTCTTAAATAGATCCCCAGCAGAGTCGCCAGTTCTGTAACCCAGTGAACTGACTTTAAACAATGTTGCGGATAGCAAGAGTCGCCACCGACTTTTATTTTATCCATAAGGAAAGGTTATAAAAGAACAGGAAAGACCTTAGAGAATATTTTGGGTCCGGGGGGTAGGTTATGAAAAGGGAAGGTATTAGCATCCTTTTCATCCATGGTTATCCATGGGCTCTTAGGTACTTAAGCTCACTTTTGAATTGTTTTGAAATTGTAGTGTGTGACTAGCAAAAAATTTCAGAATAGTTTAATAATAATCCGTGTATGGATGTGAAAAAAACTTGTTTGAAAATTTTGTTGGAAATTTGTTTAAGTGTGAAAAAGTTTTGAAGTGAGCAAGTATCTAGGAGTAGCCTACCCTAATGTTTTAAGGTCTTTCTTATTCTTTATCCTTTCCTTAGTAAGACTATCCCTACTATAATGGAGTAGGTAGTCCTTACTTTGGATGTTAAGGGACATGTGAGGGACAATTGGATTTTTGAAGGCCATTGTGGGGTGTAATAAGCAAACTGGAGGGACTATCATCATTTTTCGAAAGGGACTCGATTCGTAAAGGCAACCATAAGGGACTTTGATGATTTTCTTTTTGAGGGACTTGCTTTATACACCCCACTTAACCAATATTCATAGGCAACTTGAGGGATATCCTTAGGAAGTGAAACGGCGATTAAAATCGACTTACGTGTGTGACGTGTTTATTTTAATTATCTTTATTTAAAAGTGATCTAAATGTATTTTAATATTACGTACATGTTGTTGCACTCCCTTATTACTAACCATAATAATAATTAAATAATTAAACAACTTTACATCCAAGAAACAATTACAAAATAATAAGCAAAATAATTAAATAGCAAAGATAAATAAAATATAAATAAGCAATAATAAATAATAAAGGGGGTTAGTAAGCAATATTTGACAAAATAATAAGCATGATTAGAATATAAATGGGTTAGTAAATAAGAATAAACAAAATTAATCCAAATATTATAATAATAAGAAATTAACAATTTTTTAATATAATCAACTAAAAAAAAACAAATATGAATAAACAATTGTTTTAATTTACAAATTATTAAATTATATTTTAATCATGAAGTTACTACAAAAAATCTAATTATTATAAGCACAATTATTTATAAACTAAAGTTATGTAAAAAATATTTATAAGTATATTTGCAAAAATTTGTAAGAATTATAGTAAACATACATACATAATAATTATATTAGAAAATAACATTAAAAAAAAAAAATAGGATTAGATTTGTATTAAAAAATATTTTTAGAGTTTTATGAAATTAGGGTTTATATGAGAAATAAATTTTTAGGGTTTATATAAAAAAAATAGGATTTAGTTATATACAAAAATTTTCTAATGTATACATATTACAATTTAGACATAAAATATAGAAACAAAATTTGTGAAAAAAACATATTTTTTAAAATTAAAGAAAACAGACATATTTTATTATTATTTATTTATTATTGAGAAATATACATAATATATTTAATTTTTAATATTATAATATTTAAATCAAATAAAAGGAAAGAAAAAAAAGCGGAAACTTACCTGGCTGAGGTTTGAACCCAGGCCAGCTTGATTTCCAGGAAGCACAACAACTATCAAGCTGCGGATTTTGCAACGTTTTCTCCTACGAATATTGTTACGAGTTCTTCCACCCTGCGAAACACAAACTTCATCCAAACGGCAAGATTTCACAAAATTGATTGCACCATTGTATTGCTACTGAGTTTTTCAATCGTCCTATGTTTTTCAAATCCATTTATCATTTGAAAATCGTGAAACCCTAAAGAGGGCCGAAAACCCTAATCATGGTGAATTCTTGTTCCTGCGATGAAAATCCAATTGAACCACCCAGAATCGTTCTAGAGTTCATTCTAAACATCCTACAACAATCAAAAACAGTTTAAACATGATAAATCAATGGATTCGAAAACAAAATATTCAAGGTCAAGATGAACTCGGGTTGAGCAATTGGGCGTGTATATGATGCATATGGATGATGATTTATGATCAGAAGAGTCCAAGGAAGCTTGCTATGTCTTCCAAATACCTTGCAATGCTCTGAATTTGAGAACCCAAAAATGACTTTTTGAAAGATTTTTGTGCTTTTGATCTTACCTTTAGGCTGCTGCCAATTCGTCTCTAGGGTTATGTTTGTGCTTAATATATATGTGTGATGGATTTAGGTCAGAATCATTGATGTGTTGTGTGGATATTTGATCCAAAAAATATTCAAAAAGATCATTGTATAAATTTCAAATATTTGATCATGAGTGCTTGCTATTTTGGGAGAGATCACATGATTTCCTTCTCATTCTAATTCAATCAATGATTATGAATTTCTAGAAACAAAATCTTCACCCAAAAATAGATTTTTATATTTTTTATTTATTTAAAATGATTTTTATGAATTAAATCAATAATAAATAAATAAAAAATAATAATTTGGGAGAGATCACATGGTTTCCTTCTCATTCTAATTCAATCAATGATTATGAATTTCTAGAAACAAAATCTTCACCCAAAAATAGATTTTTATATTTTTTATTTATTTAAAATGATTTTTATGAATTAAATCAATAATAAATAAATAAAAAATAACAATTTGGGAGAGATCACATGATTTCCTTCTCATTCTAATTCAATCAATGATTATGAATTTCTAGAAACAAAATCTTCACCCAAAAATAGATTTTTATATTTTTTATTTATTTAAAATGATTTTTATGAATTAAATCAATAATAAATAAATAAAAAATAATAAAAATGATGAATTTTGGTCAATTGGGTCGTGCACCATGTTATGAGATGGATTGGGTCATAAATTAGGCAGCCCATTTGGAAAGAAATACTTCTAAGCCTCCATTTTCAACATAAACCATCACAAAATTGCCCAACTTTGCAAGGGAACATTTCTCTCAATTTTAAAGGTATGATGGTGTTCTTGGACTTTTTGGAAAGCTTTAAGAGTCCTCTAAACAACCCCATTGGTTTCAGGTCCATATCATTTACCAATCTCAAGTTATGCCCTTTTGAAGTTGTTGACTTTTTGTTGACTTTTGAAATGACCTATAATGTCTTAGATCATATCTTTCAAATAAAGCATTTTTAGGCTTAACCTTCAACATCAAAGTTGTAGAGAATTCAATTTCCTTCAAAATGAGCTTTGGATGGAGACTTGGTGATGAAGTATGTGAAAGTTATGCCTGGTCAAAGTTCAGTTGACTTTTACTGAGGAAACCCTAATTTAGAAACTCCTGATTATTGATGATCTGGAATCTCCTTGATGAATCATGATCAACCCTTGATAAAATGATGAATTTTACTTCATATACTTGATGTTGGCAAAAAATCATGAAGTTTGACTTTGGTTTGACCACAGTTGACCTCAGTTTGACTTTTTAACTGCATTGACTGCTTTTGACTTATCTGATCATCTGACTGAGCAAACTTTTGAGAAAAGTCTTGAAACTTGACATGGGGGTTCTTATACACATATAAGATGTTATGAAGCTCACTTGAAGTCTTGGAAGTCCATTTAGCCTGATTAAAGTCAAAACCCTAGTTTTGGATGCACTGCTTAGGAGGTGCATTGTCTGAGGGAATTGTCAACTCTTCTGACCAATTGTGAACTTTGTGAACCTTGTGAATCTTCATAAGATATCTTGTGATACTCATGGGAGGTATTGTGAAGCTTGTGAACCTTGTGAACATCATGAAGTGGCTTTGTAGACCTCATGACCCTTAGGAAAGCTTTGTAAACATTGTGAATCTTGTGAACCTTGTGAACCTTCAAGAAGCAACCTATGGACTTCATGAACCTCATGAAAGGTATTGAAAGCACTGTGGGACTTGTGAACCTTGTGAACCTTCATAGAGTAGCTTGTGGACTTTATGAACTTCATGAAAGGTTATGCAAGTTGTTGGAGAACTTGTGAACCTTGTGAACCTTCTTAGAACACAAAGTCTTGTATTGTGAGGGCAAATTTTGGGGTGCAACACCGACCATTTTGATTTAAGCTTTCCCGGAAAGAGTTTCAGTCGGGAGTTGTACAACAGTACTAATTGTCCTTCCCTAAATTCTTTCTTCTGAATACGTCGATCATGCCATTTCTTTGCTTGATCTTTGTAAATTTTTGCATTCTCATATGCCTGGTTCCTGAATTCCTCTAGCTCATGGAGTTGGAGGGTTCTAGACTCTCCTGCTCTGGTGAGGTCTAGGTTAAGGACTTTTGATGCCCATAACGCCTTGTGTTCTAACTCTAGAGGCAGATGGCAAGCTTTACCATAAACCAGTTGGTAAGGGGACATACTAATGGGTGTTTTGTATGCAGTGCGATACGCCCAGAGAGCGTCGTCCAGCTTTACTGCCCAGTCCTTACGGGATGCACGCACTGTTTTCTCTAATATCTGTTTGAGTTGTCGATTTGACACCTCGGCTTGCCCGTTGGTTTGAGGATGGTACGGAGTAGATATTTTGTGCTTCACATTATACTTAAGGAGTAACTTTTCCATGAGATGATTTAGGAAGTGAGTTCCTTCATCACTTATAAGGGCCCTTGGTACTCCAAACCGCGAAAATATGTTCTCCTTCAGAAACCTGACCACTACTTTAGCATCATTTGTTGGTAGTGCCACTGCTTCTACCCATTTTGAAACATAGTCAACTGCTACCAGTATATAGTGTTTTCCAAATGATGGTGGGAATGGTCCCATAAAGTCAATCCCCCAAACATCAAACAACTCTACTTCTAACATGGAATTCTGCGGCATCTGGTTTCTTTTCGAGATATTTCCAGTCCGTTGACATCTGTCGCATTCCTTAACTACGTTCTGGGCATCCTTGAACAAAGACGGCCAATACAACCCCGATTGGAGGACTTTGGTTGCGGTGTGGTCGCCACTGAAATGCCCTCCATAATCTGAATTATGACATGCTTCGAGCACCTTCCTTTGCTCGTTTTCCGGAACGCATCGTCTGATTAGTCCATCCACCCCTTTCTTGTAAAGAAACGGGTCATCCCATAAGTAGAACCTGTAGTCATGAACAAACTTTTTCCGTTTGTTAGAATCAAAATCGTCGGGTATGAGACCCCCGACTAAATAGTTGGCGTAATCCGCAAACCAAGGAACACCATGAATAACTAGGATGTGCTCATCAGCAAACTCATCCTTTATCGGACGCTTTTCCTCGTTTTCTTCAATCGGTGACATTCGCGAGAGGTGATCAGCTACAGTATTTTCACATCCTCTCTTATCCTGAATCTCCACATCGAATTCTTGGAGAAGAAGGATCCATCTCAGCAACCTGGGCTTCAACTCCTGTTTAGCAAAAAGATATTTTAACGCAGCATGGTCAGTATAAACAATCACTTTAGAACCCAACAGATATTGCCTAAATTTGTCAAAGGCATACACCACCGCTAGCAACTCCTTCTCGGTAGTTGCGTAATTCATCTATGTCGGGTTCAAAACGTGACTCGCATAGTAAATAACATGCAAAAGCTTCTCTTTCCGCTGCCCCAATACAGCCCCTACTGCGATGTCACTGGCGTCACACATGATCTCAAACGGCAGCGACCAATCTGGGGCTATCACAATTGGTGCTGACACTAACTTATTTTTCAGGTTTTCGAATGCGTCAGCACATTCCTTATTGAACACAAACGTCGTGTCCTTGACTAACAAGGACGTCAACGGTTTAGCTATCTTGGAGAAGTCTCTTATGAACCTGCGGTAGAACCCTGCGTGACCCAAGAAGCTTCGGATACCTTTCTCGTTCACGGGTGGTGGTAACTTGGATATTACTTCCACTTTTGCTTGATCGACTTCGATCCCTTTGTGTGAGATTTTGTGACCAAGGACAATGCCCTCTCTTACCATGAAATGACATTTTTCCCAATTTAGGATCAAGTTACTTTCCTGACATCTCTGCAAAACAAGTGACAGGTTAGTTAAACAATTATCAAATGATGACCCAAAAACCGAAAAATCATCCATGAAGACTTCCATATGTTTCTCAAGCATATCCGCAAAAATAGAAGTCATGCATCTTTGAAATGTGGCTGGGGCATTACATAACCCGAATGGCATCCTCCTATAAGCAAAAACTCCGTACGGGCATGTGAAAGCTGTCTTCTCTTGATCCTCTGGCGCAACCGCGATTTGGTTGTATCCGGAGTATCCATCTAGAAAGAAATGGTAATCGTGACCAGCCAATCTTTCTAGCATCTGATCAATAAAGGGCAACGGAAAGTGATCTTTTCTGGTGGCTAAATTAAGTCTCCTATAATCAATGCATACCCTTCAACCAGTGACTGTACACGTAGGAATCAACTCATTCTTGTCATTAGTCACCACAGTTGTACCTCCTTTCTTGGGCACCACGTGAACAGGGCTCACCCATGAACTGTCCGATATAGGATAGATAAGTCCAGCATCCAATAATTTCACCATTTCCTTTCTTACGACTTCCTTCATAACGGGGTTCAATCTTCTCTGGGGCTGCACAACCAGTTTGTGGTCCTTCTCCATAAGGATTTTGTGCATGCAAACTGTAGGACTTATACCCTTTAGGTCTTCGATTTTCTAACCAATAGCACTCTTAAATTTTTTAAGAACCCTAATCAGTTGTTTCTCCTGGACACTTTTCAAACTAGAGCTGATAATGGCGGGACACTTTTCCTCGGTGTCTAGAAAAACATATTTGAGATTTTCCGGCAGTTGTTTCAATTCCAAACCTTTAGGCTTTTCGTCATTACCTTCCAGCGCTATAGGTTGCCGTAAGTCCTCCCATCGGTGTGGTCGGGATCCCCTTTGGAATGGTCAAGTTTCCAACATTTCAACTACCTCCCTGTCATTCTCATCCACTTCTTTATCTTCCTTAAAGTTTGACATGCTTAACACTCTTTCCAGGGGCAGTTGGGTCACACTCTCCAAATGTTCGCTCTCTACGACTTGTTCTAGCACTTGTATGTTGCTACTGGTGCCACGATCCTGTTTATGCTTCATGGTGTTGCTAACATCAATTTTTAACTCCTCGTCATATACCTTCAAGGTCAGGGTGCCGCCTTCCATATCTATCATGACTCTCCCGGTTTCCAAGAATGGCCGGTCCAAAATTAACGACATTTCTTCATCTTCCGGCATCTCTAGGATCACAAAATCAACCGGAAACACAAATTTATCTACCTTAACTAGAACATCTTGAACCACTCCATACGGCCGCTTAACTGAATGATCAGCGAACTGGAGAGTCATCCGAGTGTCTTGAACCGCACCGATATCCAACTTTTTGTAGATGGACAAGGGCATGAGGCTAATACTTGCTCCCAAATCAATTAAAGCTCTGTTGAATGACCTATCGCCAATAGTGCATGGGATAGTTACAGCTCCACTGTCTTTCTTCTTGACCAGAATCTTCAGACCCTGCAAAATAGCACTACAAGTTTCTGTTAGAATAACAGGTTCGGACTCACTAGTCCGCTTCTTGGCAATGATGTCCTTCATGAATTTTGCATAGGTGGGCATTTGTTCTAGTGCCTCCAACAACGGAATGTTTAGCTCCAACTTTTTAAACAACTCCAGGAACTTCTCGAAATTCTTCTCTTGCTGTCCTTTCTTTTTATTTCTTGAGGGGTATGGTAGCTTGATCACCGGTTTCGGTTCTACCACTTTCTCTTTAGTTACCGGTACCGGTGTCACCACTTCTTCCTCAACTATTTCATTTTCTTTAATTTCCAGCTCAACTTCAATCATCTGATCGTTTAGTTCTGTTTCCTCTTCTTCTACTTCCTTGGATTTTCCATTTCTTGTTACTACCGCCTTAATTTGGTGGTGATCCTTCGGATTTGGTACTGTGGCACTTGGAAGTGTACCCGGCGCTTGTGAACTCGCTAGCTGTTGAGCAATTTGACTCATTTGTACTTCCAGATTCTTTATGGATGCTCCAGCATTCCTGAAGTTACTCCTTGTCTCTTCTTGAAATTGAGAACTTTGGGCGGCCATTTTCTCAATGGCTACTTCCCAATCAGCTTTTCGAGGCGCTTGTTGTTGATATTAAGGTTGGTACGGTGTCTGCTGGTACTGCTGTTGCTGAGGTTGATACGGTTGTTGGCCTTGAACAGGTTTTTGTATATTTCCTTGTTGATCTTTCCATGAAAAATTTGGGTGATTTTTCCAACCAGGATTATATGTGTTGGCGTAGGGATTGTTCTGCCTCAACATATTAATCTGTTCCACTTGCTCTTGAGTTTCTACACAATGCACTGTAAAGTGTGGTCCACCGCATATTTCACAAGGTGCTGCTTGAACTGGCTCAACCTGTGCCACTGCCTGAGTTTCAACATTCATTTTCTTTAACCTTCTCTCTACCTCAGCGGTGATCTGATCTTCCATTTTAACAACCTGGTCTGCCAGCTTCAGATCAATCTTACCTTCCGGTTGGTTTACCGTGCGATCATACAACTCAAGGTGCTCGTTAGCGGCAATTGCTTCTATGATCCTTTAGATACTTGTGGCCGTTGAGAAGTTGGTTGAGCCACCGGCAGCAGTGTCTATGAGCTGTTTTGTTTTGATTCGTAATCCATTCACAAAGTTTTGCATCTGCTCAGTGGCGTCCATGTTATGAGTAGGACATGCTGTAAGACACCTCTTAAACCGCTTATATGCATCCCCTAAAGATTATCCTTCTTTTTGCTTGAAGTTAACAATATCATATCTTTTTCGGATAAACACTGAAGCAGGGAAATACTCATTCAGGAACGCAGTTTCCATCTCTTGCCATGTTGTGATACTCCCAGCTGGAAGCGAGTAAAACCATTCTTCCGCATCATCAGTGAGTGTGAACGGGAACATAACTAATCTCTTGGCCTCTTCGGAATATCTTTCTATCTTCAGCGAGGTGGTGGTCGTAAGGAATCTATGAAGATGTTTATTTGCATCTTCGTTGATTCTTCCGGCGAACGGCTTGCTCTCCAACTGACGGATGATGGAAGGGTGTAGCTGAAAATGCACAACATTCACCGGTTGATTCACAATGGTCATCCGGTTTGGTTGAGCATTGGCCCCTCCATAGTCTCCTAGCAGTCTTTCAGGCTGAGGTGGATTTCCAGCCATTTGAACAGTTTCAGGTGTTGTCTCTCTCTCTTCGGAGTCGCTCTGCACAGATATAATTTCCTCTATTTCTTCTAGTCTTTTAACTTTAGCTATTCTCCGTCTTTCGTGTAATGCTCGTTCTGGTTCTGTATCAAAAGAATATTTAGCTGAGGCCTGACCTCACATACACAATTAGACAAGCGTTAGATAATACAAGCGGATAAAAGTTATGCAGTAAATAATAAAATTTTAGTCGCAGAGCAACAAAATTTCTTTTGGATTCTAAAACAATGTTAATTTGGCAGTCCCCGGCAACGGCGCCAAAAACTTGATCGGGAAAATAGCAAGTGTACTATTTTTACCAATTGTAGTAATAAGGGAAAAGTCCCAAGTATCGATCTCGAGGACTGCGTAGTAATTAACGGAATTTTTAGGATTCAAATGAACAAAAGGTCTAGTGGTTTGTTTGGTAGCAGAGTAATATAACAAGTAAATAAGGACTTATAAATCAATCTAAGAACATTGTTAGGGGAGTGGAGACGATGCAAGTAAAGACCCTGTATGATTATTCTGCTATAATAGTTATTAATCTTAATTCATCAGTTGGCCAATTTAGTTTTCTTAATTCCTTAATGAAAACCCTTTGATGAGTTTCCTGTACACTAATTCCTCAGTGTCCATGAAAAGCATCAAGCAATAGTTCCGACCATAAAATACGTGATACGGGATATCCTCATTCCTAAGCAATATCGACCGTGATACTATTTTGCAAAAGTGTTAGGTTGACTTTCCAGACTAAAACCTAAGCATAATTCGAATTCTACTTTCCAATATGAATACGATTAAGATTAATGCAAAATAAAATATATAAGGTGAATAAGATAGTTCTAATAGAATAATCAAATAAAAGTCATTACATCGCAACTTAGGACCACCCCCTAACAACTTGGGGTTTAGCTGCTCATGTTCTTGGTAAACATAAAAGCAATTAGAAATGAAAAGGAGAAGATCATTACAATGCGAGTTGAAATCCTTGGATCATCAATTGCTTCCGCTTTTGATTGATCCTTTGTTTTCCAGCCGAACTCTCCTCTCAGTTGTCAATCCTAATATCAGTTCAAAAGTATCTCCTACTTTCTAAAAAGTGACTCTTATATCTAAATTCAAATTACATCGCGAAATGTCTCAAATGCCCTTCGAAATAGGTCTGACAGCAAAAAATCAGAAAATATAACAATTTCACTCTCAATGGCCCTGACACGGGCCGTGTTGTGCAACACGAGTGGCCGTGTCAGGCTGCTGACTTCTTCAAGGCGTGTTTCATCTCCAAGGGCTGCAACACAGGCCGTGTTGCATGACATGGGCACCCGTGTTGTAGCTCTGACTTCCCTTTTCTGACTTTTCTTTGCCTCCGAAAGCGGTGCGACTATCAAGCTATCCATTCCTGCCAAAAACACACTAAAAGAAACTGAATCAAACGCACCAGCGGCAAAAGTAATACAAACTTAAAAATAAGACTTGAAGACACACAACTACGAGTAATTCAGATAATAACAACTAAAGATTCAAAAACAGATAAAAACATTGCGAAATTAACGACAAATAGCGTTTGAAAACACAAGTGAAATCCACCGATCAGCCAAGAAGTAGTGTCGGAGGCGGCGTGCGGCGGTGATGAGGGCCAAAGCGACTTTTTCGATCTGCTGGTATCGTACTTCGGAACCGTGGAAGGCTTTGCTCGTGAAGTAGATTGGCTTTTGCCCTTCTTGGGTTTTCCTGATCAGGACGACACTGACGGCCTCGTTAGCCACGACCAGGTATAGGTATAGGGTTTCTCCCACTATGGATTGCGTCAGTACTGGTGGTTCGGACAGGACGCATTTGAGGTGACAGAGAGCTTTCTTGCATTCCTCTGTCCATTCGAACATGGCTTCCTTTCTGAGCAGCTTGAAGAAAGGGAAGGCGTGCTGTGCGGACTTGGCGATGAATCGAGAAAGTGAGGCGAGCACGCCGTTGAGGGATTGTATGGACTTCTTCGAGGTGGGTCTGGTGATTTCCGAAAATACGTGGCACTTGTCCGGGTTTGCTTCAATCCCACGCTCGGTTAAGTAGTAGCCGAGGAATTTTCCTGCGCGGACCCTGAAGGTGCATTTCTCTAGGTTGAAGCGCATTCTGCAGTTCCTCGCTGTGTCAAAGACTTTTCTGAGATGGGTCGTGTGGTCGACTTCTGTGTAGGATTTGAAAATCATGTCGTCCATATACACCTCGAGCATGTCGCCGATCTCTCCCCAGAAGACTTTGTTCATCATTCGTTGATACGTGGCGCCGACATTCTTTATGCCGAAGGGAATTACATTGTAGTAATAGTTTCCCGACTCCGTCATTAAGGCCGTGCTTTGTTTATCGCGTTCTTCCATCAAAATCTGGTTGTATCCCGAGTATGCATCCATGAAGGACAAGAGTTTGAAGCCCGCTGAGTTGTCGACGAGCTTGTCGATGTTAGGGAGGGGGTAGGCGTCCTTAGGACATGCCCGGTTGAGGTTGGTGTAGTCAACACACATGTGCCATTTTCCATTATTCTTTTTAACAAGTACAACATTGGACAACCAGGTTGAGTACTTGGCTTCCGAAATAAAATTTTCCTCTAGGAGGTCTTTTACAGCTTTTTCAGCCGCCGCCGACTTTTCGAGGGACTGTCTACGCCTACGTTGTACTACGGCCTTGGCGGTCGGGTTGATGGACAGTTGATGGCAGGCGACCTTGGGGTCGAGTCCGGGCATCTCCGCGGCGCTCCAAGCTAAGAGATCAGCGTTCTCGCAGAGGAAGACTTTTAGTTGTTTCCTCGCCAGGTCGGGGAGTCCTGCCCCGATCTTCACAGTTCTATTCTTGTTATCCCCGAGGGTCACAATCTCGAAGTCACCGTCTGAGATGGGGCGCGCTAGGTGGGTGGGCTGCCCGTTGGACTGGGAGGCGTCGCCGGCTTCGTCTTTGCAGTCGGGCTCTTCGGTGAAGCGGCTGTCGAGGTCCATTCAGCCGACGAGTTCCTTAGGTTCGCTCTTCGGCGTCGCGGTGGGGGCTGATTTTTTAGTTGTCGGGGCGATGGTACTTAGGCCTTTCAGCGCGGCCTCGAAGCATCTCCGGGCAGCCTCAATGTCGCCATTTAAGGTTACCACGGCCCCCGCCTTGTGTAGTATTTCATCTTTAGGTGGACGGTGGAGGGCACCGCGGTGAGTTCTGCCATCGTCGTCCTGCCTAGGATACAATTGTAGAGGGACGGGCACTCGATGACTAGGAAGCGGATATTGATCTCCCTGGCCGTTTCCTTCTCCCCGAATGTGAATTTTAACTCCATGTACCCCCACGATCTCGTCGTTGTCCCGTTGAACCCTTGAAGGTCAGAGCCCACGTAGGGGGACAGGTTGGTTCGTCGAGTTGGAGGGTCGTGAAAAGGTGGGTGTACATGATGTCCACCGAGCTTCCTCCGTCGACCAGGATGCATCTGACATCGAAGTTTGCCATCCGTGCCCGTATCAGTAGGGGGATATTAGAGTTGGGGGATCCCCCGAGAAGCTCCTCGAGGTAGAACGTGATCGGGTTGGATCGGCCGCGAAATTTGTCGAGGGTGCTCATTTTACCAGAGTTGCTGGTGATGAGTTCCTCGAACTTTCTCTTTACCGATCCTACGGATAGGTTCCTCGGGGATCCGCCGGAGATGACCATGGCCCTCGGAAAATATTCTCATCGACTGGTGGGGTGCATCGGCATGTCGGGAAGATCAGGTCCGTCGGGGAGGTCGAATTCTCTGTGTGCGAACCAATCCTCAGGGCGGCTGACGCAGAGGGCGACCTGGAGGCCGTCGTCACCGTTTGAAGAGGGGAGGTCCTCGAATCTCTTGGCCTCGGGGGCGTCTTTCCTCGGGGTTTCTCCTCCCCGGGTGTATCTCTTCAGGTGGCCATCTTTGATCAGGATTTCGACCGCGTCCTTGAGGTGGATGCAGTCTTATGTAACGTGCCCGTGACTCCTATGGAAACGAAAGTACTTCGATTTGTCCACGTTGGGATTGGGGGGTGTCGGCCTGGGGAAGCGGACACCTCCCTGGACAAACTCCGTCTTGGCGCATTCGGCCAGTATGCGCTCGCGAGAAGCGACTAGGGCCGTATACTCCATGAACCGGCCGGCTGGGCCGCGCTGCTCGTGTTGTTCGCAGGGAGGATCCTCCCGTCGGTGATCACCTTTGCGCTTGTGGCTTGAGGCTCCGTCCTCTTAGGGTCCGTGGGGGTGTCTCTGTCCCGCATGTCCCGGGCGGAGTTGGTCGCTTGAGTTTCCTCGAACCGGATAGAATGTGCGGTTCTGTCGAGGAAGTACTGTAGAGAGGCTGGTCGGTATATGGTCACGGCTTCGTAGAACTTGGAGTCTCGGTGCAGGCCTTGCTCCATTAGGTAAAACTTCATTTCGTCTGACGTCGTTACCTGTATTGCCTCCCATGTGAATCTTTCGATGTACTTTCAGAGGGGCTCGTCGGGAGCTTGGATTATGGCGCCTAGCGCGGCTTCCGTCTTCGGGTGGCGTCGGGATGTTGTGAAGTGTCTCGAAAAGAGGTCCTTCAAGACTCTCCATGACGTAACTGACTCAGGCTCTAGGCTCTTGTACCATGTCATGGCACCTTTCCTTAGCGTTGTCGGGAATAATCTGCATTTGATAGCTCTGCGGACGTTCCGGTAGTCGAGCATGGCCTCGATGTCTTCCAGGTGGTCGTCTGGGTCGGAGGTGCCGTCGTACATCGAGAGTGCCGGGGGTTTCTCCATCCCGTGGGGAATGGGGGCAGCCATGATCTCTCGGGAAAAAGAGGTCCTGTAGTCGTCCTCTTCACTGAGAGTCAGTGACCGAGGGGGTGACGGGCCATTTGGCGGAGGCACCTGATTTCGTGCCCTCGACCTCCTGGCCGGGGGTTCGACCCGCGGAGGTCGGGTCGGGGGATCCACTCTGGTCTACCGTCTCTCCCAAACTTGTCTCGTTGGAGACCTAGTCCGCTCCCGCACTACATCGGGTTGGGGCCTCTCCAGCCGAGGTCGTCGGTCCCTGGGGTGAGGTGAGGGACTCCTCGAGTTCCCGTTCCGGTCTTCCTGCGGAAGGGACCTTGGCGGGACCTCGTGCTCTAGTGCGCCAATTCGTGCGTTCTGTTGAAATAACAGCTGGTTCGTCTGGTTGATGGCCGCGAAGAGGGCGGCCATAGTCGGGTCTGCTCCGGTCGGGACAGGAATGGGATGGAACGCTGTTGGGCTCCTCGGTCGGAGGACAGTCTGGTGTGCAGCTTCCGCGAAAGAAGGGGAGGCAGTCTGACCGTCTCTCTCATTGGTCTCTGGGGGATGGGACGTCTCTGTTTGCTTACCGCTGTTCGCGGTAGGGGCGAGGATGAAGTCGTGAATGACATCATCGTGGTGTGGGCTAGCCATGATCGCAGAATGTTGGTGAAAACTTTGGTTCGCTGCTCGGAGGAACAGGGAAGTTTTAGGTTCCCACAGACGGCGCCACTGATCTGACCTGATCAGAATGGATCACTAGCAGCCACGCGTCTTCGACCTGATGCCTGTTCGCTGGTATGAAAGAGGAGAAGGGGGTGTACCTGCAAGATACTCTGATGCCAAAGTAAGGAATTGGGCAGCGTGAAAGCAAATACAGAAGAATGGGTAAGAAGTGAATTACCTGACCCTCTTGTGAAAGAGGATATTTATAGAGAGACCCCAGCGTTTGGCCAACGGTCACTTGCGTTGGGCTGGATTGCCAGGCCTAACCCAGGTGACTGTTAGGGCTTACATGGCGTAGTGAAAACCAGGACGTGGTCTTCGCCCTAGTCCAACTATCCCATGATCTCCGGAAAGTGGGTTTGACCTGTTCTTTCAGAGGTGGGCAGTTGGTCGGTGACGTGTCCCCGCGGAGGGGAGCACGTGGAGAACGTGTGAAAGGCACGCTGTCCTGCCCGACAGGGGAGCGGGTTCTGCCCGCGGAGAGGGCAGTGTCTGGTGATGGAAGTCTTACGCTCGATATGGATGGGCGGGTTCTGCCCGCGGAGGGGCATCACCTGTCCGCCGGGGACCTTGTGTTCGGAGGCCGCGGTCTAAGCCGGATTGGGCTTGGCAGGATATTGTTGGGTTGGGCCTGCCTGGCCAAACCGGGGCCTAGGCCGGAACATATATATATATATATATATATATATATATATATATATATATATATATATATATATATATATATATATATATATATATATATATATATATATATATATATATATATATATATATATATATATATATATATATATATATATATATATATATATATATATATATATATATATATATATATATATATATATATATATATATATATATATATATATATATATATATATATATATATATATATATATATATCAAATAAAGATATTTACTTTCAATATACACACGGTTATTCTTAAAATTCGAAATTATAAATATTGTTTTTCTTAAATTTTCTTATATATAAATAAACACTTCAAAAATCTATATTTTTCATCAATATAAATTTAATCCACCTAATCTAAAGAGCACATTTACAACACAATACAAATTCATCCAAAATTAGTAAAAAGAAACTTATTTATCAAGAAATATACAACATATTTTCTAAAAAAATTAAAATAAATGTGTACATAGAAAGTGGATGAATCAGACAAAAGGTTTTTTATTTATTTTTAATTTGTGTGTATTTTCGTTTTGATTAAAGATTTGGAATCAACTTTGCTTGAACTTGAAAATGGTCAAAATAGATTTTTAGAACTTTGTTTTTGTTTAATGGTGAGGGAGAAGAAAATGAAGGACTAATTAGGAAAATTAGTAGGGGAGAGAAACAAGTTTTGATCTAATAGGGAGAAGAAAATATGCAACAGTTATAATTGCATTTACTACACACACTAAGTTATGATTTTTTGAGAAAACGCTAATGTTTTGCGTGGGGGCATCTCTCGCAAACTCAATGGTCAAAGTTTGCTGAGGTTAGGCCATCACAACATGCAATCAAGTTTTGAATAAATTATGAACACCAACAACTTTTGACCGAATCAATATTCCATATTGTGCAGGATTGTCCCTCGCAAAATCAAATGTGTCAGTTTGCATTGGCCTATCCCTCGCACACGTTCATCCACTAATCACTCCAAAATTTTGAATAAATATTTGTTTTTCTCCTATAATATTGTAAGAGGTGAGTTATCATACACTTTTTTTTAAAATTTATTTTCTCTAATACGACGGATAATCCATCGTAATAATGTTTTCTTTTTGTTTAAGTTTTTTGTTTCGTAAAATATTATTTTTGACAAAGGTTGTTTTTTTATTGAGATTTTTTATCCACGCAAAAAAAAATATAAGGTTATAGATAAATTTTCTTTTAACTTTTCTTTTAGTGATAGTTTAGGTTAAGACAACATAATGAATGTCCTCCAACTATTTGTATTTGTATTTAATTGTAACTAAATATTAGCAATTTCATTTGTTATACATGGTTGGTTGATGTTGATGAGGGAGACAGATAACAGTCGTTCCAGATAAATTTGAAAATGAAAATCATGTCAGGATTCTTGAGAAAATTGTCATTTTAGAAAAGCATCTATAAAACACTCTTTTAGTTCGTTTTGAGATGTATACCATAATTAAGATACATTGATAATAAACACAACTTATTGTTGTACCCCAAAATTTGACCAACCGTTTCTTGTATTTGGCTTATGTTTCTTTTCATTTTCGCATTTTTTCATGTCATAGCATTTGTTCTTGGGGCAGGGGATCAAAGTTTTCCTGTGGCTCAGAGTTCTTTTTAGTGCAAGAGTTCAAACAACGAGCATCAGGAGCTCCAGCATTTATTTTGCCCAGCAATCGAGCGTTCGATTTTATTTTGCAGGATATTTTCAGATCAAGAGGCAGCATTCAGGCTATCTCAAGCATTCTCATGGTTGTAATATTCAAGAGCAAGTTTCAGAGGCTGAACAGGGCTTAGAACAGATGAAAACGGGCATTTGTGCAGATTTCCCTCCAGAAGGCGCCAAAATTCAAAATTTTAAGGTGTTAATCGATTAACCAAGTCAAAATCAGGTCAAATTTGAAATTTTGAAGGTGTTAATCAATTAACCCATATGGTTAACCGATTAACCAAAGCAATTTTCTGCTCTGCACGTGAATTTTCAAGAGAAGTCACTTTGGGGTCCATTTTAATCACTTGTGAAGTTGATTTTACACTAGAGGAAGGATCTAGAACCACTTTGAATTTTGATTAATTTTCAAATTAATTCAAATTCCCTCCAATTCCTATTCCTAATCCCATTCCAATTTTCACAAACCACATTTGGATCCTAACCAAGAGCATATTTAAATGATTTTCTCCAAACCTCACAACAGAATCCTCATAATTCCATTTTCATTTTCAGAATTCAAACTCACTCTTTGAATTTTGCTCTCAACTTTTCCATCTCCAAAACCTCCATTAGAGCTCTCAACTTAAATTCCTTGATTTTTTATTAGAATCATTGGATTCTAGAGCTAAAACCTTCATCCTTCATCCTTATCATCTCCGATTCTCCGTTCAAATTTCGTGCTATTGTGGATCTGAATTTTGAAGTTGATCTTGAGGAGCTTATTTGGATAATTCTTGCTTAATTTTGGTGGATCTTCATTTCTACTACAAGAACTCACTTGGATCTTGAAGGAATTCAATTGAAGTTGAATCAACAATTACCAAAGCAATTCTCCACTTTGTAGGTTGGAATTCTAGATCCAATGATATTTTGAGCTTATTTTGCATATTCGATGTGGATCTTCATTTTTAATTGACTTTTGGTTGATTTGATCCATGTGATTGGTGATCTTGCTGTTTTAATGTGTTTACATGTTGATTGGATCGTTGTTTTCTGGTTTAAATTCGTGGATAATTGATTACGTGATCATCTGGATTATTGCATAAGTGATTAATTGTTGAAAAGTGCTTTTGAGCTGCTGTTTTCTGCCTCTGGTACAGTGTTAATCGGTTAATCAGATGCAATGCAAACTGATTAATCGATTAACTAGTGCGAATTTTCAAATTTTTAAACATTTTTAACTGGTTAATCGGTTAACCATATGTGTTAACCGATTAACACTGAACCAGAATGTCATGTTTGCTGTTTTTGAGCTTGTTTTGGGTATCATTTCACTTTGAATCTTCATGGATCAGTGTGATGCATTTGACTGAGATGTTTTGGATATTGTGTTGCTGTTCTTGATTATTTAATCATGATTCTTCGACACGCGTTGTTCGATTTCCACTTGAATGCATACTTTTATGGATGTTGTTCAAAGTGATGAGTGCTCTTTTGTTTTACTTGAGTTTGGAGAATTATTTGGTTGAGATGTGCTTGTGGTGGCTGCTCTCCCACACTTTTTCCTCCCACTTTTCTTCGGTGATTGATGGTCTATGGTCGTAGGAGCTTGCTTCTCCCATTTCATCTCACTTTTGCTTGGACTTGTTTGAGTTCTTTTTGCTTGCATTTATTTTTGTTTTGCATCCCTTCCTTGGCATTTAAGAGGTTGAGATGTGCTTGTGGTGGTTGCTGCCCCACACTTTTTTCCTCCCCTTTTTCTTTGTGTTGCATTTCATGTTTGCATCCCTTTCTTCCTTTTCATTTGTGATTGATTTATCTTGTGTTTACTTGGTTTTCTTTGCCATTATCCCTTAGTATTCCTAGTCCCCTTTGGGAGTAGGAGAGACATTAAGTGTTCAATCCAAGCATGCTAACATTAGGATAGTTCTTCCCTTCTTAATCTCAATCATAGGAGCACATTGCATGATAACATTAGGGTTGAGTTAGTTTCCCTTAGTGTTGCATCCCTCTCTTCTCATCTCAAAACTTCTTCAAAACATCTAATAAAGGATAACAAGTGTTGTACGCTACGAGCCTTAAGCACTTGGAAAATGATGATTAGGGGGCCTCCTCTCATATCGTCTAGAGTGTTTAGCATATGTTCTTTGGACGATATGTGACACATTCGCTCCTAAGTCATAGTCTTTAGTGCAACATGGATTACAAACACAATTCAATTCACTTCTTCATAAAAGAATAAAAAAAAACATCAAACCTTTTTTATCCTTGGGGACTAATTGAAGATCATTTTCATAAAAGAGTGTTGTTAACTCTTGGTTCTACCGCAAACAGGTAACGCCTAAGTCTCCAATGGTCGAGCAGCAATACCCATAACTGCTAGAACTAAGGTTTAACCATACTCAGGTAAAACACTTGAACCAACCTATGGTCGTGTGAGCTCGAACTACGTTTGTTCTGATTTCTCGTACCAGACAAAGATACGTAGGCACAAGACGGCGATGTCTTAGCGAGCAATCTTCCTCACTTTCACCCGTAGTTTTCCGAACTACATTAGCTCTAACTTTCCCATTGCACGAAGGAGTACGTAGGCATAGAGCGGCGACGCTCTATCAAGTCTCTTTTATTTTATTTTGTCCCTGTGGTCTGTAGCCTAAATAGATAAACACCCTTTAGATAGATAACAAACGTGGATCCCGTAGAGTACGACGGACGTGAGGGATGTTAATATCTTCCCCTTGCGTAACTGACTCCCGAACCCGAGATTTGGTTGCGATGACCTGTCTTTTCTCTTTTTCGTAGGTTTTCTCTGATCGTTTCCTTTCCCTCCCTTTGGGATAAATAACGAAGGGTGGCGACTCTTCTGTCCTTGCTGGCCCCTCTTCGCAGCGATGCGACACTTATTAATTCATTAACAAACTAACATACAACAAAACTAATAAATTAATTTATGAACACACCAAGATAATAACTCAAACTAATTTATTAACATACCAAGATAATAACAAACTAGCATACAACAAACTAACATACAACAAAACTAACTAATTATATAATAACAAACTAACATACAACAATTTGACTTATTAACATATTAAGGTATTAATAAACTAACACACAACAAAACTAATTTATTAAGACATAAAAAAAACTCAAATTAGTATTTTTACTAAATTATATATTTACAAACTAATAATCTATGTTTTAAAAATATAAACTAATTTATTTATGCAATTGTCTTTAAAAAAAAATTATTCAAATAAAAAAATATATCTTTTAAACATATCATCTATATATTTTTACTTAGGTTATTCTAATGTATGTTTTAAACTACAGTAGAAACTCTTTAAATTAATAATGTCAGGAACGGAGAAATTTATTAATTTAGAGAGTTATTAATTTATTGATAAATTAATAATTATTAATTTAAAGAGTTTTTAAGTAATTATACTCTACATACCAAACAAAAAAGGCAAATTAGTCTATGCCTCTTAGAATTACGTTGCAGCGAACCTTGAGACTCAACGTAAATTAGTAACTACTGTTTCATATGCATTGGAAATCAATAATGACTTTTGAAGTACAGTAAATATAAACAAGAGGAACAAATGTGTTCAATGTATTCTTTAGCAAGTTTGCCATATATAAATTACATGAATGTGTTAGAGTATTCAAACAATATCTCACAAAATGGCTTCTCATCTAAAAGATGTTGCAAAATCAACTATGTCAGATCAAATACGTAAGGATTGTGTGTAGTACAAGAGAGATAATCCTACAAGCACACAAAAAGACTTGCAGAGATGGCTTAGGGAAAATTTCAATTGAAAGTTAGTCAAGGAACAATATCAAACACACTTAAATGGTCATATGACTATCTCTCTGCTGAAATAGAAAAGGGAAGAGCAGAGATCAAAAGACACGAACCAGTAAAATATCTTGACATGGAGAAGGTTGTTTATGAGTGGTTCCTCCAGCATCAAGAACGTATGAATATCACAGAAGAATTAATTGTGTAGAAGGCAAGAGATACAATAAAACTCATGTACCCTCATGATGATTCAGATTTTAACTTCTCTATAGACGGCTTGGGAAATTCAAGAACCGACATGGCATAAAGTCATTTCGTCGTTTTGACGAGAGTGGGTATGTTAAAGTACAAGACATGGAGCAGAAATTGGTATCGATTCGTGAGAAAATGAATCAGTTCCCTATGAAAGATGTTTTCAATATGGATGAAACTGGGTTATTTTATAGGCTACAAGCTGATCATTCACTGGCAACAAAATAACTTGAAGGAAGAAAACAAGATAAAGAAAGGCTGACGGTAGTTATTTGTTGCAATGAAGATGGATCTGAAAAAATCCATCTATGGATTATTGAGAAATATGCAAAGCTTCGTTGCTTCAAGAATGTCAACTTGAATAGTTTGGATTGTCAGTATCAAGCTAACAAAAAAGCATGGATGACTAGTGTGCTTTTTGATGAATATGTTCGTTCATTTGACCAAATGATGCATGGTAGAAGAGTTCTACTTATGGTGGATAATTGTCCAACACATCCAAGAAATATTGAGTTGTTCTTCTTGCCACCCAACATGACATCAAATATTCAACCTTGCGATGTTGGGATAATAAGAGCTTTCAAGATGCATTACCGTAGAAGGTTTTACCGCAAAATATTGGAAGGTTATGAGGTGGGACAATCTGCTCAAGGGAAGATAAATGTCCTTGATGCTATCAATTTGGCAATCCCAGCTTGGACGATAGATGTTCGAAAAGAAACAATAGCGAATTGCTTCCGACACTGTAAAATTCGTTCAGCTAGTGACGTTGCAAGAAATTTGGATGAATCCACTTTTGATGAAGAAACTCAAGACTTCGAGACTATGATCAATCAATGTGGCTATCGTAATAAGATGGATATCGACAATCTAATGAACTACCCAGGTGAAAATGAAGCATGTTCGGAGGTTCAGAGTTTACAAGATATTGTGGATACTATCATTGAGAATAATGCAGAGGATGACGGCGAAGATGATACAATGTCTTTGGAGCCTGTTACGCGAAAGGAAGCACTTATGGCGGCGAACACTCTTCACAACTTTATGATACAATACAAAAATACAACACCTGAGCTATTGGATGCAATAAGAAAAGTTAGAGATGAGCTCCAAATAGACTTGAACTTTAAAGAAAAACAAACAACTATTGAATCATATTTCAATAGAGTGTAATATATTTTTTTTCAGTTTCTATGAATTATTAATTTATGATTTTCTTGGGACTGAAAATTATAAAGGGATCTCCCGAAAAATCATTATCATATTATTTTATCGAGTTTTTCAATTTTTTACATTGACCCAAATCGGGACCGGATAAATTTATTATTTTAGAGAGTTTATTAATTTGTCGAGTATTAATTTAAAGAGTTTCTACTGTATTGTATATTCTTACATTTTCAAAAAATATTTAGTAATAATGTTAATATTAAAAAAAAATCCGTTAAATAAATTTATTTAAAACTAATTTTAAATATATCTATTTTTATTTATTAATAGAACTAGTGTTAATATGTAAAAAAATGTTTAAAGTATATATATTAAAATTTAGAACTAAATATATTTTATAAAGTATTTTTAAATTAACAATTTAATAAATCTATTTTTGACAAAAAAAATTATATAAAAAGTGTATTGTGATTCTTTTAAACTTTTTTGACATAATAAAAAATATATATTTATAATCATTAAAAAAATATTTCTTTTAGAAACAATGCTAATGTATTGCGTGGGGCACCCCTCGCAAACTCAACGGTCAAAGTTTGTTGAGGATAGCCCATGACAACATGCAATCAAGTTCTAAATAGATTTTGAACACCAACAACTTTTGATCGAATCAATATTTCCTATTACATGGGGTTATCTCTTGCAAACATTCATCAATTAACCATTCTATAAATTTGAATAAATATTTTGTTTCCCTCCCGTAGTGTTGACGCATTTTTTCCCGATTGATATCAGTCTTTCTTTGCAGAAGTTGGTAGAGATTTATATCTGTGTGATTGTGAAGTTGCTTGGAGTTCTGTTGAGTATTGCTTCGGATAGAGATCCGATGTTCACTTCCAAATTTTATGAGAGTTTGCAGGAGGCTTTGGGTTCGAAGCCAAGGTTGAGTTCTGCTTATCATCCACAGGCAGATGGTCAGACAGAGAGGAATATTCAGTCATTGAAGGATTTGTTGCAAGCTTATGTCCTTGAGAAAAAATGTGTTTGAGATAGTCATTTGTCATTGATAAATTTTACTTATAATAACAACTTCTATTTTAGTATTAGAATGACGCATTTTGAGGCATTGTATGGTCGGAGATGTAAGACACCTTTGTGTTGGTAGAATCTGGTGAGAGTGTAGCGCTTGGGTCAAAGATTGTCCAATAGACTACGGAGAAGGTGAAGCTAATTGGGGGAAAGATGAAAGCTTCGCAGAGTAGGCAGAAGAGTTACCATGAGAAGATGTGGAAGGATCTTGAGTTTCAAGAAGGAAACTGCGTATTCCTGAGAGTCTCTCTAGTGACTGGAGGCGTGCCTTGAAGTCGAGGAAGCTTACTCCTCAGTTTATTGGTTTGTATCAGATATTAGAGAGGGTTGAAGATGTTGCTTATAGAGTGGCGTTGCCACTAAATTTGTCAAATTTACATGATGTGTTCCTTGTTTCATAGCTTCAAAAGTATGTTTTAGATATGTCGCATGTGATTCTGATGGATGATGTTCAGGTAAGGGATAATTTATAGTTAAGGTTTTGTCAATGAGATTTGGTGATCGTGAATTGAAACAGTTGAGAGGCAAGGAGATTGCTCTCGTGAAGGTAGTGTGGGGAGGCGCTGCTGGTGGGATATTGGCTTGAGATTTGGATAGCATAATGCAAGAGTCGTATCGAGAGTTGTTCGCATCAGATAAATTTTCGAGGACGAAAATTTTCTAAGTGGGAGAGAGTTGTAACACCCTGACTTATTTTATTTATTTTTAGTAATTTAATTTTGTGATATTATGTATTTGTATGTGTTGATTGATGTTTGATGTGTTTGAACTACCCTTAGGTGTGGGATAGTCGCCTTAAGAATAGAATTAAGGTGTTAGAGGTGTGTGAGCAATAGAGTAGAGTTTGGTGGTGTGGAGAGTAAAACTAACTAGACTATATTAGTTAGTAATTATTTATTTAAATAATATAAGGTAAATATTATTTATATTAAATAATTAGTATTACTATTTTTTTTTTTGAATCAAAAATTGTGGTATTAACTCAAAAATTACATTACATCCAAGGCGATCACATGATCCAGCCAACAAACAAACTAATTAAGGTAAAAGAAGCCTAGATATATGTGGTCTAAGCTTAGGACTAGTCCACCCTCTATATATAATGTTGTTTATAATCCTATCTAGGCAATTCCTATTATCTGTTCTTTGATTAAAACAGGAATCATTCCGATACATCCAGAGCTCGTGAAGAGTTTCCGCGAGTGCAAGCCTAAATAAATCAGATTTCCAGCCTTTCCCACCATAATTTATCAGAGCCTATTGCATTTCCTCTTTCCATCTTGTTGGGATGCGTTGAATGCCCATCCATTGAAGAACACCACTCCATATTTGCTTCAATTTGAAACAACAGAAGAATAAATGATCAATGGTTTCCTCTTCATTGCAGAACCCACATTTGTTATTCTGGAGCATACCCAGTCTGAAGAGTCTAGCCTTGGTAGGTAGCTTGTCATGGCAGATCATCCATAGAGTAATAATTGCCTGGGGTCTGGCTCTATTGTGAAGAATAAGTTTAGCCCATGTAACATTAGGAGTAATAGGTAGAAGACTTTGATATACTTTTCTCCCAAGGAATTTACCCGTTTGCAGTATTTCATTCCAAGTATTCTGTATATTTACTAGATTGTCCCTTTGTAGAAGAATAGTTTTGAAGATTCCAGAGTCTGAGGCCTTATCAGTTCTGGTCAGTATACCCTCGTGTCTTAAGTAGTAAGCATGTATCCATCGTACCCATAGATCATCAGATTTCGCAAAGATATTCCAGAGCAGTTTTATCATAAACATTCTATTCCATATTTCCAAATTCATCATATTTAGTCCGCCTTTCACATGTGGTTTACAAACATTATCCCACGCCACTGGACTCTTCCTACTAAGAGTAGTACCCCCTGTCCACAGAAAAGACCTGCATATTGCATTGATCCTATTAATCACAGTTTTTGGAAACCAGATACATTGCATCCAATAGGAAGTGATGGCATAGAGTACACTCTTGATAAGTTGTAGTATGCCTGCATAACTCAACAGTCGAGAGCTCCAATGAGTTATTCTACTTAATAATCTGTCTAACAACGGCATGTAATGGATAATAGCAAGTCGCTTACTGGTCACTTGAATCCCAAGGTATCTAAAGGGGAAGGTTCCTTCTTGGTAGGAAGTTAGCTGAAGGATGTCATACTTGACATTAGCAGAGACATTACTAAAATACACCCTACTTTTGGAAGGGTTTATTTTCAAACCTGTAGACTCCAGAAACTTGTTCACAGTTAAATGCAGGATATCCATGGACCCATAATCTCCTCTAGAAAACAACAACAGGTCATCAGCAAAGGTTAGGTGGGTGATTTGCAGCCGTTCGCATTTAGCATGATGATTGAAGTCAGGGTTTTTTTGCATTCTGAACAGAATCTACTAAGATATTCCATAATAATTACAAAAAGGAGAGGGGATAATGGATCCCCTTGCCTAATACCTCTTCTAGCTTCGATCTTATCCGTATACTTCCCATTAATATTAAATCGGTAAGAAACTGTAGTCACAGTAGTCATAATCTAATCAACAAATCTCGTAGGTAATCCTACTTCATTCAGAATATTTTCAAGCGCGCCCCAATCCACCATGTCATAAGCTTTTTGGAGATCTAGTTGCACCATACATCTAGGAGGACCATTACTCCTGGTATAACCTTTTAAAAGTTCCATAGCAAGTAATATGTGAGAGTGGATTTTCTGACCCGGTACAAACGCTGCCTGCGCTTTGCTGATGATGCTTCCTAATACCTTACCAAGTCTAGCTGTGAGGATCTTTGAGATGATTTTGTAGATTGTTGAGCATCCTGCAATTGGCCTATAATCTTTCAGATTTTTGGCGTCCGGCTTTTTAGGGATCAGAGTAACAATTGTTTCATTGAAAGCTTTAAAAATCATATTTTGCTCAAAAAATTCTGTAACAGCTTCAATGACATCTTTCTCAACAATTTCCCAACTGTCCTTGAAAAATTTCCCACCGTATCCATCTATGCCTGGGCTCTTGAGATCACCAATCCCTTTTAACGCAACATTGATTTCAGTAGCAGTAACCGGAGAAATTAATTCAACTCTCTGTTCCATGGACAGTTGAGGTCCCTCCCTCATAACATCAATGTCTATCATATTAATTCTAGGTTCTCTAGCTCCCATTAGTTTCCCGTAAAATTCGCATACCTCTTTTTCTATGTCTTCCTGGGTGTGAATACAAGTGCCATCTTCTTTAAAGAGTTGACTGATATTAGTAGCTGCAGTTCTGGATTTGAGGTAGGCATAGAAAAAGGATGAATTCGTGTCGGCTGTACGAAGCCAATTAATCTTTGACCTCTGTCGCAACATTTGTTCCTGTAGCTCATGGAGGTGTGTTAGTTCATCAGTATAAATCTTCACTTTCAAAATGGTCTCAGTGTTCATTCTGTCCACAGTGAGGCTTTCCTGTGTTTGTATTAAATCTTGCCTTGTTTGGATTATGGTCTGTTGGAGATTTGACAATTGTTTGCTCAATCTGCTAAGGGGGCCTTGTAATCTCATCAGTTTATGCCACAATCTTGCCATAGGTCTACCTTTAATTTCTTTGTTCCAACTCTGCTTGACAGTATCATGATAGCCTTCAATCTTCACTACACTATTAGTAACTTTAAAATTTTTCTGCACTGCTCTACTTACCACATCAACATTCAATTTTAACAGGCAATGATCAGAGATACTAGGAGGTAGAATTTCCAACTTCAAATCAATGTTTTCCTGCAGCCACGCTATGTTACCAAGAACATGGTCAATTTTTGAATATATGGTGCCTATAGAGTGTTTATTGGTCCAAGTATAATAGTCTCCCATACTTTCCTTCTCATACAATCCAGCATGATCCATCAAACTTCTGAGATCTTCAAATTCTCTCTCAGTCACCAGATTCCCGCCTATTCTGTCCATGGCTTTGGTTACATTGTTGAAATCTCCCATAAGGAACCAAGGACCCTGTTGGCTGTCATGAATATGCTTCAAATCTTCCCACAGATGCCTTCTTTGTTCAAGGTGGTTCAGTGCATAGATTGCTGTCATCCACGTTTGAAACACTCCATTTGCATCATGGATACCACAGTGTATCATCTGTGATGTACGTTTTATAACTCTAACATCACATTGCCTCTCATCCCAGCATATCCAAATTCTACCATTGTTATGTTCTGTGTAATTGTCAAGATATTGGCCTTTGAGGTTAAGTTGATTCCTGATCTTTCTCACCTTGTCATACTTAACTCTAGTCTCAAGTAAAATTGCAATCTTAGGGTGAAGGTGTAAGAGACGGGAGCTTATCTCCTTTACTATTATTATTGTTATTATTTTAATTAGTTGAGATTAATGATGATGATGATGATGATGATGATGATAATAATAATAATAATAATAATAATAATAATAATAATAATAATAATAATAATAATAATAATAATAATAATAATAATAATAATAATAATAATAATAATAATAATAATAATAATAATAATAATAATAATAATAATAATAATAATAATAATAATAATAATAATAATAATAATAATAATAATAATAATAATAATAATAATAATAATAATAATAATAATAATAATAATAATAATAATAATAATAATAATAATAATAATAATAATAATAATAATAATAATAATAATAATAATAATAATAATAATAATAATAATAATAATAATAATAATAATAATAATAATAATAATAATAATAATAATAATAATAATAATAATAATAATAATAATAATAATAATAATAATAATAATAATAATAATAATAATAATAATAATAATAATAATAATAATAATAATAATAATAATAATAATAATAATAATAATCTATAACAATATAAAGGGAATAACAATGGTTTGGTGTAGCTTTTATGTTTACCTATTATGCCCTTTAACCGTTATTTTAAAACTACCAAATACACCAATTAAATGATAACCACTCATTTCTCAATTTAAAACTTCTACATTATAACTGCTCATTTCTCAATTTAAAACTTCTATGTTTTCTATTTTTCTTACTTAATTATCGTTAATTTTTTGCCAAATTCTCTCTTTCACTTGCAAATCATTTCTCTCTTTGGTAGTTACTACAAATTTCTCTTTCACACCAATTTTGAATCTTTAGATTGTAAGTTGTCTCTCTTTTCACTATTGAATCTTTGAGTTGTGTTTATATGTGTGTGACTATCAATTATGTTTTAATATTTGCAGATTTTATCTGGTATACTCATTTATTTTGAATTATGAAACTGTCAGTCGTCATTTATGTTTTAATATTTGCAAATTTTCTCTGGTATACTCATTTATTTTGAACAACAGTGAATGTGTACGTATTAAACTATAATTTTCATTTCACTAACTGTCGTGTTGAATGGGAAGAATATAGTATCATGTTATTGTAATCATCAAAATTATTTTGGAAATGATTTTACTGTTTTTTAAAATTGTGATTATGAGAATATATTGTGTTTATAAAAATTTTCTTGAATTTTCAAACTTATTTTGAATATTAATGTTGTTTTACTCTCTTTTATATGATCTTTATTTATGTCACTCGCTTATTTATTTTTCTAACTTATTCTTCTACACACCATATAATTGTTGCCTCATTACACAATGTATAATTGCATGTGATAATTTTCCTGACAATTACAACGAAATGATAACCAACTATAATCATCTTGCTTACAATTTTTTTTAATTGTATTACTTAAAATCAATAAAAGAATCTTTGGAAAAAGTTTATGCTTCTTAATATTATTTATCCAATTATAAACAAATACATTGAGAAAAGTATGAAAATAGGGCAGTTATTTTTGTAATAAATACTCTTAAAACTTGAACCACTTATTATTTTAATTATCTTCTTTTTTAAATATCCTCTCACGCCTTTTAATTAAATTGAAACAAAAATACAAATTCCAAAAAAAAATTTAAATTCTTTTACTTAATTTTTATATATCTCACATTTTTCCTAATTTAAATTAATTAGTTAAATTTTATGTTTAATTATGTTCTCAATCAATCTCTTGGTTGTTTGTTTTTTAATCAATGAAATTTTATTTTTTTCATATAACTTTCTCAAACATAATAATTGTCAATTGAGACAATAATAGTTATTTGTAAAATAAAAAATTGTAGTTTTACTCAGCCACTTACATTCTCATCAAATAAAATATTCGTGATTTATTTTTATTTTATTTTGTGTTATGTAGATTAGTTATTCTACATGGTTTTTAATAATTCTTATATACTAATTTTTTTTTGTTGAGTGAGGTCATACTTACTAATTTAAGATTTAAGTTGCCAATTTATTTAATTTAAAACAAAAACTAAGAAAATAAAATATTTTAGAATTTGTTGCGCGTACGCTTTTAAAAAAACATATAAATACACATGAAAGAAATATATCACAAAGTTTATATTAAAAATAATTTATATTAAAAACAACATTAGATTAAAAAATATCTGTTTATATTTTAATATGTGTGTCAATTAAAAAAAGCGGACAAACGGTGGAAAGAAACGACGGAGGGACG